>JANEYF010001423.1:0-327227 GCA_029963845.1 Rhamnusium bicolor
AAAAAGATTCGTTATACTGTTTAATTGAAATTTTGCCTATACTCCTCAGATATGTATGCCAGTATACAGAAGGCCAGGTGAGCGGCGTTTCCAATGTTACTTTCGCCAAACGGAAAATTTTGGCGGTGGGTTAACCATGGTATGGGGAGGGATTTCTATTCATGGATGCACGGAGTTAATGGCAGTCAATTAGGAAAGGATTATGGCCGAACGATATATAAGGGATATTCTAGAACCTGATGTGATCCCATATGGCTTTCATAGGTGAATATTTTATACTAATGCAGGATAAGGCACGCCCACATGCAGCCAGGATAGTGACCGAATATCTGGATGAAGTTAAAGTCACTATAATGAATTGGCCAGCTCGCAGACCAGATATTAATCCGGATAGAGTACGTCTGGGATCATTTAGGATGGGCAATTCAGCAAGATTGGATTCCATATAGAACATTGAATGACCTGCAAAATAAGTTGGATGTGATTTGGAATAACATGGATGAGGAATATATACACAAGGGCTACTAAAGGTGAATACAAGCTGTAATTAGAGCGAGGGGGAATACACGTTATTAAAAATTATTTCACCCTAAATTTGGTGTTGTTGTTTCTTGTTTGTTTTCGTAAAAATTTAATAAAAATTGTTTATACTGTTGCTTTTTTGTTAATCCTGTATATCTTCTCAGAGATAAAAGTAAATCAAAAAAAGGAATGTAAAGAAAGTGGAGGCTGAAGTTCGCTATTAATTATTGTAACTTGCTATTGTTGCTGGTACACACCACAGAGTATTACGAATTGTTGGATCAAAACCCAACATCATCGTAACATCTGGTATTTGTTCAAACATGACTTTTTTATTTATAAACAGTAGACAGTAACATTTCTGAAGAGTCAACCTACCTTCCAAAAAAAAAAAATCATCCAAATCGAACAAACGATTCAGAAGAAAATTAACATCAAACTCAATGTCAATGTATGGTGATGCGATAATTCATATGGGGTGTGTATAATTATTAAAATACCTATCGTTTTTTCTCCAACGAATATTCGATGTAGCCTTCTGCTACCGTCATGGACCGCCATTCGTCTCGTGGTGTCGCTTTAAAGTAATTTGGAACCTGCATCAGCAACAAGCGTTACAGACGTCCGTCTAAAGCAATGCAATGTGTAGAATTCGGGGTTGCTTAGTTTTACATTCTTAGGTACCATTCCAGGCATTCTTTCAAATGTATGAATTCCCACACGTTGAGAATTGTGCACTTTTGATTGCGGTATGATATAAAAAAATAATTGTGTTGCACATTTTGTGGCCAAAGACGTGCATATTTATTAAGGCTGGGAATTTTCCAGATTTTAGTATTCGAATATTCGTTCAAAAAAATATTCGAATATTCGAACTATTCGAATAATTCGAATATTCGAATATTCGAATACTCGAATAATTCGAATTATTCGAATAGGTAACCGAATAATCCGGATCTTCGAATATTCATTTTTAAAATGATTCGGTTCTTCAAATAGGTATAGGTTATGAATAATTTGTTATGTACCTAATATTATGTATTAAAGTTTTTGCGGTTTTAGACATTTTAAAGTGAATACTCGCTTTCAACAACAAAAATATAAAAATAAAACTTGCGGGAATTGGTCACACAGAAAATGTTTTATTGATTATTCAAACTATTATTATACAACAAACAAACTACTACTACTATTACTACAATATACAGGGTGTCCCGAACATAGTTGCAAATGCTTTATCAGCGGCTTCTACGACCAAAAATAGAAAATAGTTTCTATAAACATGGGTCGAAAAATGCTTCCTAAGGAAGCTACAGCCCCCCTAAAGGTGGACTTCTGAGTAGGTTTTTATTTTATTGAATATCTCTAAAATTATTCAAGATAAAATAATGAAAATTTTAGCTATCATTATTCTTTTTTATGTGTAAGTAGTTTTTCCTAACTTTGATAATAAAATATGCAGTGTTTTCTACGTAAAAAAAGGTACTCTTGTTGAACATCGACAGGATGCACCGTCTGTCAGCAAAATCGATTAAAAAAATTTAACCCCAAAGTATTGGGAACCAAAAATAATTTTTGATTAATGGCTGTGATTTAATTTGATGTTAGTGCTGTCCACAAAGTTGATAAATTTATACGAAGACATGTGATTTTTGAGCTTGATCCACAAGTTCTTAAGTTCTTATATCGTGACTAATATGGTCTATTTATATATTTGGATTTTTAGAATAGATACCTACCTATACCTACTATCTACCTACTTTGGTTGGATGCATACATCATACCTATTTGTACATGACTTAATAATATATTTTAATATTCAAATTTACTCAAATATAATCGAATATTCGAATACTCGAATATATTCGAGTATTCGAATATTCGAATATTTTGCATAATCGAATAATTTCCCATTAGAATAATTCGTATTCGAATACTCGAATATTCGAATACTCGAATTATTCGTATTCGATTCCCAGCCTTAATATTTATGGAAATAATTCCAATGGTTTCACAGTTTCACCCTCCGCAACCACAAAAAATACTCGCTTTCGATTTGTTTTTGTATCGGCAAGAGTGACAATCAAGGAATTACCGGTGACTACAATGTCTGGCAGTTACAGATAATGCAATTCTTTCCTTCTGCAGGCAACCCAAATGCCAATAAGGAGAGCCACATTAAACCATTAAAAATGTTTTGACCGGAGTCTCCTGATTTCGTCCCTTGAAAGGATCTTAGATTTCTTGAGTTCATATTCTACGGATTGTTTCTTTAAAAACGATATCACTTTAGATAAATTATCAATGTATAAATTTTCATTCACAGAAAGAGTAGCTTTAAGCATAGACAATTTTGACCACAAGGACGATGGTTTTAAAGTTTATGATTTTTCATGAAGATAAGTCAGCATTACATCCTCCTTTATTGCGGTAATGCCACTTTTCTTATTCCATTTTTGAAATAACTCATATCTCTTCTCATACTGGTCACGAGATTTTTTCGGCAGCAAATCTAGCACAATGTTCTTTGATCTTTCTGTAATTTATTCTGGTACGTCTCCACAGTACAGCACTCATTTTACACTACAGACTACAAGATTTCTTTAAGATACTTTTTTTAACACTTATGTGAGGACCAACACCAACAAACGATAATATGTTTCAGTATTTGATAAACGCGTTGTTATAAACAAGACTCGACGAATTATAAAGAAAACCCATAACTTTATGGAAAACAATCTGTCTGCATGTCTGTAGTATCGCGATAGCAGCCACAGTTTTTGAGATAAAGCTTTCAAATTTAGTACACATTCTAAAGGCCAAAGACAATGATAAATTCGACGATGAGCAAAATTGGCCAGCTGAAAGGAAGTCCACGGGACCCAAACTTGTTTGTACTTGCCTTTACAAAAAAAAATATTCTTGATGAATGATTATAAATTATGTCTACTATATCAAGCGAATAAAATATATTTTCCAATTACTTAAATAAAGCTGATGTAAACTTAAATTTTTTATACATTTGACCTCATAAATTTAACAGTGTGACATTTGAAATATCTAATTTAGTTACAAAAATGTCAATGTTAATAAGAAGAAATTATTAAAATATATGACATGAATTATTATTGACAGTATCGAATGACGTTGATAATTAATTATTTTAAAATTTTAATGAAACATTTCAAAGTACGCTATTAAAATTTAATTGAGGTAAGTGAAGAATTTAAAAAAAAAGGTTTTTTTTTAAACAGGATCATATATACTGATATAAGAAAGTTATGTGCTGGCTACATCAGATATTTTGTAGTTAGGAACGATTGTTGATAAAATCTCAAAGATACGAATTTTTAAATAAAATTTTTTATTGTAGATACTTTATATATGGATGATTGAAAAATTGCAATAAAATATATTTGCGAATGTTAATTTAACTATCTTATTTATTTATTTAGCATTGTAGTTGATTGGTTTTCATCATAGGAACTACCTGTCTATATATTAATGAAAAATATTCATTATCTGACGAAATAATGGGGGCGCCTATCCTTGTCCCCCTTGGCGACGCCTATGACAATTAATAAAATCTCTAATTTAAAAAATTTAGTTCAGTTACTCAGGTCTTGCAAATTTACTTCTCTGGGACGTATTTTTTTTATATATTTTTATGGAAGTTGCTCGACAGAATTAACGTCGCTGTTACCATGAGTTTCTCATAGTCGTGCTACCAGAAACTTTATAAACCATTTTACTACACATCCTTTCCTCTACGAATACCACAGTTATAAAATTCATTGCCCAATTATGTTTTCCCTAAGCACTATCTTTATGCCTTTAACGTCAAGATTAATACGTAGTTCCCTCAGTCTTGCACACCCCTGAGTACAATAAACCTCTTCTTCTTGAGATATTGTTGAAAAAAAAGTTATTGATACTATGCAGAATATTTTCTTCATCCTGTATACTAATTTAAATTCGTTAAATAAATAAAAATAAAGCAATCATTACTTATTACCTTTTTTCATGACTTAAGAGAACAGTTCTAGTAGTAGTCAATATTTATTTATAGCTATTTATTTATTAATAATTACAACTAGTTCTAGTAGTAGTCAATATAATATAATTTCTTGGAAAAATGGAAATATAATAATGCTAAACATTTTTTTGCTAATTATTATTTTCTAACTTTACAAAAACTTATCACGGATAAGTACAACATATATCTTTTTAAACAATTATTTTCCCGGCTATTTGCCAAAGCGCTGAAACTTGGATTATAATGTGCACGTTACGTTCCGTACGACTGACTCAATAATGTTATTTTTACTTTCTTATACCTAAAATAAGGAAGTATAGTAATCGTGTTTTTTTTCGACCTCGAGATTTTGATTGATTTATACGTTTTGAACCCTCCTGAATCAATTACAACTACTTTCCGAATGATGTCTGTCAGCGCGCGAGCGTGTGTGTGTATGTGTGTATCCGCTATAACTAAAAAAATGCTAATGGAAGACTTCCCAAATTTGGCAGTTAAGATTGTCAACAACATTTTAGGTAACACATTAAATTTGGTGAATGTGGTACCACCAGAAGAGACACAATGAATGAAAGAAGAAAAAAGATATAATTTCGGGAAAAAATATTAAAACTTTTTTTTTAATTTCTGGACGAATCTCGACAAATTATAATGAGAAAACAAAACTTTATGGAAAAAATGTGTCTGCATGTCTGTAGTATCGCGATAGCAGCCACAGTTTTTGAGATAAAGCTTTCAAACTTGGTATACATGTTCTAAAGATCAAAGACAATCATAAATTCGATGATGAGTAAAACTGGCCAGCTGAAAGGAGGTTCACAGGACCTAAACTTTTTTGTATTTGCCTTTACAAAAAAATTTATTCTTGATGAAAGATTATAAATCATGTCTACCAGTGGCGCTCGGTCCATGGAAGCAAGGGAAGCAGTGCTTCCCCTGGGATTATTAAAAAAAACACATAAATAGAACCCAATTATTATTTATCACATATATTAATCATTAAAATTTATTTTTACCCAATTTCAATAGACACGGCCCTGCATTTCAGCAGCTGAGATAATGTTGCACGATAAAACCGTAACGATGACGCACTCGATTAATCGAGCCAACACGAACTCGCGCGACTTCGATATATGTAAGCAGAGACAACTGTCTCTGATGTAAGTAGGAAACTTATTGAAATGCATCCCATCCCCACTTCATAATCTTGATATCTGAGCTGTATAGCATCGTAATACGTTTTATTTTATAGATTTTAATCTCGATTTTAATATTATACTTAATATTAATCTTCCTAGTATTATTCTCAGCTTTTGTGCTATATTTGTAAAAACTTTTTTGGTGTTTCTAAACCTGTGGTGCGGCGACAAGTGATTCTTAAAACGTTGAATATTAGTGCGCGTTAAGCATATTTAGAATTACTTATTAGATTTGGAAGCTGGTTCTAGCACTGTGAAAAATATTATTTGCGTTTCTGTGGTGTGCAATTTGTTGAAAAGGGGATTGTCAACATATTCGTTTCAAGATAAACTGGATATTATTAGAAATGGGAAACCAACACCTGATTTAAAATTCTTAAAAACGAAAGTTAAATCATGCTATAGGTACTTTAATATTGAAGTGTACAGTGCTAATCAGTGGTTAAGGGGTTGTGAAAATTTGTGTAAATTGTTTTGTTGGCCATGTGTACTGTTCACAAATGAAAAAGCTGTTTGGAATAGAAATGGCTTTTCAGATTTAAACAATATTCACAAAGTGACAAAAAGGCATGGTAAGTGTGAAACTCATTTGCGAGCGGTGCTAAAAGAATAAACATTTGGAAAATCACGAATTGAGCATTCATTAGATCAGCAGTTGAAAGAAAGTGTTAAAAGGACTTATTGACATTGTTTGTTTTCTCGGCGAAAATGAACTTAGTTTTAGAGGTCATACTGAATCTAGAAGCGTTGCTAATAGGGGCAATTTTATCAATTTAGTTGATTTATTAGCAAAATACGATACAATTTTGATTAACCATCTGGAACACTCCACGATATTTCGCGGTACATCAAATCATATTCAAAATGATTTGATTCAGTCGATAAGCAATATTGTTTTAGAAAAGATCAAGCAAGAAATAAAAAAGTTCCTTTTGTTGCAGTTATGTTAGATGAAACAACCGATATTACGAATATTAGTCAGTTGTCAATCGTAGTACGGTACATAAATCCAAATGGGAAAGTCCAAGACCGCTTTTTAGGATTTTTTAGACGTAACAACTCCATGAACGGCCGCAGCTTTATATACTATAGTTTGTCAGATAGTCGATGATCTACAGTGTGGTGCTAAACTTATCGCCCAAAGTTATGATGGGGCCGCTGTAATGGCTGGTAAATTGGGGGGCCTGCAGGCCAAAGTAAAAGAGACTTTTCAGAATGCAATATTTGTACATTGTTTTGCGCATCGATTAAATTTAGTTCTACCTCAATCTGCAGCGTATCTTAAAGAGTGCAAAGTGTTTTTTTCAAGTATTAGTGGAATGGCTGCCTTTTTTTCAAAATCATCAAAACGGACACGAGAATAAAAACTTTTTCAAGAAATTCAACCACTGAAGAGCGGCTTTCAAAATTGTCCCTGTTGACAATAGAAAGTGACTTTGTGAAGGAGATGTCCAAAAATTCAAACTTTTACGACGAAGTTATTTCCGACATCACAAAAAAAGGAGAGGCGGATTAAACTAAATTGTAAATAGGTAGGTATGTGCATGTTAACTACTTAACTAGCTGGCTCAATTTATAGTTGGCTAGAGAATGCACGATGGCTAGTGTGACTGAACAAACTCTCTATTTCGCTGCGGGTTCAATCCTCGCCACCGGCGCTGGCAATGTCGGTGGATATGGTTGTGTGTCTGCGTTTTTTTTCATAAGTGTAACCCTCGCCCGTGCAGCTTCGGCTTTGGAATCGGGGGTTGTCTAATTTTTTGTGGTGTTTTTATGTTTTATGTTTATTGAGGAGTGGCGGTCCTACAAGTGTACTTTTTTCTAGATGTCATAACTTTGCAGCTTTCGACATTTGCTTTAAAATGAGTATACGGAAGCCACGTCTCTTTTCTTAAAATAATTTTTGCCTCGCTTCGCTCGGGGGCCTCGCGCTACCCATCACTCTATTTCACAAACTGCTTCCCCTGTATCAAAACTCACCGCACGCCCCTGATGTCTACTCAAGCCAATAAAATATATTTTTAAATTACTTAAATAAAGCTGATGTATACTTAAATTCTTTATACATTTGACCTCATAAAATGGGGTTAGGATAAATTTAACAGTTTGACATTTGACATGTCTAATTTATTTACAAAAATGTCAATGTCAATAAGAAGAAATTATTAAAATATGTTACATGAATTATTATTAACAGTATCGAATGACGCTGATAATTAATTATTTAAAAATGTTAATAAAACATTTCAAGGTACGCTAGTAAATTTTAATTGAGGTAAGTGAAGAATTAAACAGAATGATTTTTTTACATCAGGATGATATATACTGGTATAAAAAAGTTGTGTGCTGGCCACATCAGATATTTAATAATAGCTACTCTGTTCAGTAAAACCAAAAATAAATAAAACAATAGTACTGATCAATTCAACAATCACTATAAAATATTCATAGACACGTGTTTCTGCATCTCTGCGCCGTCAGTATGGTTCTTTGAAAGCCCCGAAAGCAACTGAAAATCTTAGTAATCATAATGTAACAAATATTAATATAAGCTTTTGAAAAAGATAAAATAATAATTAGCAGACAATTTTTCATTTCATTCCATATTTTAATAAAATTTCATTTGAAATCAATAGTTCCATCGAGGAACTTAAAACTTAATATTCCATACAAATCTATAAAAATTTGTAGGTTAAAGTACAATCAAAATTTGGTACTTAGTTAATATTATTTTATTTTTGTACCGCCATACTAGAAATTATTGCGTGAAAGGATTTTCTCCAGATTGCGAGAAAAACTTGTTCTAGATTTGTACTTATCGAAAGTGTGTGCTATAATAGTATGATAATATCTAAGACTTTTTTGTTTTTTGTAGCATAATCACTGTTGTATTGGCGTATGCTTCGTTTTACATTTAAAGGAAATTTCCGTGGAGACATTTAAGTTTATTACATATTTGTTTTTATGTTCTGATAAAAAAAGTAACAACTTTTTGTTGGATGTGGGAAAGAAAGCATTGCCACCGGGGAAAAGAAACACTGGCCAAATGAAATTTTCCAATTATCCGACTTTCCTCATTTTCAATATGTTCTCCACGTTGTGATTGCTATTTTAGGTTGAAATGTCAATTTCTAGACTATTCCGACCTCTAATAACTGCAAATGTCGAAATGGGTATTTTTAATTTACCTCCTATGATATTTAAACTCATCTCACTATTCTCCCTTTATCATTATTAAACATAACTTGGAGCAACGACCGACCTTGTATTATCATCCCTTCATCTTGTTGAATATTCCCGATATTAGTACGTGTCCTTAAATGACTTTAGCAAGATTTTAATTTAATTCGTATATTTTAGAAACAGTTTTTAAGCGCTTCTATCATCGCCATTCAACATTGTCACTTTATCGTGGATAGGAATCTTTAAAGTCACTTTCGAATGATAATAATGCTGGATGGAATAAAAATTGTATGGTATTATAGTCAAATAAACAAAATTTGGTAGAGATAATATAGATTAAGCAAATTTAATAATCAGTATACCATGTTCGAGCGGCCACCTGCTTTTCAAAGATAGTTGTTTATACAGGGTGTCCACCTAGTGCGTATTTGTTCTATAACTTTGTAATTATTATAGATAGAAAAAAAGCGAAAAAAAGTTGTTCAGCATTCACCACTGCATAATCGAAAATATTTTTAATCCTACAGGGTGTTTCGTTTTGGCTGGGTAGTAGTCACCTTTGTTAAGTGAAACACCCTATATGTTATTGCATATTTGATTAGCGAACGTCAAGAGCTTTTCAATGAACTACCCTAACATGTACTTTCTTTGCGCAGTTTAGTAATTATTTGAAATTATACAGAAATTTTGACTAATGTATACCTGTATAAGAAACGTTGTACTCTTCTAATTTGAAACACTTTCAAATATTTCGATGCGGTAGTGAATTACAATAGAAAAAGTTTTTCAAACCATGTATCCGGTTTTAGTTTTTTACAGGATGTCTATAATGCTATGTCAAACGTGAAGATTTACAAACCTCAATAATTTTGTTATTTCAAACGGAACACTCTGTATGTTATTTCATATTCGATTAGAAAAGTCTAAAAGCTTTGCAGCGACATACCGACATAGTTGATATTTATTTTCAATGGTTTTGAGGATATGATCATTTATGTCCAAAGTTTGAGAAACAAAATACAAAAGTTCCCTATTTTTGATAAATTTTAAGCGAATTTTAAATAACCAATAAATAAAAAAGTTATTAGTTTGACTATTTTAAACTTTCTTATAAAATAACTCGTTCTTTAATAAATAATAAATTGGCAACTTTCTTTTATAAAATAAAAATAAATAAATAAATGTCAAAGTTTATGTAGTTAGCTATAGGTGCGTACTGATATACCTACCTGTCTTATAACTGTTAATGTAACGAGATTATTATGTGATTTATAATAATCGAGGACATCTGGCAACGTCCGAGATGGTTTAAATCACATAATAATCGAGTTACATTCAAAGCTTTATCGTATCATTGACAACGATGACGTGAAAAAATCAACAACTTTGGTTGTCATTTTAACGGGCCATAAAAATTACGACAAACTTTGGTGAAATCATGGAAGATATTGATATTCCTGAAAATATACTTGCTGCTGCTAACACTGTAAGATTAGATTTGCTTCCGGATAAATCAAAAATCCATTACGAAAAAGAATATCTTCAGTTTTGTGAGTGGCGAGATAGAGAACAGGTTCAAGGTGCTGGAGAAACGGTAATACTTGCTTATTTTGTGAAACTCTCAAATCAATACTCCTCGTCATCTTTGTGGCCTAAATATTCTATGTCATGAGCTGTTTGGAGATGAAGGAAAGAGTGGAAATCGACAAGTATGGCGCTTTGATAGGATTCATTAAAAAAAAAAATGTGGGATATAGAGCTAAAAAATCGAAAGTGTTCACAAAAAGAAAAGGTTAGTGAATTTGTTTGTACTGCCCCAGACGAGACATTTTTAATGATGAAAGTAGCTTTTTTAATTGGAATTGGCGGAGCTTGTAGAACCAATGAATTAACGAAAATGTCCATGGAAAATGTTGAAATTCTAGAGAGCAAGCTAGTAATCACAATTCCTGACTCAAAAACCCACAAGGAAAGGTTTTTTGAGGTTATATCTGACGGAGACGTTAATCCTGTGGCTTTATTTAAAAAATATATAGCATTACATCCAACTCATACTCCGCATACAAAATTGTTCGTATCATATAGAAACGGAAAATGCACCGGTTAGCCTTGTGGTATCCATTTCTTTTCTAAAATACCTGAGAAAATTGCTATGTATCTCAAACTTGAAAATCCAACTATGTATACTGGTCATTGTATTAGAAGATCTTTAGCAACTTTTCTTGTTAATGCTGGTGGAGAAATATTAGATTTACAAGAACTTGGTGGTTGTGAATCGAGCAATGTTGCAAGAGGGTATTTAGAAGATAACTTGAGTAAGGTTTCCATTGCGCGAAAAATTCAAGTTGGAGACGTTTCTGTAAACACTGTATCATGTACTAAAGAGACCATCGAACTGAAAAAAGAATGTTGCTAGGCAAGATTCAGTGGACTTGCCCATCATTTTGGACAATAACGGTGTATTAGGTGTATCTATCAAATTAAAACTGTCAAAATATTCACGTCAATGTTCATAAATAATAGCTATAAAATAAAATTCGTATCTAGGGTATTATGATATGGTAACTAATTTCGGGAAAAAAATTGAAAAATTTTTATTGTATTTCTGGACGATTCTCGACGAGTAACAATGAAAAAACGTAACTTTATGGAAAAAATCTGTCTACATGTCTGTAGTATCGCGATAGCATCCATAGTTTTTGAGATAAAGCTTTCAAATTTGGTACACATGTTCTAAAGGCAAAGACAATGATAAATTCGACGATGAACAAAATTGGCCAGTTGAAGGAGGTCCACGGGACCCAAACTTTTTTGTATTTGTCTTTACATTAAAATATATTCTTGACAAAAGATTATAAATCATGTCTACTATATCAAGACAATAAAATATATTTTCCAAATACTTAAAAAGCTGATGTAAACTGAAATTTTGTATACATTTGACCTCATAAAATGTGGTTAGGATAAATTTAGGAGTTTGATATTTGAAATGTCTAATTTAGTTACAAAAATATCGAAGCTAATAAAATGAAATTTTTAAAATATATGACATGAATTATTATTGTCAGTATCGAACGACGCTGAAAATTAATTATTTAAAAATTTTAAAGAAACATTTCAATGTACGTTATTAAAATTTAATTGAGATAAGTGAAGATTTAGGTAGAAATATTTCTTTAGATAAGGGCAATATATACTAGTATGAGAAAGTTATGTGCTGGCCACATCAGATATATATTTTTTTCATTTTGAGGTCGAATTCTCAGTTAAATTTGCGACCTTTTGAGTGAAACTTCAAAGTTGAAATGTCAAAATTGCACTCGGCCGCACTGATGTTTTGGAAGTATTTCAAATACCTGCTAGTGATTTGGTGCTTAGTTGTGACTTATCACCAATATTTCGTAACGTTTCTATGGCTAGATGCTTAGATTCCGAATGGATATAGAAGCTTAAAACCAATATAACTCCATATCTCTGGTGAATAAAGGTAGGTAAAACCGTTGTTCTAACAAATTAGCAATTTGATAATTAATACCTTTATCCATCCACCCCTTCAATTATATGCTGTAATAAGCTGGATTTTCAGATTTAATGGTTAACTCCATTATTTTGTGCAAGTAGATCCAATCTGGCTCACTATTAATGCCGTTTACATATTACCAATGTTGTGATTTTTTAGTGTTTATAACTTTTATTATACTCGTATTTGTTTTACTATATTTTTCTACCTGCGCTTATGTATGAGGCGCCGCGCCGTTTAAGATATAATTATTGCTAAAAATATATATATATATATTTACTGAAATATATTTTTCATCGTTAAATATATATATTCTTCTAAACTATTTATAAAGATTTGCAAATATATATATGTATATTCCTATAAAAATATATGTAATTTTATAAAAAATATATATTTTACGCACAAGAGTATAAATATAAATTTCACCTTTTGCCATCGTCTACTAGATGGCCCACTCATTTCTACCTTTATGTTAAATGCGCGCAATAATCTGTAACATTGGCAATTAACACCTATCTCTAAATGAGTTGTAAACATTATTCATAATTCTATGTTATTGTGTTAAACAGTACAAACGTCTACATCCTGGCCACAGCCCTTCCCACAATTCATGCGAAATAAATAAATTATTTAAAAGCGAAAGGAAAGAACATGCTCCTTGTCCTTTCAAAGATACATATTTTATACAGACATTTTGCAGCCCGCCTCACAATTCATGTGCGATAGAAGAACTTAGTGCGCCATCTAGTAGACGATGACAAAAGGTGAAATTTATATTTACATTATTTTTTGCATAAAATATATTTTTTTCATAAGATTACATATTTTTATAGGAATATATATATTCATAAATATTTTAAAATAATACATATATTTAATGATGAAAAATACATATTTCAGTAAATATTATACACTGTGTCCAAGATAAGAATGCACAGCATGGGCATCTTGGAAATGGTAGGAGATACGAATTCGGTTAAATGGAGAAAAAATTGCGTAACTAGGATACTATCAAAATGGTCTTAACTAATGTCAAACATTATTTTTCGTTTTTGACTTATTTCGAAAAAAGCAAATTTTTGAAATTCGCTTTTAATTTTTTTCCACGTTATCAAAAATATGAAAAAACAAACAAAATAACCTCATTGTACTTTCTAATAAACTTTAACGTGACAATGATATTTTCGCCTTCCGACGTTTCATGATCGTGGAACCATCATCAACTTTTTTTTTTAAATACGGACCTGGAATTTTTTTTACGGATTTTGAATGCATTCTTCATTCTAAATTCACCTATGTATTACACATAGAGCTTACATGTTTTTCTCTAGTTATAGTCGTTACTAGGATTTATGTAGTACGGCCTTTACTTTGAAAGTTGCAAATAAAATGTATTAATTATTTCAGCCTTCAGCAACGGAAAATAAGGCAAGAAATACATTTTACATCGTTTATATTTAAATACTGATTAGGAGCAGGCAAATCCGATCACGTTTTCATCAATCTATATTTCTCAAAAATGTGAACACTCTAAATTTAAAAGTAATACCACGACTTCGATTAAAGATTATTTCATTTAAACTGATAAAAGTCAAGCAAAAAAATATGCTCAATGTGCTACACGTTGAGTTACCTTTTTTAGTGATAAGTAGGCTGGTAAAAACAATGATTGTTTGAGTTTAACGATCTGTCACATTCATAAATAGTCGTTGTTTCATCTTGTTGTCTTTATACATATTTATACTAATGGATTCGTTTTCGAATGAAGAAAAATTTGATATGGTAACATGTTACATTTTGTGCCACCGAAATTGTGTTGATGATGAGAATTTGTATCTCGATAGGTAGCCAGAAAGAAGGCAGCCTGATAAAACAATTTTTAGAAGGTTAGTGTCAAATCTTAAAGAACACGGTTCTTTCCGAAAACCCATTCGGTCTCGACAAAAACCATGTAACGAAGAGAAAGTAAACAGTGTATTGTTGACAGTTACTGAAAATCCATGTGTATCAACTAGAGAAATTGAACGAGCTACTGGGATAACAAAATCCATGTCCAGTTTTATTTTACGAAAACATCGGTTTCATTCTCATAGATTTAGAATTTGCCAAGGGCTTAGGCTAGGTGACGAAGAAAGATGCAGGACATTCTGTGTGTGGTATACTAGGAAATGCCAGGATGATGAAAATTTTCCTCATAAAGTAACTTGGTCAGACGAAAGTATGGTCACTAATAATGGTATTTTTAATCGAAAAAATACATATTATTGGTCCCGAGAAAATCAACACTTGTTCAATCCAGCCAGACACCAACACCACTTTGGTTTTAATATGTGGGTTGCCATTTTTGGTACAAGAATTATAGGTCCTTTTATTTACCATGACTCATTGACTGCTCAACGTTATCAGAACTTACTTGACACTTATCTTGAAGACGCCCTAGACAACTTATCTCTCGCTGATTCCCAAAATTGTTGGTTTCAACAAGATGGTGCTCCAGCACATAATTCTAGGGCTGTTCGAAAATATTTATCCAATCGGTTCCCAGGAAAATGGATTGGCACTCAATCAACAATATCCTGGCCAGCACGATCGCCGTATATGACACCGTTGGATTTATTTCTGTGGGGATATATCAAAAACTTCGTATACAGGCAAAATTTTGAAAATGAATAAGAATGAGGGGCATCTGTTACCGAAGCATTTAACAACATTACTCCAGAAATGCTAACTAGAGTTTTAGACTCTACTATACGAAGATGCTATCTTCGTTTAGAAAATAACGGTTTCCATTTTGAACATTTATTAGAGGTTTGACATTTATGATTTTAATAAAATCGATTGTTTATATCTGAGGTTAATACATATGTAATTAATTTATTATTATTCAGTATTAAACCATTTGTTTTGTTAACTGATTATTATTGAACGTACTAGATGGATGAGTACCTGATAAATTGTATTTGTATCTAGTTCTCAAATTAAATTTATTATTTATTTATTTCATAAATCCTAGTAACGACTAAAATTAGAGAAAAACATGTTGTAAGCTCTATGTGAAATACATAGGTGAATTTAGAATGAAGAATGCATTCAAAATCCGTAAAAAAATCCAGGTCCGTATTTAAATAAAGAAGTTGATCATGGTTCCGCGATCACGAAACGTCGGAGGGCGAAAATATCATTGCCACGTTAAAGTTCATTAGAAAGTACAATGAGGATGTTTTGTTTGTTTTTTCATATTTTTGATAATAACGTAAAAAAAAATTAAAAGCAACTTTAAAAAATTTACTGTTTTCGAAATAAGTCAAAAACGAAAAATAATTTTTGACATTGGTTAAGACCATTGTGATAGTATCCTAATTACGCAACTTTTTCCCCATTTAACCGAATTCGTATCTCCTACCATTTCCAAGATGCCCATGCTGTGCATTCTTATCTTGGACACAGTGTATATATTTCTAATAATAATTAGATCTAAGTATGGCATATTTGTATGTTATAAAAATGTGTGTAAAAATTATATGGATTACTGCAACAATTCTTATAAATGATTTACTATAAATACATTTTGTATCTAAAGTTATCAAAATCGTCGATTACTTCAGTCATTTAATCGTATGCTTTTTTTTAACTCAAACGTTTTTAGAAACGAAACCTTTCAACATCCCATTTTACTGGAAACTCGCGGTTAAAATATATTTTCCGCTAGTGATTATTGATAAGATAAATTGAACGGTGAAAGAGAAACAACACATTTCCATCATTATGTATTCGAAGTTTTTATTCAGTTGCCTGATGTTACACGCTTTGTTTAGTCACTTTGATACTCCGTGGAATAAATATATCTTCATGATAAAATTTGTAGCCCAAAGCAAATTATAGTATATGTGTTATATATGAAATATCTTTGTGAGCATATTTCTCAAAAATATAAAAAATAAATCAATAATATGCCTGGAATTTATATACCTAGTTCTTATAGGAATAATTATTAATTACACACGGTCATGTAGGATCGGTTTTATAATGTTTATAAACTATTTTTGTAAAATGCTTTTTTAACCTATATAATAATAACACCACATGAAATTACAACCCCTTTATCCCTGAAGGTCTGAAATGACTTTGTGTGGGAGAGGGCTACACATTTAGAGACAATGGACACACATCCAATATCCGAGTATACTACGATTAATCTCTCTCACACAAAAAATCCCATTTTCTCGACCGCGAATCGAACCCGGGACCCCGAGATTTCGAGGCAAGTACGTTACCTCTAGACCACGGAGCCACCTATAACGAGAGGTTTTGCCCTCGCTATTTTAATTACTTTACTGTAGTTCTCAAATGAAACAACAGATAAAAAAATACATATATTCATTATTTATTATACAAACAAGGCTCATTCAGGGCGTGGGAACAAGTAATAAACCCTTCAACAACTTAAAACTAAAACCACAGAAATCCTATTTTAAATCCACTCAAGGAGTTTGTTTAGGGCGCCACCCGCCTTTCTTTTTTCGTTTTTTGTAATTATACAAGTCTAAAAGAATTACATATTTTTAAATGTCTAAAAAACTACACGCACTAGTGCCGTTGAAAGGGGGAAAGAACGGTTACTTTTCATAACATTGTCTCACACAGTTCAGGAGCAAAATTAAAACTCTAGGGGGCTTTCTCCACCTCTAGATAGATCGGCAAATCAGCCTGTTGATGCAAATTTTAGTTTTCAAATTTTCAGCTCGCACTCAAAACGAAGCTGGCTGGTTAATACTTAATAGGTATCTATTTTAATAATAATTGGAAGGGAAAATAACCTTACCATCTCACATAGCTTTCTTAGGTTACATGCCTCGTAACTTCTTAACTATAACATCTCAACCAGACACAATCTATAATGTAGTGCCCATAAAAGCAACGTACAAAACACACACCTAACTGTCTCGATGCACCGGTCTTGTCATATCTCCAAACTAAGGTAACGTAACGTACTTCACACAACAGAAACATTGGTCCACACTCGGCCGTGACTCGGCAGAGAGTCCCCGCGAAATCTAACTGTCCTCGTACCAGCGTTCCCCCTTGTCCCCACACATAGCAGTGTTCGCGCTGGTGCACTAAAGGTCCAGTGGTCGCTTATATTATCAAAGATTTACAATTTAGTTAAGTCGGTTCTAGAATTTTTAAGGTTGACCTCAAACCAAATTATGCAATTAGCCTTAAATAGAACTCAAGTTAATTATATCTAAAAATGGACCGTTATAAACCGCTTACACTCAGAAATCTAGCATATCTAGATTTATTTAAGTAAAGGGATCAAACTCTATATGAGGAGTTTGAACCACTTCTTGAGGGACAACCTTTATAATTAAAAAATATTTCACATAAAGCTGGGATCCAACTTACATCACTAATGATATATATGTTCACCGCATTGATCTAGGGATATTTATTATAATGAGTTGCCGTTTATCTGTTTCTCAAAAATTCTTAAAATGCGATAATGGATGCTTGTCTGTATTTATTGTTTTCATAGGATAATGCAAAAAAGACTTGAAGTGTTCTACAAAAATAACGACTTATTTTGGTTTGGTATATCTAGACAATATTTCAAACAGTTTTTAAATTTAAAATATCTTCATTTTCGGTTAGATTCTTGCTTTCCGTTGTTGCTTTTAAACATGCAGAGAAATCATTTGAGTCGGGATGAAATATTGAGGGTCGTGGGCATGTTGGAAAATGGTGCATGACGTGGTTGAAGCAGTGCCAGTTCGTCCCAAAAAAAAATTTATACTTATAAAAAATATTCTCTATAAAATTTGCTACAAAAAATATTACTAACGCCAATAAATGTAATAGATTTCGAGCAATTACCGACGGGCATGAGGGGTGCCTTTGAGCTTAGACTAATAAAGTGATTATGTGGTCATAATATAACGGTATTGAATATTATCTGACAATTCCTCTTAATATTAATTTTTAAAAGAGATTAGTATCATACAAGAAGTTTAAAAAATTTCAACACCCTTAAAAGAGTTTTCCAAAAATACCCTAAGTGACTTATTTTACCTTATTATATTTTTTAAATACGTACACGGAAAAAATCTAAATTATATTTAAGGCTACTATTCTTAAATTAAGACATTATTGTACTGATATATCCGCAAGAATAGATATTTTTCCATCAAGGAAAACGTTACTCTTAAAAGTCATTATCTTAGTCTCCTTCTTTTGATGATAACTAATTATTAACTTTAGAATAATGGTTCTACTTCAGCTAAGAGGAAGTTTCGAACAATATTCAATACTAACTTATACTGAATCTAAGATTTCATTTATTCATTTCAAAAGTAGAGATTATTGCGATCTATTAACCACTTAATGTAAGGATAAATTTCATTTCATTCAACAATTGTATTATTTAAATAAAACTTTTTTCCCTTTTCTTTTTTGGAACTTACTACCACATGAATAATTCTTGGTTATCTAAAAAATATAGTTAGTTACCAGTATGTTACTGGAAAAATAAACCTCTGCGCTTGTGACTTTACATTAAAAGATTAGTCAGAGGGTGTGTTTTGAAACGTTAAGGAATTATATTATTATTTTTTTTGTCGCATATTAGTTATCAAAAAACACTGACTAATCTTTTGACGTAAAATCACAAGCGCAGAGGTTTATTTTTCCAGTAACATATTGGGTAACGACCTATATTTTTTAGATAACGAAGAATTATTCATGTGGTAGTAAGTCCCAAAAAATAAAAGAAAAAATTTAGAGAATGCCACAAATATTGTTCAGACAATATTTAAATAAAACTGATAAATTATTTGAATCAAATTTGAAGTTTTTATGAAGAATGACGATTTATTAAGAAACCAAAAACAAAAAATTTTACAAGCATAAGTCCATTCGTGAACATACTGTATATGAAACTTCAAATTTACGACAGGAAGGCACATTATTTCTTTATAATCTTTTAAGTGTTTTATGAATTTTATTCTCTTTCCGATTTGAGGAATAAGTTCTATAATCTGTTCTTTTGAAATTTCCTGTAAATTGTCCAACGTTAGTTAATTTTCTTGACCTAGAAGACTGTTATTTATGTTATTAAAGTATAAATAATTTAAACAAATCATTGTAGCTAACTATATAGTAGAAAAGTATGCTCGAACTTTCAAACAGGTATGGCATAACAAGTTTTGTACATATGAAACCGAAATTTTTAAGCCCATTTGAATATTCATAAAATTTCCATGCATATATACAAACTGTAAATAGGCAACTAAAATACATAATAATTAATATATTAACTTAGCATTTTTGGCAAGGACAAAGAACTTTAATCCTACACTGAAAATAAATTAATATCAATGACTTCTGAAAGCCATTGATTAATATTGTTATATATAGGTACACATCAAGGTGCATGACTGGTAAGTCGTCGTAATCCTTTCAAAGGATGTTAGTAGAGCTCATTTGCAACTGATTTAACTATAATGTGCATAATACAAAACCTAAACATTTTTGAGATATTTTATTATTTTTTTTTAGAAACTTCCCTTGCACTTATGTGTTTCCAAAAAACATGTGTCATCGCTTAAGCGGAGATTTCTCACTCAAAAATACGACATATAGTTACTATCAATATGGGTCCATTGCTGTTTCGTATTTGAAATGCAGAATGTTGAAGTTTTACTATTATTTCGGTTAATTTTGTAAAGAAAATATGTACACCACTGACTTCTTTAGTTTTAGATGGCACATTTATGTAGAGAGTTAATTGCTGAAAAGAAGTCACCTCTTGTTTTTTGTTAGATTTAGGTTTCGTGTAGGAGATAAATACTAATTTTTTTTATGTAAGGTACTTAATAGCATTATTTTGTTTTTTTTTTTTAATAGACTTAAAAAGACGTTAAAAATTGCATTTATCTTCTACACGATGCCGATAACTAAAAAACGTCAAGAGTTGAAATTTTTTCGGCAGTTATACTTCTACATAATTGGGCTATCAAAAATTAAAAAAATCAGTGGCGTATATATTTTTTTACAGTTAACGCAAAGAAAAATAAAACTGCAATATCTCAAAACGAAGCAAAAATGGATCTATGTTGATAGGAATTGGGTATATTTGTCTTCTTTTTGAGCGTAGAATCTCTGTTGGCGATGGCACATGTTTTTCGAAACACCCTGTATCTCTTTAATTTGAAAACAATGGACGCTCTACCTGTACCTTGTATTTTTGTATTATTTTTTGGAAGTAAAATATAGTTTTTAAAACTTCATATAAATCTCATTCGAAAAGTAATATATAAAGTAGAGAAATTTTTACATAATTTGCACGTTCAATGCATTATCAAGTTTTAAAAATAATTTCCTATGGATGTACGATTGGGTTGAAATTTTTTTCACAAATGTAGTTTTTTAGATCGTCTTTTTATCTTATTAAAGTATTTAACCTAATTTTTGTTACATAACTATGTAAACTAACGCAGGAAACTGAAATATTAAAGAAAGTTTTATTAATTTTTAATTTTAAGAATAAAATATCCCAAAAACTATTAGATCTCTAAATCAATTGCAAATGAGTTCTACTAACCCACCCTCAAAGGAATAAGCCGATTTACCAGTTACCCTGTATATGTATTGTATAATAAAACGCAACTACAATAAGAATGCAGATCTCGACTGTAGATTGTGTATATGTGTATAATACACAAGCAAAAATTATCAAATAGGAAAATAACTTGGGAAATATATAAACAACCATTAAACTTCAGATGAATACCTTTTCACCTACAATATAGTGACGTTGTGTATTCATTTATTGTAAAGTATAACGTAATTAAAATAGCTTGCATACAGTAAAACCAGAATTATTAAACTTACCGTCTAATATTGAAATTAAGGACTCCAATTCCCAACTTACTAATAGCTCTTCCATCTGTAGACTCATTAACTTCTATTTCACAGTTCATAATGTTAATATAGTTCTTTTTCAAGTGTAACTTTACAAATATAAATTATTTCATAATAATCAACATCTATGAACAAAGTACAGCACACACAATTCGACGATTAGCATATGGCAAGTCGCTTAGCTTTCTACCTCCCACCACTGCGCGACTCACTTGTTCCATCATTATTTTAGAACACTTTACATTTAGATTAGTAAGTATACAATCAAGGATATAGTTATTGGATTAATAGTATCTATAATTCATCCAGCAGAGTTGATTGTAGTTTTATTCCAAGAGTAGTATTCTTATGTCAGGAAAAACAATTAAATAAGAATTTACTTCAAGATGTCTTTATACTTACTCTCACGGTTAACAGTACTCGAAAGAAGTGTACTATTAAGAGTATATTTAATACATACTTATACTTCGAAGGAATCAAACTTATATTGACTTAAAGACTTGCGCTAATGAAACTCAATAATATATCTGTTCTTAGTTTACAATTGGTATATTATTGAAACAATAATAATTTGTTATGCCAAGTAATATTATTCTAGTGAAAAGGATAAAAATTCAACAATAATCGATTACTTGGATATAGAATAGTTTTCTTTTCGTGTATAATAAAATCTTTCACATTTTTAATCTCGTACTTGGAAAAGAAGTTGTGTCAAAAATATTCGTCGGTAAATCTATCTTTGTAGACCCTTCCACATTCATTTATTAATAGGGGATGGGGGCGTCCTTGTGCATTATCGAGGAGACGGAGACGATACTGGCTACTAGGACTTGGAATCGAATACGAATAATTCGAATAAACGAATATTAAGTAATCAAATTCGAATTAATCCTAATTCAAATAATCGAATATATTCGAATATTCAAATAAATTCGATTATTGAATATACTTGATATTCGATTATAGTCGATTAATCGAATATATACAAATATTCTTGTATTCAAATATTGTAACCACTAAGCGTTTCTGCCTTAAATCAAATAACGTGAAAACTATTTGATTTTGAAGGACCTTTTTGTTTATAAATATATATATATTGTTGTACTTTATACTAGTAGTTGTAGTAGTTTGTTTACTTCGTTCAGTTTGTTTATGTAGTTCACGTATTAATTATTAACCCTTGGTATTATCAACATTTTAATGGAACCGTTAGCTTAAGGGAAGTTTTAGTGACAATAAAATGTATTTTTGGTAATTCCAGAAAAATATAAATC
This sequence comes from Rhamnusium bicolor, assembly GCA_029963845.1. Taxonomy (NCBI): domain Eukaryota; kingdom Metazoa; phylum Arthropoda; class Insecta; order Coleoptera; family Cerambycidae; genus Rhamnusium; species Rhamnusium bicolor. The sequence goes on from JANEYF010001423.1 coordinate 22,657, forward strand.
GAGACATACGAATGCCATTAAACTTAATTTTTCATTTAAATTATAGAATTGCTATCTGATACTTCTCTTTTGCTTGTTTTCTGGTCACTAAAACTCCCTTTAAGTTAAAGGTATCTTTAAAATGTTGTTAATTCCAGGGGTTAATCATTTTTTGTGACCAGTTCCCGCAAGTTTTATTTGAATTTTTTTGTTTTATCAGTCGAAAACAGCACTAATTTTTAATAATCTTAATAAAAAAAATGCACTAAAAAGTAAAAACTAATACATATCAAAATATGCATACCTATATCTTATGTATATGAAGAATCGAATCAATTTAACTATAATACAATAATATTCTAATAATCGGTTCAATCAAATATTCGAATAAATCGATTATTCGATTAATTCAAATATTCGAATAATTTGAAATTTCGAATACTTTTTCAAACGAATATTCGATTACTCAAATCTGGAAATTTCCCAGCATTACTGGCTACAGTCAGTCGAGGGTTGTGAAATCTAGTACAATTGCACTAAAATCATCACAGATCAATAATTTTTAGTACATCGGCACCTCTTTCAAAAATCTAGTACATTAACATAGTTTGTTCCTCTATGCATATTCAGCAAATTAACAACTAACGCACATCTTAAAAACATGTTTCACTTGTCACTGCCTTGCCACTTTATATTTAGCCGATTTTTCGTGCTCTAATCATAAGCAAACAGCTTACTTCAACCAATCACGGAACAGGAAATTTATATTCAACCAATCAGCATTAATTTTTAGTAAACATGTTTTCTGCTTGCCACCAAAATAATTAATTTAGTTCATCTGTCGCGCCAAGATTCTTGGCTTTGGCGATGACGTTGGATGGCAGGAGCCGAGGGCGACTATCCCTCTTTACTCTTGTCACTTGTTTTTTTATTTCATAAGAGAACGATACCAAAAAATAGCGTTCTAGTATAATTTTTTGATTTGTACAATTTTGTATTAGGAGTTGGTACGATTTAAAGATTTCCGATAACAACCCTGGTCAGTATGGTTTCGTCACCTCAAATACATAGTTTGACGATAAATTAAAAAAAGAATAGGCCTCCTGGGGAAACCACTAAAAAAAAACGCGCTAGCAGCTCTACCTCAAGGGTGGTGTGCAAATGAGCTCCACTTTCAAAAGGCACCATAGTGCAAAAAAGGTTACAATAATGCAAAAAAGTCCCATAGGTGTTATCAAATATTTCGTTTTATTGTTTATGTCATGTTTATTACGATCGTAAATTCACGTTTCATCAAGACAACACGAAACGCGCATCAAGTTTCAAGTAATCTCCTTCTTCAATCGCTAATTGCTCGAAATCCATTGCATTTATTGACTCTAGTAATAAACCATTTTTGTAGCAAATTATATAACGAATATTTCCTGTAGGTATAAAATTTTGTGGAACCAGCGCTTTCTGAGGAAAATGCCGGAAACTGTGATAGGGTGCGTTTGGGGGTGGTTTTTGGGGGTGACCACTTTCTATTTTGTAACTTTTTTGATATTGAAAACTATTTACTTGTCGCATATAATCCCCAAACGACAAAACTTTATAATATTTTTTTCTATTTATGCTAATATTAATGGACTAATAGTTACAGAGGAGCAACTGTGATGATGCGGGCTAGAATTCGAATTGGCGGAAGAACGGATGTCATTTTGGTGGAGAATTTCTTATGGTAGCTCGTTATGTGCATGATATTCTTCGACCTGAGATGCTCCCTCAGGCAGCTACTATTGGTACAAACTTTATTCTTATGCACGACAATGCATACCTTCATATGGCTATCAGAGTAAATTAGTTTCTGGAAGTCCCAGTTCTATCATGGCCTATCCAGTCGCCCGACCTTAATGGATAGATAGAGCATACATGGGGCATGCTCCAAAGTAGAATTTGACGCTTTAAGTAATGCTTGGACTAATATTTCACAAGAAGAGTTGGATAATTTAATCCTAAATATCGCTAGAACTGGTTTACCTCTAAGCTATTAAAAACATAATTTATCTGTTGAAAATTTTTATTTTCGCCCATATTTTCTTTAGTTCATTTTAATTCAATCAGTTGCTTTTCTGTTTTCATTTAAGACTTCTTGGTTTCACTACATATATGCAAACAGATAGACAATCCCAAGATTTCAAAATGTATAATACTTCTAGATCTTAAATTCCAATTATTTGAATGATTTCAAAATAAATATACAATATATTGTTAAAAAAAAATAATAAAGATAACGTAATTCCCGAGAACAACGGAAGTGATAACATGATGTGTAGATATGATGATTTCCATTAAATATCAGAAAATAAAAGTGTTTCTACTTATTTAAAAAAGTGTGCGTTTCCAATCGTACCTGTTATACGTCCCTAGAATATAAGTACTGCTATTTTTCTTTTATATCCTAAATCTCAATATATCATCACCTACATCAAATGAATTCCATACTAAGTTTATTTCTATAAAAATTTTACTTACTTGTTGTAAAGAACAATGTCGGGTCTCCAAATATGATCGGAAGGGACGTGGAGCATCTCGACGCCTCCATACTCTTTGGGGTCCCATTTGAGTTTGTAGTCGTACCAGGACTGAAAAGAAATACCAATTTAACGTTGATCAATATGAATGAAATGATAATCTGTTTTGCTTAAACACATACAGTTTAAATAAGTAGCAGGTAGTGAAGAAGTATACACGGGGTGTAACACATAAGCTAGAAACAAAGGTGTATATTAGATGGTCCAAAAAACCGGAACTTTTTGCTTAATTAATAGCTATTTCTTGGACCACCCGATGTATATAGAAAAAATTTTGCTTAAACCTCCATCTGAAAAAATGACTGCTAGAATTCGGTTTAAACCGTCCATTTACAAAAAAAAACATATTCAAATAAAAATTAAATATTAATTATTGATAATTTCTGTCATTACCATGTTTTGATTTAGCCAACCCTGAAGGTACAAAATGGCGCGAACCTGCAAACACGCAGCAATTCTTCAACATAATAATTGTTGCTGTACATGATCCTCAAACGTTGAAAAGTTCCTTCCTATCTGAGCTTGCATCTAAACCATCGGCCTATTTGATAGTGCAAAAAGTCATCGCTCGTCAAAACTTTCGAGCACAAGGGCCTCTTGTTTGTTTACATCATTAATAGTGGCAACAGTGTTATATGATCCCGATATGCCACTTATGAGAGTGTGTTCATGGGCTATATTTCGTGTGGAGAAAAATTTATCGTCGTATTTGATGGTTATCCGAACAAGCTCAATATAAAAAACTGTGAGTAGAAAAGAAGAACTGCTAAGAGAACTCTTTCACAACAAGACAGGCAGATTTTCTGGCGAACAGCAACAACAAGAGACAACTCATAGACGCAGTCTAAAATCAAACATAGAAATCTCTCTCATTGTGTCAACAATCATTAATAAGGTGAGAGCTGGATTGGCCTTAGTTATAGTTGGCTAGGAAACTGATCTACTTATTTTTTTTTTACTTCAACGACATCCATCTTTGAGAAACTCTTCTTCTTTCGTCCGACTTCAAAGAGAAGCAAAGATGCCTTGTTTAACATTCCTCTATAGAAGGCTGTCCAGGGTGGGACCTGATGGTCTTCTTTTTGCACACGCAGGATAGAGATGTGACACTACTATTTGACAAATATTACAAGGTACAGATATGCATAACGCACCTACATTTATTCCACTACTATTCACAAAACACAACTACAGAATACAAACATTTTTTGAAAGTTACTTTTTGCAAAAGTGTACCGATGTAAACACTCAAACAAACGTAATTTTTATTTTATTCTATTTATATTTAATTCATACACTGACCAACGAAAGAATCCATTTACAGGAGAGGGAAAAAATACGAGGTGTTGCGTGTAAAAATGGATGGTACATGGAAATTGATCATACGGAGAATTTCAGGGCAATCAATTTTATTAGAGAGAATTTTATATAAAAAAAAGTACTGAATGATAATTACGTCTAGTAGAGTAATCATTAACTTAAAATAGTTAAAGGAAAGTATCTGGGAGGTTCCTATTTCGAGATATACTCCATCATATCTATAAGAGAATTTCTTTAGGAATTTGCGTTGAATATTTTCAATATTATTAATATGAACATCACATCCAGAATGCCATATAATAGCAGAATATTATAATTTTGAGCTTACAAATGCATTAAAGAGGATAAATTAAGTGGGATCATCTTTAAAATCTTTTGTTTTTGAGAAGCAAACCTAAATTTTTATAAGCTCCACTTATAACAGAGAAAATGTGATTAACAAAAGTTAACTTGCAGTCAAATATTACACAAAGATCTTTTAACTGATTACATATTTTCACGACCTGATCATTGAGTAGATATTTGTTAATTATCGGGACACTTTTTATAGTATGACATAATTTAGCATTTTCCAACATTCAACGGCAACTTGTTTTTTTCACACTATGAATCAAGTGCAAGCAAATCATTTTGTTAGCAGATATAATCATGTTTTTATAGATCTATATATTTTTAAATCGTCTGCACACAAAAGAGACATGCATTATAGGTCAGACACGATATCGTTTATAAACATTATGAACAATAAGGGTACAAGGTTGGAACCTTGGGGAACATTAAATTTAGCCAATATTTCTCTAGACTTGTAACCATGGTACACTATATACTGTTTTCTATTGTGCAAATGGAAGGAAAAAAACATAATAAGAGAATCAACAAAACTGAATAAACTTAGTTTGCTAAGTAGTATGCCATGGTCTAGATGGTGAAAGGGTTTTGAGAAGTCTGTATAAACGATATTGATCTGGCCTCTAATATTAATGCCTTCTGCTAGGTGTTATGTAATGCAAAATAAGTTGCTGGTGGTGAATCTACCAGCCATAAATCTATGTTGATTAGAACAAATGAGGGGCTTGATATGAGGAAAATAATATCATGTAATACAATTTCAAAAGATTTCCACATATCACTAGAAATCTATTTCATGTCACTTGAAAACAGGACATATTCTTGATTGTTTCCATATGCCAGGAAATGTATTAGAGCATAACGATAGGTTAAAAAACGGGATTGCGAATATTACTGCGGAGTCCTTTAAAAGAAAAGCTGGAATACTATCAGAACCAGCAGTACATTTGGGCTTCAATTTTCTTTAGAGCTTTTAAGACATAATTTTCAAAAATTTCGTTTAGTAGCAAATGAGGAATACCATCACAATTATTATCTAATGGCGTATCTGTATTTGAATATGTGGAATAAGATGTTTCGAAATATTCAACAAATTTGTTAATGGTTATGGTGGGATCATCAAAAGACTCATTCTTATATCTCATGTTATTGGGAACACTAAATGTTTTTTTTTTCTCGTTAATATAAGACCAGAAACAGTTGAGATTAGATTTCATTTGATTTTCATGTTATGCGAATGACGGTCCCCACTCTAAACAACTCTGGCCTTTTGCGTATTTTTATCTCACTGCTACAATATGTTTGTCAAGTAGTACTTCAGGTTTCTACAATCAAGGCAAAGTGAAAACTTTTACTATTATTCAGATAGATCCTGAGCTAAAGTCAATTGTAACAGATTTAAATTTGCCTTCAGCCTCAAGAAAAACGTAACTTTTACAGGAGAGGCACTTTTACCCCACAAGAAGAGTGAAATCTCGATGAACTGCAATATTACGGGTATCAAAATATTGCATTCAAACAGTAAGTAAATTGGGTTTTCGATCAACAACGCCCTTACTGTGCATAATTGCAAGTGTAACACTGAAATGCAAATATGCTGAAAGCCAACATTATGGTAGTGGACTAAGAAAAATGATATACTGGTTTCCGTGATTTCTTGCATAAAGCCTGCACCACTCGAATTATTAAAGTTACTGTCCTATGCTTGCAAAAGTAACAACTAATGTGAATGCGTGAAAGCAGGACTGCGTTATTCGCCAATGTATGTCACGTGTTAAGAATTGTCTTGTGAAAAGAGTACAGAATTATTTGACGATGATTACATTGATGGGACTATCTAAAAAATCCTTAGCCAATAACCGCCTTATTTTACGTTTAATCTGTGGGAAAAGACATTTATGATCATATGTCATGCTACGTCCTCCACTTTCATTTTAATTTGAATTTTAATTTTAGTTTAATTTGAGTTTCTTTAATAAATAACTTGTTATGATATAAAAATTTTAACCTCTATAACTTTTTTCCTCACAAAGTTTAAATTTAAATCACTAGCTCTCAACGTGCCTGCCATAATGAAGATATGCATAACTTTATCTGTATTGAAAAAAGTTCGACACCAATTGCCTCCAAGGTTGATCAAATCAAAAAAACAACAATGACAAAAATAGTAGATGCTTAACAATTTTTGTTTGGAATATTATTTTATAATATGTAAGTACAGCATAGTTATTTACTAATAAATTCGAGACGTCTTAAATTACAAAAATAAAATTTGGACCATGATTAATTTCATAATGTTATATATTTTGTTAATATTTTATCTATATCTCATGATTAGTTGGGTATTTGTATGGGTGAATTTTCTTATTTTTTTTTATATAATTATAGCGGAAAGAAACGCTAGTGCAGGATGGGTATACAATAATCGATAGGTTACTATATACATAATACATACCTCTATAAAAATAATTCCGCACTTTTATTTATAAAGTGGTTTAAGGTAAATGTTTATATACAAAACTCAATTTATTTTTTATAGTTCTATACCCTCTTAAATATAGGCACCTAATTATGGGACACGCTATATATATAAATTGTTTGGAATCGTTAAATTTATGTTGACCATCCGATAAGTGGTTGCATTTTTAATAAGGGCTATTCTCTTTCAATAGATTACAATGTTTTATAACTTTAGGGAGGGTATATTTTTGTATATTATTTTAAAAAACCTTCTTTCAGTTCAGAGCATAAACTTGGCTCATAGTGTGCAATAGACAGGATTTAATGCAGAAAGTAGAGATTCTTCATAAAAGTCATCGCCATTTTGAACCAAATATTTATAGAATGATAAACTCAAACAATAATTTCTTTTATGTTCTCACAAGAAAAGTCTAGGGACATTTTTATGAATATACGATTTTTTTTTAATTGATTTAGAAAAAAAAAACAATCAATTTTTATGTCTTGTATAATTTTGTAAAAATATCCCTAGACTTTTCTTTTGAGTGTATATTAGCGAATTAATAAATAAAAGTAAAATTAACATTAATTACAGTGGTTACTGAAAGTTTTGTTCATATTTCCTTGTGAAAAAGCGGTTACATTAGTCTATCGATTTTGGTATAGGAGTTATTGTTTTACAAAAGCAAAAACCGAAGTAATTTTAAGAATGTAAATTGAAAGTATAATATTTTACTTCCACACCATATCATGTGAGTAAAAGTGCTGTATCGGTAGTTTTTCTAAATTATTGAGAATAAGTGCTTTAAGAAAAAATCTGAAAATCGGTAGACCCTGCAGGGCCATCTCTGAAACTTCTCGCTATTTTTGAGCTTAAAGCGCTCAAAAATATACGTATTAGTTAATTTTTTGAGCTCTCTGAGCTCAAAATATTATACACATACATTTTTGAGCTTTACGATTAGGTGAAAAATCTCAAAGTTATATTTAAAATAAATATAGTTTAAAAAAACTAAAAAACACGCTTTTAAAGCACATCAAACTAAAAAGTGAAAAATAATTATTAATATAAACTGAAAACAATAATGAACGAAAAATACTAGTATTATTGTGAAAAAGGCGTGGGTTGCTCGATATACGAAAAATATGGCACAAAGCGCCCCACGCTTTTTTCACAATAATACTAGTATTTTTCGTTCATTATTGTTTTCAGTTTATATTAATAATTATTTTTCACTTTTTTAGTTTGATGTGCTTTAAAAGCGTGTTTTTTAGTTTTTTTAAACTATATTTATTTTTCACTTTTTAGTTTGATGTGCTATGAAAGCGTGTTTTTTAGTTATTTTAAACTATATTTATATTGCTTATTGATGCTGATATTATAACATATTACGATCCAACAGATATTTCTGAAAAAAAAAATTATTTTTTTATTTCAGCCGTGGGATTCGAACTCACGCCGTAGGAGTCTGTCGTTTCGCGTCTACTGCCTTAGCCCGCTCGACCACCGCTACCTAGCTTACAATCGCGGAATGTACTTATATATTAAGCCTTTGCTCTCACTTAAAGGATACGTGAGGAAAGCACTGGCGATCCTGATCAGGATAATGATATAAACTTATCAAATTATTGTATTGTTACCGGTTCTTCGTAAGTGTACAAAGTTTCAATTAAATCTGTCCGTTTAAAGTGGGTCAAAATCGAGTTCAAAGAATCGGTTACAAGCAAACAAGCAAACAAACAAACATACAAGTGAAGCTAATAAAAGCGTGTTAAAAACACTTCTTTTGTAATTTTTGAACTGCGATATCTTTTGAACAAATTAACCAATCGAGATGTAGTTTACAGCATTCAACGCAGTTTTTCAAGTACAAAAAGTTATGTTTGTACCAAAAATCGATCCGATAAAAATTTTGAATGTTATTTCAAAAAAACACTTTTTTGCGAATTTTGCATAATCGATATCTCTTGAACGAATCAACCGATTTTGATGCGATTTACGGCATTCAACGCAGTTTTTAAATACAAAAAGCTATCTTAGTACCAAGTCGATCTGACAGGAATTTTGAATGTTATTTCAAAAAACACTTTTTTTGCGAATTTTTCATAATCGATATCTCTCGAATCAATCAACCGATTTTGATGCGGTTTGCGGCGATCGACGTTGCTTTATAAGGAGAAGAGCTGATTAGACTTTGGAATTGATCGGTTCAGTAGTCTAAAATATATTCCAAAAAAACCAATATTTGAATATTTTATTTTTGACATTTCTCAAAATCTACCAGGCCGAATCGGTTCTCAGGAAATCGAAGTTGAGTCAACCCCTTTAGAATGCCGCAAACCGCGTTTCGATCGGTCAAGCCGTTCAAAAGTTATGAGAGGTTTACATACACCGTACACACTTACACACACACACATACATACAGCCATACAGACACCATCGTGGGAATAGCTTCTTAGGACCTCAAAAACGTCGAGATCTGACAAAAACTCGATTTTAGAAAATCGGGGTGAAACCAATAACTTCCCGATTTCTGAAAATTTTCAATTTTCTTAGCGGGAAAAATAAGAACATATTTCTTAAATTTATTAATAGAAATTTTAAAACTGGCAAACAAAATACAAAATTAATAATTTTCGAAACATCAATAATTCATTTGTTCTTTTATGCCTAGCTATTTTATTTTGTAAGCTAAGAAATGTGTAGCATTCATTATTCAATTGTTAATAGTAAAATATTATGCCTATTGTGTATTTTATTTCATTTATCTAAATAATCTACAGATTTTTAATTTTAACCATATAAAAAGTTAAAAAATGAAATATATACACCTAACGGCACAAACATTAAAAACCCGTAGTCTCTTTCCTAACTAATAATTATTTATTTTAATCATTAACCAACACTAAATTTGCTTCGTACACCCATGGTATCCTTGTAAAATACTACGCCTGTGACGCAACCACCTGCATTCGAGGTTCCAGAGAGCTCAGTGGATTTATGAATGAAATGTGGCTGAAATAATCTACTGATTGTTATACTGTGTCCTGACTTTATTTGAGAATTTCTGATGCTTATTTTAATTTTTATTTGATAATTAATCAAGAAGTATATAATTTAAAAATATTTTTTTGCCTAGTACTGAAAATTTAACATGTAGATATGTTAATAAGCTCCACTTCCTGTGTGTAAGTTGAATTTTAATATTTATGCTGCTCCATATTTACTATTATAATGGTCTTAATAATAAATAGCAATTAATTTATTTAAAATTGTATTTTATGAAGAAGAGATATCTAATAAAATTAATTTGATTCCGATCTAATGAACTTTAGAACAAAATTGTGTTATACAGATAAAATCACGAAGGGGCGAACACGGCCACTAGTATGCGCAATTTACATGTGGCCGTTGGCAGCGGAGGGGATCCGCAGTCGTTTAACGGTAGCTCATCATAAATGAGCTACCTACCGGTCAGAAGCGTAATTATACGAATTCATGCAAGACTAATATAGGTTTCTAGATATCAATGAAGGAAAATCGTACTAAATTTATTAAAACTGTACTAGAACGGTAACGCTTCTAGCTGGCTTTGCACGTTATTGTAGTGGTTCGGTAATTCTCGGGTGTGCAGTATACCGACGACTAATTTTTTTTATTGTTCTGTGATTATGACAGTCATGAAAAATTATAATTCACATTTGACGCAACAAAATAATTCAAATAGTTTCCTGTTAATTTTTGGAAATAAATGAAGAATGGTAGTAAATAAACTTTTTTGATGAATCCTTTATTAAAAATGTCCTGCGAGGGCATTTAAAAGACATTTTAAATCGTAGTAGAATATCTTTATAAAGGCATTCATAAGGTGTATTTTTTTAAGTATTTAGGCGTTTAGATAAAATTTTGACCTATAAAAGACGTATTTACGACATCCTGTGCTGTTTGGGTAATTCACACTCGATTATTTTTGTATATAATGTTTCAACGATGCTAGCAAATTTGTTGTGTATCGTTGAAACGTTAAAGACTTTATATGTTTTATGTTGTGACTTTTTTAAATTTGGTTAAATTATGTTAGTAGATGTCATGTAATTATTTGCTAGTTTATATTTTGTACGCTTTTAATAATAAGCATTGAGAAATTCTTTATAAAAAAATTTTAGTTAGATATGTATATTTATTCATTTGGAGCACTCTAAATCCAATTAATTCAGTTAGTTTTATATGAACATTTATATCGATATCGATTAAAAAAAATCAGTAGAAATTCACCTGTGTGTCATTTTAATATGCAAATTATTTAGTGTTTAAATTTTATTTGGAATTTAACCTTTATTGTTTTAAAATAAATCGAATTTTTTATTATGAGTTATGAATATTATTTAAACAAAAGTAAAAGAGAGCAAAAGAAGAAATGTAGTCACCGGAATATAAATTGTGTAAAGTAAAACTCGTATAATAAAAATGTGGAGAACTAAGTTTAAAGATTTAAGTTAAACTCAATATAAACTAAACTCAAAATAAACTAGCGATATAACCCACAATATAAATTTTTTTATCACATTCAAATTGAAAATAAATATATTAAGATCATTCATAAAAGAGACTTTACATAAAGTAGAAAAACAAAAAAAACATTTATTCTAGGAATACATAAGTATAATAAGGATAAAACGTGACGTGCTAGAAAACTTGGGACATGGAAACTTAAATTACTCAGGAGTATTTGACAGTCAATTAAATAATTTATCCACGACTATTAAATGTATTCTTTATGTATGTGTTTCCGCAAGAATATTGCTATCCATTATTCACTGCAGTGAATAATGATTTTATAATTCACTGATTCTCAATTTTTTTATTAAAATTTCATCGAATATGCTGTCACATGCCAATCAAAGTGCAGAATTGCTATTTGATCTGAAATGTCAAATTTTGTCAGAATTTTTATCGCGTTGTTTTACCAAAAATGTTTATTATATAATAGTCGTGGATTAAGTATAGTATTCTACTCGAATGTAATAGCTATTATTTATTAAGTTGATTTAGGACACTCGCCTATGGCTCGTGTAAACTTCACCTTCGTGAATAATAGCCATCATTAAATGTTCGTTGAATAATATTCTATTATAACTTTGAATGAAAACGAAACAGAGTGATATATTCTTGTTTTTAACACAATTATATTGAATCTTGATAAGACTTGATCATTTGGAAATCCCAATGTTGGATAAATTCCATCAACTTTGTTCGACAAAAAAGCTATTAAAAGTACTTCGTATCTAAGATTCCATGTTATACTGATACATTCGCTAATTTTGATGTTACATAGATATTAAATAAGAGGATGAGCTTCTCTGTGTTATTAAATTGGTTGAAATTTTTTGTTATAAATTAAGTGACTATTGAATGTCTGGTTGGGGTCGAAATATACTCCCAAGTCCTTAAACTGATTGCGTCTATTAATAATAGTATTATCGAAGTTCAAGTCGTTCAAATTTACGGGAATATGTAACAACATTACATTTAGTAATATCCAGATAAAATTTATTTTTAATACACCAATTGTTTAATTTGTTAAGATCATCTTTTACGCAATAGTTCTCAACTATATCAATGTAAGAAAATAACTTCAAATCATCAGCATAAAATAGGGTTCTACATTGCAGGTCCATGATAATGTCATTCACGAATAAAACAAATAGCAGAGGCCCAAGCACAGAGCCCCGAAGGACATTAGAAGTAGCCGTAATATTGACAAAAGTTGAAACCATGGTACAGTATATGCATATACTATTTTCTCTTTTTTTAAATAAAAGCAAAAAAAACTTATGAAACTATTAGCAAATCTTTGCTCAGCTAATTCCTGTAGTAATGTACCATGGTTAAGTCTGTCAACTGCATTTTAAAAAGTTACCATACAAAATAAAAATAAATTAACCTTCATCTATGGTAACTATTTTTCTATTTTTTCTTAGGACAATCAGTTTATTATATATATATATATATATATATATATATATATATATATATATATATATATATATATATATATATATATATATATATATATATATATATATATATATATATATATATATATATATATATATATATATATATATATATATATATATATATATATAATAAACTGATTGTCCTAAGAAAAATAGAAAAAATAGTTACCATAGATGAAGGTTAATTTATTTTTATTTTGTATGGTAACTTTTTTAAAATGCAGTTGACAGACTTAACCATGGTACATTACTACAGGAATTAGCTGAGCAAAGATTTGCTAATAGTTTCATAAGTTTTTTTGCTTTTTATTTAAAAAAGAGAAAATAGTATATGCATATACAGTACCATGGTTTCAACTTTGTCAATATTACGGCTACTTCTAATGTCCTTCGGGGCTCTGTGCTTGGGCCTCTGCTATTTGTTTTATTCGTGAATGACATTATCATGGACCTGCAATGTAGAACCCTATTTTATGCTGATGATTTGAAGTTATTTTCTTACATTGATATAGTTGAGAACTATTGCGTAAAAGATGATCTTAACAAATTAAACAATTGGTGTATTAAAAATAAATTTTATCTGGATATTACTAAATGTAATGTTGTTACATATTCCCGTAAATTTGAACGACTTGAACTTCGATAATACTATTATTAATAGACGCAATCAGTTTAAGGACTTGGGAGTATATTTCGACCCCAACCCGACATTCAATAGTCACTTAATTTATAACAAAAAAATTTCAACCAATTTAATAACACAGAGAAGCTCATCCTCTTATTTAATATCTATGTAACATCAAAATTAGCGAATGTATCAGTATAACATGGAATCTTAGATACGAAGTACTTTTAATAGCTTTTTTGTCGAACAAAGTTGATGGAATTTATCCAACATTGGGATTTCCAAATGATCAAGTCTTATCAAGATTCAATATAATTGTGTTAAAAACAAGAATATATCACTCTGTTTCGTTTTCATTCAAAGTTATAATAGAATATTATTCAACGAACATTTAATGATGGCTATTATTCACGAAGGTGAAGTTTACACGAGCCATAGGCGAGTGTCCTAAATCAACTTAATAAATAATAGCTATTACATTCGAGTAGAATACTATACTTAATCCACGACTATTATATAATAAACATTTTTGGTAAAACAACGCGATAAAAATTCTGACAAAATTTGACATTTCAGATCAAATAGCAATTCTGCACTTTGATTGGCATGTGACAGCATATTCGATGAAATTTTAATAAAAAAATTGAGAATCAGTGAATTATAAAATCATTATTCACTGCAGTGAATAATGGATAGCAATATTCTTGCGGAAACACATACATAAAGAATACATTTAATAGTCGTGGATAAATTATTTAATTGACTGTCAAATACTCCTGAGTAATTTAAGTTTCCATGTCCCAAGTTTTCTAGCACGTCACGTTTTATCCTTATTATACTTATGTATTCCTAGAATAAATGTTTTTTTTGTTTTTCTACTTTATGTAAAGTCTCTTTTTATGAATGATCTTAATATATTTATTTTCAATTTGAATGGTGATAAAAAAATTTATATTGTGGGTTATATCGCTAGTTTATTTTGAGTTTAGTTTATATTGAGTTTAACTTAAATCTTTAAACTTAGTTCTCCACATTTTTATTATACGAGTTTTACTTTACACAATTTATATTCCGGTGACTACATTCTTCTTTTGCTCTCTTTTACTTTTGTTTAAATAATATTCATAACTCATAATAAAAAATTCGATTTATTTTAAAAACAATAAAGGTTAAATTCCAAATAAAATTTAAACACTAAATAATTTGCATATTAAAATGACACACAGGTGAATTTCTACTGATTTTTTTTAATCGATATCGATATAAATGTTCATATAAAACTAACTGAATTAATTGGATTTAGAGTGCTCCAAATGAATAAATATACATATCTAACTAAAATTTTTTATAAAGAATTTCTCAATGCTTATTATTAAAAGCGTACAAAATATAAACTAGCAAATAATTACATGACATGTACCATGGTTAAGTCTGTCAACTGCATTTTAAAAGTTACCATACAAAATAAAAATAAATTAACCTTCATCTATGGTAACTATTTTTCTATTTTTCTTAGGACAATCAGTTTATTATATATATATATATATATATATATATATATATATATATATATATATATATATATATATATATATATATATACATAGCCCAGGTGGACTAAACTAATGTGATTAAATATGATTTGAAGAAACAACTACTCAGCGGGCAAATACCCCCGGCTTGCATTGAATTACACCTTCAAATCATGATAGATCGATAGTTAATATCATTTGTCAATTCCTAACCAGACATAGATCGATTTCGAACTTATTTGTTCTCTTCAGTATGTCATAGGTTATGGAACAGACAAATGATAGTGGCCAACCTGCTAGTTATATACTAACTATGGTGAAGTGAATAGTGGTGAGAGGTATGAAACTTCTCATATGGTCTGAATGCTACTATCCGACCGACATCCTCGATGTCTCTGTGGCGGATAGCGACTTGCATCACAGCAAGTACCGAGAGCGGCGACCCCTAGCCCAGGTGGACTAAACTAATGTGATTAAACATGATTTGAAGGAAACAACTAATCAGCACAATACCCTGGCCTGTATTGAATTACACCTTCAAATCATGATAGATCGATAGCCAATATCATTTGTCAATTCCTAACCAGACATAGATCGATTTCGAACTTATTTTTCTTTTCTCAGTATGCCATAGGTTACGGAACAGACAAATGATAGTGGCCAACCTTGCTAGTTATATACTAATTATGGTGAAGTGAATAGTGGTGAGAGGTACGAAACTTCATATGGTCCGGAATTGCTACTATCCGACCGACATCCTCGAACTGTGGCGGATAGCGACTTGCATCACAGCAAGTATCGAGAGCGGCGACCCCTAGCCCAGGTGGACTAAACTAATGTGGGCCGGGGTATTTGCCCGCTGAGTAGTTGTTTCCTTCAAATCATATTTAATCACATTAGTTTAGTCCACCTGGGCTAGGGTCGCCGCTTTTGGTACTTGCGAAGGTGATGCGAAGTCGCTATCCGCCACAGAGACATCGAGGATGTCGGTCGGATAGTAGCATTCAGACCATATGTGAGAAGTTTCATACCTCTCACCACTATTCACTTCACCATAGTTAGTATATAATTAGCAGGTTGGCCACTATCATTTGTCTGTTCCATAACCTATGGCATACTGAAGAGAACAAATAAGTTCGAAATCGATCTATGTCTGGTTAGGAATTGACAAATGATATTGGCTATTCGATCTATCATGATTTGAAGGTGTAATTCAATGCAGGCCGGGGTATTTGTCCGCTGAGTAGTTGTTTCCTTCAAATCATATTTAATCATATATATATATATATATATATATATATATATATATATATATATATATATATATATATATATATATATATATATATATATATATATATATATATATATATATATATATATATATATATATATATATATATATATATATATATATATATATATATATATATATATGTATATATATATATATATATATATATATATATATATATATATATATATATATATATATATATATATATATATATATATATATATGTATATATATATATATATATATATATATATATATATATATATATATATATATATATATATATATATATATATATATATATATATATATATATATATATATATATATTATATATTATATATTATATATATATATTTATATATATATATATAATATATATATATATATATATATATATATATATATATATACAGTGTGTCCACGTTAAGGTGAAACAGACTTATAAAATTTTTATTTTTTGAGATTATGGAATGACTTTTGTGTTGTGAATATCATAAAAATGTGTATATTTTGACGATAGTGCTTTTCTCTCGATACAAACGCACTGCCTGCTACGATTTTGGTGGGACCCTTCAAAATACCTTTATGTCAAATTTCATCAAAAATGTTAAACGGCATTTATTTTATTAAGGGGCAAAGTCGGCAAAAACATCAAAAAATATGTAATAGAAGTGGATTGGATAATTGGAATGAAACAATCTACTATCGAGTAGAGAAATATATCTTGTTACCCAAAAGGCATTGAGTGGTCCAGATTAAAGCTATGGTGTCAGATTTTAGACAAAAAATTCGCTAATATGGTTTGTCGAATTTTGGAGGTATAAAAAAATTGTAGTAAGTGATAAAAAAGGTAGATATTTATGCTCTTCACAACAACAAAATTTTTTTCGATTATCTCAAAAAATAAAGATTTCTTAGGCTTCCATCTTAACGTGGACACATTGTATATTAAAATAATATATTAATAATAATAATAATTATTCAACTTGACGAGACAAAATTAATTTAACGACACTTGGCATTAACTTAAAAACGGTTCGACAAAAATTCATAAAGCCCTAAGATTAATCAAGTTAATAATAATTTAGTGAAAAATTTAAGACTCTGCGTAAACATTTTCAATACTTAAAGTGTTATATACTCTTCAACTTTAATTTCACTAATTAAATAAATTTTCTTCGAGTTTCTAATTCGCTCTGAATATTCATATTTTCTCCTTGAGGCGAAATTATATAAAATTTGGGTTTCTGGAATGTTTCTGTTGTTAGTAAAATCGAGATATAAGATTTAAGAGTAAATTTAAATTAAATTAAAATTATGCATTTTTAAATAACCATTTACCTTCATTTATTCGAGTAATTATGTCTTTAAAAATAACAATTTTGAATTTAATTAAAGAAAATATTTTGTAAATAAAATAATTTTTTATAATAATAATAATAAATGTCTTTATTCATACACAAATACAAAATAAAATACAATATAAAACAGAGTTGAGACAAATGTATGAAAGGGTGAAGTTCGGCTAGAGATATGCAGCTCTTCCGCTTAACCCAAAAAAATATAAAATAAAACTCTACTATACATATTATATAATTAACAAATTAACAAATACCCAAAATCTAATAAATAAAGTGAAAATAAAAGAGCGTAAACCGTTGAGCCAAAAAACACCAAAAACAAAAAAAAAAAAAAAGAATATATTTTTATATACCTAAACTGTAGGTCCCTAGGTAAAAAGGGCCCATTGTGGCCTACTTGCCTAGTAAAATAAGTAGCTACTACTACAACTAGACACCTATGTAAATGACAATTCCATGCCATATAACTGAGAAAAAAAAAGAATAATGGAAATTTGATAAATATTAGTGCAATAAATATAGTTTAAAAAAGCTTAAAACACGTTTTTAAAGCACAATCAACTAAAAAGTGAAAACAATTATTAATAAAACCGAAAAATTCAACGAACGAAATACTAGTATTATTGTGAAAAAAGTGAGGTGCTTTGTGCCATATTTTTCGTATATCGAGCAAACCCACGCTTTTTTCACAATAATACTAGTATTTTTCGTTCATTATTGTTTTCAGTTTATATTAATAATTATTTTTCACTTTTTAGTTTGATGTGCTTTAAAAGCGTGTTTTTTAGTTTTTTATCGTTTATTAGTTTTTTTGTTAACGTAAAAGATTAATAACTAATGAACTATAACAATTAAAAATATCGTGATGTGATTATTTCATAAAGTATACTAGTCACAATGTATCCAGCATCGGTTATAATTTTCACGTCTTTAGTTTAACAATTATCTGATTATAAACATAAACGTGAACTCTAAAAAAAAATTGTTAATTAACAATAAGCGCATTTTATGAATAATGGATGAAAAAATTTTTTTTAAGTGGATATTGTTCCTTGGGATGTCGAGATGATCCGATAATTTTTTGAAATTTTTTAATTAATATTTTATAGCTAAAAATTTTTTTTTGTTGCTACGGTCGTATTCTGAGGTCTGCGGCAGCGTCGCGCTCGCCGCGCTGAGCACTAATTTTACCATTAAATTAAAATTATTAATAATGGAGGTACAGCTCCGGGAGTTAGGACTTTTTTATCGGAAATTTCGTCCTCTTTAAGAATCTTTTTTTTTTTAATTTTTTAATTATTAATAGTTTCTGAATTATTTGCGAAAAACTAAATGCCCTTTTTTATCTTAATTTGTTAATAACTTTTGCAATTTTTTATTGGCTGGTAAACAATTTTAATACATTTTTCTAGACGTCATTCCGAATCCAATGAGCTATCGCCCATATTTTTACGATCTTTATCACTAATTAACACCGTTTTTAACTTGTGAACTAGACTATATAGGAAGTCAATTTACTATATTAATTTTATATTTTGATTTAATATAAATCGCTACATCTCCCCCCCTAGACACATCTCTCTCTAATCTAAAAAGTTTGTAATTATTAAGACTTACCAAATCATCATCGATATTATTGCTTAGCCAAGTTTCAACAATTAAAATTATATCCGGGTCGTACTGACAATAAGTTCTTTAAACTCTGCAAATTTATTTAATAACGACCGGATATTATATAGTGTAACAATTAAATTAGTTTTTATTTTATTTGGCATCATACAAGTAATATAAAGATGTAGATTATGTTGATTAATTTGGGAAATTTTATTTAACATATGGTGGGGAAAGGAAAGCCTTTACGTAATATGTCATTATTTGTTTTTCATAATACAATACCTATAATTGAACTGAAGTGGGAATTGAAAAGGTATTTTATACAGCCGCCAGGCGTTAAGAATCATTATTTTGGTCCGTTATGAAATTTTTTATTTATCGAATCTGACAATGCTTTTGTAAAAAAAATATTGCGGTAAGTATTACAAAAAAATCTAAAACGACACACGACCGATATGCAAATAACGGACTGGGTTGATTATAAACTCGGCTCGGTTTACAAACTTCAGCCACTTCCGTTATTTGCTATATATCGGCCTTATGACATTAATTACTAAGCCTGGCCAAGCGATGGTAGATTCAGGGTCGGGCGCAATACCAATGCCATCGCGCGCTTGTTTGCGACGACGATGACACGACACACTTCAGTTGTTATCTGTCGGTCGATGCATAGAGCACTAATAAATAATAAATAATATTGAGCGTAAACAGTAGAAAACGACCGTACGCTGATAAAGTGAATAAATTTATCGGTGAATTTCCGATTTTATTCTATGATGGATGTAAAATAATTTGTAAAGTTTGTGATCAAGACTTAATGTGCTGGAATAAATACGGCTGCAAAATTCATGTCAATAGTAACCGGCATAAAAATAAAAAAAATGGCGTATCTTCTTTGCAACCTCAGTTTATGTTTGATTTACTGTTAATGCTGATTGCATGTGATGGCCCCCTGCACATATTGGATAAACCAGAATTTCGGGAGTTCTGGAATAAATACAATCCCCAGGTGAATTTACCAAGTCGTTCATCGTTACGTAGATATGTACCAAGTGTTCGTGAAGATATTGTAAATAGGATTAAATGTGCATTAAAAAATACACGGCTGTGGTTATGTGTTGACGAGACGACAGATTGTAAAAAAAATATATTTTAAATGTTAGTACGTGTACTCGACCCTGTTAAACCAACATTTCCACTTTTACTAGCTAGCAAGAGACTAACTGCGTGTACTCGCGAAACAATTACATGGGTAGTGTTGGAGACTTTCGAAAAATTTGAACTGTCAACAAGTCAAGTGTTGATGTTTGTGACCGACGGTGCAGCGACAATGCGTTTGGTGGGCCGTTTTCTTCAAAGAGACGATTGTAGGTTTTTACATGTTACGTGTAAAGTGCATGCGTTCCATCTTGTAGCAGAAACGATTCAAAACATGTTTTTCAGTGGTAGATGCATTAATAGCAAATACAAAAAAAATATTTCTCAAATCTCCTAAATGGCTTCGAGTATTTCACACACTGTGTTCTGGTATTCCGGAACCACCAGAGCCGATTCTTACACGTTGGGGAACGTCATTGAAGGCAGCTTTTTATTATGCTGAATATTTTCAACAAATAAAAGCTGTGATACTACAGTTCAACCCTAACGATGCTGCAGCTATTAAGGAAAGCCAGACAAGCTTTCAAGATGTTTCCCTTGAAACAGATTTAAAAACTATTTATAACAATTATAGAGGACTACACGACTCAATAGAAAAATGCAAAATACTTCATTGTCGTTAGTGGAATTGCTGCAAATAGTGGACGACGTAAATACACAGCTACAGACTATAAAACAAAAAAAAATAAGCCCGTTATTGAAAAATTCGGGAGTGTATTACGGAAAGATCCTGATTTTACCAAATCAAGACAAATTTGTGATGGTACAGCTACAGCTGCGTTAAGTGAGTTCACAGAGTGTTTTACTTAAGCCTGTATTACTTCCATAGATGTCGAACGGTCTTTTTCAAAATACAAACATATTCTTTCACCACAGCGAACATCGCTTACTGAGACAACTGTAGAAACATATCTGATGCCACACAGTTATTATAGAAGTACTCCAGTTTATGATAGCGACAACCAAGCTACTTCATAAATCTGCTTAAGAAGGTGAGTTTTGTACATATTTTTATAAAGTGTACCAGTATTAATAAAATTTATTTCCATTTATTTGATCCATTTATTTATTTATTATTAGTTATCACTTAGATATGCAATGTACATGTGTGAACGTCATTTAACAGTTTAATAATAAGGTGCAGCACTACGCTTACAAAATATAAAGAAATACATAAAAAAGAATTTAAAGCGAACGAAATAGTACAAAAACATACGTCACAATATATAAAATATTTTTGTTTTTATTATTGTCCTACTTATTCAAGTATTATGATATGATGCATACCCAGTACATCTCTGTAGGATTAATGACCTGGGCCAGGCTTATTAATTACTATAACGTCACATACCACGTCAATTAATTATTCAATCGTATCAAGATCTTTACAAAGATTTAAATAAGTGGGCTATTGAAATTTGGAAATAACGTGGAAAATTGCCTGCAAGATGTATCCTGTCCAGTACGCAGTGCTTCAAATAAAAGTGCTTTAAAATGTATTTTAATTATTAGTTATTATATTTCAATAACATTTTGAAATTATTATTATAAATTTACTTTAAATGTCTTTATTTGATATCTGGTTTTAACTTTTTTCTTATATGGAAATCGCATTTCTGTGAAAAACTGACCAATAATATTACTACATTTTTTAAGTTCGAACAATCAGAGGTAGATTTACTGAATTTAATTATCGTATATGAATTTCAGCAGAAATTTGACACGAATTTTTAAAATTCATATTCAGGTTTATAATTTAAAGTACCATCCAAATAAGAAAAAGAGAAATGTGTTAATGATAATTGTACAGTTAATTTATTATATATAATATTATTATACTTATGTTTATCTTACTGAGAAGCTGATTAAATAAGAAATGAATCAGTAATGTATACTAGTGGTTCCTTCATTTTGGATCGCAACTCCCCAATTATGAAATTATAATGGCAAGAATCCTGAACCTTGAATTTGCACTACTATTCCCATTTATCTTGATTAAAGGCGTCCACAAACCAGTGTGACAGAGGTGGCGACCACGTAGCGGTTGCGGCCGCTGGAGAGGTCGCGGTAACGGGGTCCAATAACCATAATGGCCGCGGTGGTGCAGACTCGATTCATCGATAGTCGACATCGTTGTTTTTTAACAACATAGACGTTAAAAATGATTGAAGGAAGGATGACTACTTTTAGCAGCCTTGTTGGAAGATGGAGAACATGTACAAGAAAGGTAGGTATTGTTTATTATTTACATTCATCCCATATTTTATTTTTCTTGTGAATAATCTCCTACTCTGGATAAGACAAAGTGAACAAGATCGGATATAATTTTACTTCTTTAATAATTCGGTCTAGTATTGAAACCAATGTTGCCATCTCAGTAGAATTTCTACTAAATCTAGTAGAATAGAGTCAATTTAGTGAGTAAAAATCTGATCTCGTGGGTTAGTAGAATTTGTAGTGGTTTGAGTAAATATCTAGTAGATATTCTAGTAGAATTCTAAAATAATGCTCTATACGAAAAAAATATTTGTAGTAATAAATGTCTTCCAAATAACGACTTTCCGACAGTACAATCCATCAATATTAGATGGCGCTCTCTTTTAACGTTTTAGGCTTCTTTGTCTTCTTCGATTTAATTTTTGATTTGATAAAGACCATCACAGACGGATTTTGCATGTAGACGCGTTAACCAATCAGAGCGCAAGCACAAAGATGCCGTTTTTCTTGCATATCAGAACATATAGAAAATTTCGATTGAAATTTCTATGCACATACATTATGCATAATGTTAACTAACGAGATTTTGTAAGATATGCTTTCAAGATAAGACACAAAAACAAAAATAATGCAACTGTTATTCTGGCTTAACGAAAACATAACTGTAGATTTTCCTTTTATTCCTAAATGAGTGAAAGCTAATTGTGTCACTTGCTCTGCTATGCAATATGTCTATTATTCTTTATTATTATGTTTTAAGCACATATATATGCACCCATGCAAAATCGTGTAATGGCCTTAATGGTGAGCGGTGGAACAACACTTGACATGGTTGCCTTATTTGAATTTTTTCTTTGGGTTTTTTGGGTGATTTTTACTGCTTCTCAAAAATTACAAGAACATGCAAGTTTCTGGTAAATCATAATTGAAATTACTGAAGATTTAGCGCTATTGGTATATTGTCGTATTAAAATCTAGTGAATTTCTAATAGAATAAAGGGAGTTATCTAGTGGACTGTGTTCAACAACTGTTGGCAACACTAATTGAAGCCTTTTTTATCACTTAGTCGGGTACAAACTGAACAAACTACGTTTGGCCGCAGCCGCATTTTAGGACACTGAACAGATCGCCAAATGCTTGCAAGCGTTTGACCGCCGGCGGTATGAGGGCACCGATGTTTATACAGATTGTGACTGAAAACCACCACGACCGCTCCGAATTGTAGGGCCCTCAATTTTTTAGGGTACGAATATGCCGAAGATGCCTCGCTGCTTGCGGTGCAGGTCACGATCGCGGTCGCAGCCCGATGTGAATGTCGATGTGAATGGACATACCAGAGAATTTTATTCTTTCAGTGTTTTCTATAGTATCTTAGTAGATACAAGGGATTTGTGGTATTTTTATAAACATAGTTCTACTTCTATATTATTTTCGGGTACGGACATGCCGAAGATGCTTCGTTGCTCGCGGTGGAGGTCGCAATCGCGGCCGCTATATCGATGTCACCTCTATGTAAAACAATTCTGCTTCTTTAAATATGATTGTACATACCAATGATGCTAGGAGTATTTCACCCTCGACGTTTACATCGAGGTCTAACGCAATGTCGAGGTCGACGCAACAAATTTGTTTTCCCATCGCTGTAGAGAAGAAGACACCTGATTGGTTCACTTGGATCACTTGGCACTTTCCAGTCACATCGTTGTATACTACACAATCAGCACAGAATACTGAAAGTATAAATCTTTCTGGTATGTTTACTCATCATCCTCATATCCACCTCGACCACGACTCCCGCCGTAAGCAGCGAGGCATGTTCGACATGTCCGTACCAGTATGCGCTAACGCATATGCTCTAAATTTCTCACTTGTTCAAAAAAAGAATCACTTTGTACGCACTAGTTACATAAATATTAATTAATCCTTGAGGAGGGCTTTCCTATACAAAATAATTTGAATTATTTTAAATTGCTTTTAAGGGAATGAAATATATTGACAACTGCAGTGTTTACAATAAAAACATTAGATAGAAAGTGTAACTGGGAGTGGAAAAAGAACTATAAAACAACAGCAAGGCATTATTATTTTAATGAATAATGAAGAATAATGTATTTTTAATGGATAATCAATAATTACGAGATATGATGAGATGAACTGTAATGTACTTTTTGTCTTCAATAGAATTTAGATTGCTGCATACTTATATTCTAATGGAAGGTCAACAGGATGAAAAATTAAAGTTGAAAGACATAAATTGGGTCTTTTATTATTTACCGATTTAATTAATGATGCTGTTTAACGAGATTTATTTGAAAAATTATTGGACCATATATAATCATTTTTATTAATTACACGATTCTAAAATGAACATTTGAGGAAATAACTGCGCGAATGAGATTCAAACCTAATATCTTTTTCATAAAGAGAGATATTACTTCTCGAAGACGTAAAGAAATACGTATCAATATCAATCGCCAACGCGAATAGAAACATACAAAAAAAAGAATTGAAATTCAAATATGGTGTTATTAAGATCATATCATTTTCAGACACACTACTTTCAGTAAGATTTTTTCGCTGCCTCAGTTATATAATAGAAGGATTGAATAGAAAGCGAAATCATTTTATAAGAGAATATCCCTCACACCCAGTGTAGATATATGAGGATACTTATAAAGGTGAATAAATTTAAAATTTTCTATTATTGATTCCATTTAATCAAACTAAAGCTATATTTTCATCAACTATTAGTATAAAACTGCGCATTTTTTAATTCATCTTTATCTATTGATAAAAATCAAAATTAATTAAATTTCGAAAGCTACATGACATATATATTATAGCAACACGACTTAAGTAAAATACAGCTCATCTGTGCTGGAAAGCGTTGGAATTTAAAGGAATAACAAACTAAGTCGTAGAAAAAGTATAGTATATAATTCGCACGGAATACCCATTTCTTTACTTGTATGATTTGCAGCATTCGCCTGTGCAAACTTCATACTCGTAAAGAAATGAGTACCATTCCGTGTTCATCACACAAAATATTTCATCTATTTCTGTAAGAAAAACCCTACTTTTCCCATTAATTTGAGTAGGAAATGAAGTTCATTTCTGTATTAGTGGGAGAAATAACTACTATTCCTACTAGTGAAAGAAGAAACTACCCCCCCCCCCCTCCTTTTTATATATACTGTAAGTAAATTAAATAAAGTAAAGTAAGTAAATTAAGTCATGTTTCTACTTATTATAGTGTTTTATTGTGTAATCTCTACAATTTATTAAATTTATGCAGGCAATCGAATTTTAGTCTTACAACACTGTTAATTGATTATTGGATACTTTGATCGTTTCCTTCTAAAATTGTTCTTTCAATTTTTCTCTTGTTTTCATGTGACTCTTCAACATAAGCCACAGCTACAACAGTAAACTTCCAGACCCTGTTTTCATTTAACTTTGTTCTCATTGTCCGGTTTTGTGAGATTCTATTTAAATCCGAGAAAAAAGTCGTCATAAATTTCCATCAATGATTAGTGTGAAAATTTCTGATAGCCGTTTCGTGGATTATTTACTGTTTTGTGCAAAATCGAAAACTGGTTGCTTGGTTGCTAGTGATTCAAATACCGGTTATTCGGATAACCGGTTATTCAAATAACTGACTATTCGGATAATAAATTAATATGCGTTTCCTTTCGTTCAAATGTTGTTGAAATCTGAAACTACAGGCGGACAAGTGGCCAACGACGCTCATTTAGTTTAGAATTTATATAAAATCTGACATATTTTGTATTTTGTCATTTTTATCGTAGTTTGCTAATATTAATTGAACGCAATAATACAGAACCACAACATTAAAAAGTCTAGCTAGACTAGACTTTCGTCACGACATGACTCATGCATGGCATGCGTCGTGCGCGTACTCTAAATAAAAGCAGGAAAAACAATCCTTTGCAATCTATACATTGCAGTTTTTATTTTCAACTTCAACGTCTAGTCTCGCATTATGCAACATTTATACAGAAAAAAAACAAATAATCGGTTTTCTGAATATCTGAGTAGTCGGTTATTCTGATAACCAATATCCGAGTAACCAATTATTCGAATATCCGGTTACTCGAATAACCGCTTTTGATCTATATTTGGATACCCCGTTTTAACCGAAATCGATTTTTGAGGAAACCGATTTTACTTTTTCCCGGTTTTTGCCAGCATTAATGGAAATTGCTTTTGACTTTTTTCTCCACCCTGGTAGTTAATATAAAATGAAAGTTATTTCCTTCGTACCTGACATTTTCCATAGTAAGATTTGTGAGCTCTTCCCTTCAGCAAACACCAGCCAATGCAAAACAATAAATAACTTCAAAAGTGATTAAATCTGCCTATGGAATTCAAAACCGACTAAATCTAATTTTATTAAACTTCTTCAATCAATGCTGATAGCCGTTGCCTTAAGGAATTTTGCTTGAGGTTCCATGCTCCAATACTGAGATATTGTATAAACTAAATCCACCAGCCGCCACTGACTAGCAACAGTTTTTCTTATTTTTCTCAGTTTAACATCTAGTGGATTCAGCCGCTTTTGAATCTAGACGCCTCATATGCAGTATAACCGAGAAAATTGAATAATATTGTTACGCCACTGGACTGTGTAGACTGGTTAGATGACACTGGAATTGTACGCGAACGGCCGGGAATATTCTGAAATGCTCTAGCCCGTGTGAATGGATGTATAAATAAGACGCACGGTGGGCCGAGTCTCAGTCTGAAGTCGAACGTGAACGAGTAAAGAAGAAATAAGAAAGAGACTTATAAGTGTTCAATTGTGATTATAGTTAAAATAATAATTAATCTTTATTGTTGTTATTGTTAACATCATAATTAATCTATTGTTGTTAATTGCTAATTAGTAAATAAAGTAGTGAGTAAGTGTTACCTGGACTTTCAATCAATGAATCTACGAGTATAGGTGTTTGTGGGGATAGTAAACATGTAACACTATAATCAGTACAGTTAATTATAAAAAAACAATTACTTACATTTTAAAAGTTATTTTGAAAGAGTATGAAGTTACCTATTTTATAAAATTTCTAAAAATTAAGCGATTTTACATCTCGAGAGCAATTCTTTAAGGAGTAGTTGGCTAATGCAAGAAAAACGTATTTTTTGATGTTGCGAGGAACAATTTTATAGTTGTGAGATTCAAATATTTCATGAAATAAATTTATCAAACGTTAAAGTTTATATTCTAAATTTATTTTATATTATACAGTGTGCAGCAAGTGTATAGAATGGTCTTTGTAAAATTGAAAGCAAACGATAAAAAGAACAAAATTTTGAAGGGTATAAATTGGGTACATTCGTGACGTAATTTTGAAATTTGTACCCATGTTACCTATCACAATAGATATGGAGTCAATGTCGTTACTTCTGGCAACAGGGGTAGTCTTTTGTATTTTCTGAAAGATAATATTTTCCAGATTCCAAAATTGTAAGTGTGAGGTTGCATAAGAAAAATTTTGAGAATATAATTGTTGCAAATCTTAACTTTGAACCAAAACATTCAAATCAAATAAAGACTGTGGCTAGTTGCGAACTTAATCCCTGTCCACAGAAAAAATTAAAATATTATGAAAAGAAAATAAATAATAATAAAATAATATAGTCTATAACAAGTTTGGCTTAGGGCATATTCCGCATAAGTGGAAAGTTTGTCATCCAAGCTGAAGACGATAGATATTATGGAATTCGCTAAAAAAATTATAAGATATATTGTGTCATATTTACGCGTTGATATACAACTAAAGCTGGCCGAGGTGGCTGGAGTACAGCCACGGTCTTGCGCTGGCCTCACACGTGCCGATTTAGAAGTGATTTACGCTGCAGTCTTATTTGAAAGGTTAATGCGTGAGGTTGTACTCTATAAATTATACATAATGTCAAACGCGCCAAAGGGTAAAAAAACGACCATACGCGGACACAGTGAATAAATTTATCGGTGAATTTCCGGATTTATCCTATGACGGTGCAAAATAATTTGTGAAGTTTCCAATCAAGACTTAATGTGCTGGCACAAAAGAGATTGTCGTCGTCGTATCAATACCATGCAACATCAAAAAAAAAAATGGCATGCCTTTGACAACTCAGTTTATGTTTGATTTATTGTTAATGTTAATAGCCTGTAATATTCCGCTACACATACTGGCAAAACAACCATTTCGGGAGTTTTGGAATAAATTCAATCCCCAGGTGAACATACCAAGTCGTACATCGTTACGTAGATATATTCCAGCTGTTCGTGAAGACATTGTACATAGGATTAAATATGGATTAAAAAATACACGGCTCTGGTTATGTATTGACGAGACGACAGATTGTAAAAAAAATTCTATTTTAAATATTATAGTACGTGTACTGGACCCTCTTAAACTAACATTTCCACTTTTACTAGCTAGTAAAAGACTAACTGCGTGTACTGGAGAAATAATTACGCGTGTGGTGTTGGAGACATTCGAAAAATTTGAACTTTCAACAAGTCAAGTATTGATGTTTGTGACTGATGGTGCCTCGACAATGCGCATGGTAGGCCGTTCTCTTCAAAGAGACAATTGTAGGTTTTTACATGTTACGTGTAAAGTGCATGCGTTACATCTTGTGGCAGAAACGATTCCAGAGGTAGATGCATTAATAGCAAATACAAAAAAAGTATTTCTCAAATCTCCTAAACGGCTTCGAGCATTTCACAGACAGTGTCCTGGTATCCCTGAACCACCAGAGCCGATTCTTACACGTTGGGGAACGTGGTTGAAAGCGGCTTTTTATTATGCTGAATATTTTCAACAAATAAAAGCTGTGATACTACAGTTCAACCCTAACGAGGCTGCAGCTATTAGGGAAAGCCAGACAAGCTTTCAAGACGTTTCCCCTTGAAACAGATTTAAAAACTATTAATAACAATTATAGAGGACTACACGACGCAATAGAAAAATTGCAAAATAGTTCGTTGTCGTTAGTAGAATCGCTGCAAATAGTGGACGACGTAAATACACAGCTACAGGCTATAAATGACGAAAAAAATAATCGCGTTAGTGAAAAATTCGAGAGTGTATTACAGAAAGATCCTGTTTTAGCAAATTAAGACAAATTTGTGATGGTGTATCTACAACTTCGTTAAGTAAGTTCACAGATTGTTTTACTTATGCCTTTATTACATCCGTAGATGTCGAACGGTCATTTTCAAAATACAAACATATTTTTTCACCAAAGCGAACATCGCTGACGGAGACAGCTGTAGAAACATACCTGATGCTATTATACTATAGATCTTCCCCACTTTGTGATGACGACAACCAAACTACTTCATAAATCTGCTTAAAAGGGTGAGTTTTATACAAATTTTTATAAAATGTAACATTATTTAAATTTATTTCCATTTATTGTACTTATTCAAGTATTATGATATGATGTAAACATATGAGTCATATGACGGCTCTGTCGGCCAGGTGACCTCGGCCAGTTTTATATATAACCTATAGTCAATTCTGGTTTTGACGTCATCAATATCTTAATTCCGAGCTCTAGTTATAATGAAATGAAATATTCTATAACAAGTGTCGGAATGTAGCTATTCAATAATTAAATTTTATCAGAATGTTTATATTCTAAAATAATCGTAGAAAAACAATATTTATTTAACAATTTCGTTAGTAACCTCGTTTGTTTGGCCAAGGAGACCATTGAACTGAAACTCTATCGCTAAAATGCAATATCTTGCAATTGAAATATATTAGATTTGTCATTACTGATGCAAACATTTCGACATTGATACGCGAATTTATGCAGAATGTGTTGATTTATATTTTTTTTACACAGTGAATAGTCACCAAAATGGGTTAAAAAAAATTGTAGAGAACTTTGTTAGCATTAATTTTATATGGAGCTTTATATAGAAGCATTTCAAATCATACAATTATTGCCAAAATTTGTTTACGGTTTTGGTAGATTTTTACGCATTGCCGCCTGGCCTACAAAGTTAAATGAAAACAAACCAATAAATTTTAAATATAAGCGATATTATCTAGACCAAAATCACATTTTTGTTGTTTATGTTTAATGCATAAAGTATTTAATATTAGGTTAGTGTTTGGAATACAAACTCAGTTTTTGTTTATTTCGTGTGAATACTGTACCTCATCAAGTATTCCAAACACGATGTCTATTATCAGCAAAAGATTTTTTTAAATTAGCGTTTGTAAAAACGGTTGGTTTGGTTTGAATTTAAATTAGACCTTTCTTAAGGGAAATAGAGCAATTAAGTAATCTTGAGTTATGGGAAAATGGAGTGAGACCCTTTTGTCGAGAATAAAATATACGGCACGGTACAAGATTTCACTAAATATTTAAATTAGGTTATTTTGCTTATAATTAGTTTGAGCTGTAATTACTTTTAATTATTAAATCATTTATATAGGGCCATATCATGTACATGTCAGCTATAAGAGTTCTTCTGAAATTTCACATGACTAAAAGCTTTAAACAGCTAGTTTTTCAGATACATTCAGATACATAACCTATGATTTTTAAAATGTAGATATGTATGTGTTATAGTATAGTGTAGACGCATCATTAGAATAAGACAAGTAATCCAGGCT
This sequence comes from Rhamnusium bicolor, assembly GCA_029963845.1. Classification (NCBI taxonomy): domain Eukaryota; kingdom Metazoa; phylum Arthropoda; class Insecta; order Coleoptera; family Cerambycidae; genus Rhamnusium; species Rhamnusium bicolor. The sequence continues at coordinate 53,814 of JANEYF010001423.1, forward strand.
TAATGTAGATAGAAGAAAAGACAACGTGAAGTTAGTTACCAGATCGAAATTCAACAAATGTCAAATTGAAAATCAATTTAGAGAAATGTCACAAAGGTTTGGTAATGTTTCAAATGATTCAATTAATCAAATTGTATTAAAAAATACACCCAGAAACACCATTAAAAGTAAAATATACGTGGAAAATGTTTTTAGAATTTTGTTCGATCAGAAAATATGAATTGAATGAAGAACACAGTTTGAATGAACTGGCTTTGATATTAAAAGATTATGCAGTGGACATGAGAAAAACTGATGACACAGAATATAAAGAAGCAACTCTTAAGACTATTTGGAATGTTATAAGTAAGCTACCACAAGAAAAATATTTCAATCACTACAAACTAGTGTTTGATCCATTGCAAGAGATGCTACCCACAATCGGCTACTAACAGATGTAAATAAACAAAAATGTGGTTCAGTGCCTCTAAGTTTAAACGATTTGAATGAAATCATTAAATTATGGGATGAAAACACTCCAGAAGGATTACAAAAAATTTTACCATATTGTAGGTGTTGAGTTATCTTCGCACGGTGGAGAAGCTGCTGCTTGCCTAATACATTATTTTAGTATTGAGACAAATAATGATGGAAGGCCGACCAATCGAATTGAATACAATCCAATTTTCAGCTAAACTTCCCAAGGGGGGTCAAAGAATTGCACAAGTAGTAAATGGCTTGTGCCAAATATTGAAAACCAAAATGTATGTCCTATTAAATTGTTTCTGTAACGAAATTGCAGACCATTTCATTCCAGTTTGTCGTGTTCCACGATGAATTAAGTTTCTGCTAGTCTAGTCTAGATGGCGCCACTGATTTCTACTGGAACAGTTGGTTTTGCAGATTTTTGCACTAAATATTCATCTATCTTTACTGCTCATACTCTACTCTCAAATGTCTTTCTCTTTCCAAACTATAATCGAGTTTAGGTAGCAGAATACTACGATGCTACTTTCTTCTTACTAGTGCAGCGTTCAGATGGAAACCATCTCTAATTCTGCGGTCTGGTAAAATTTATATGTTTTCTGGTATTATCATTTGATTTTATGATCATCGTTATTTAAAAAGTTGCTATATTGATTTAAAGTACCTTTGAGGTAATTTTCATAATAATATTGTACCGTAATTATCTTAATTTACGCCTTGGGCGAATTTGCTTTTCGGTGATCAGTTCACCTTGGTTGTTCTTTGGAACAGCCATCATTAATATTGATTAGTATCGATTTATCGTGCCTTGTTGGCAATTTATCTAATATCCCTATGATATTGTAATAAGTTCGTGTGCTAATTTAAACTAACAGCACTGCACTGGACATTGTCCAGTGCAGTGCAGAAATACCTATTATAATATCAAGTATGGTTCAGTTTATACTTAGTGTTCATATTGGTAAATATTTATTACTACATAAAAGGTATTTAAGATATTGTATTATTTACTAATTTACCATGGCTTTCTGGAGACCATTTGAAACAGAAGATAATATAATAACGCCCGAAAATCCCGAAATAGTTGAGCCTGTTATTGTCGAGGAAGACGAAATAAAGATTTACACGTACAAAGTCAACGCATTATTTTAAATATATATGAACGTTTAAAAAGCGAAAATCGTGAAAAATGTGAGATAGAAATAATAGAACGTATTAACGAATTAACTAAAATATTAAAATCAACAATTTATCGTGTAATTCAAAAAGGAGATGTTATAGATCACGGTACAAATAGGAAAGCTACCAAAGATGTAATACGGCGTATTATTTATAATATGTATGAAAAAAATATTTTATAGATATGGAGTCCCGTGCATCGAGTGATCTCGATTCAGCAGACGATGAGGAGGGTGATTCCGACTGGCTAGAGAATTGATAATAAATTTTTTTATACTTACTTTGTTTTACTTTCCACTCATACTTTTGTTTTATATTTACTATCATATGTTATTCAAATAAAAATTCAAGAAAATTAATCACGAATTCGTTATTATTAAAAAAATTTGCTTAGTTGTACAACATTTATTTGAAATAATAAAAATAATTATGCGTTGAAATTACGATGTTTTTTGAGATATTTTTTATTTATTTCGTGTATTTCCTTTTTTTGGAACATTTTTGATATGATCAAAAAAAGATATTAATGATTCAACATACATTTACAATGTTTTTTATCTATCGAGATCGTGGAACTTCAATAATTTCGATTTTTTTTCAAAAAATTTTCATAATTTTTTTCATGGCAGTCGGGTTTTTTTAATTATTATAGTAATACAATTACAATAATATTCATCATATTTTGGGGTTCTCAATAGGCACTGATTATATTTTTCTGAAATCAGTATCATTATGAAAATCAGATAACACAATTGCAACGAAAAAATTTTTTTCGAGTTCGAGAACGCAACAATAGAAGCATCTGAAAAAAAAATCATTGAACTTTCTTTCAATGGGTACAGAAATATATAAAAAATCGGATGATTCAAAACTAATTAGAAAGAATTTGGCTAAGGTGACTTGTCCTCAACATTTCATCGCATGACTACGTTGGAAAATGTATAATGGTATAGGGCTCAATTTCACTATTGCTAAAAATGACATTTTTCGACGTTTCTGAACTTGTAGGAATAAAAAACATGGTTTTAGGGAAATATTAATTAGTACGTCTCCAACGGTTTGTCGTCAATGGAAAGAAAATTCTTTATTTTCAGTATATCTCAGAAACTAAAGGAGATACGTGAAAATGTCAAGAGACTATTTTTGTAGAGAATTAAATTTCCTACAAAAAGTGTTTCGAGTCGTATTCTCGCATCTAGCATAGTACCAAAGATATTTGCGTCTGAACGTAAAAAAATGTTTGCAATTTTTTTTAATTTTCAGTATATCTCAGAAACTAAAGGAGATACACGAAAATGTTAAAGGACCTTTTTTGTAGAGAATTAAATTTACCACAAAAAACAATAAATAAAAATAAGATGCAGTATTTTTTACACGTTGGGGGCGTTCTGCCACCCCCTTATAACTGGAATCCGGGTTAATCCTCGCGGATGACACCTCTCAACATCCTCTCAAAGAATAGGCCTTAACTAAATCATCACCGAAAAATGTCACTGGCTCTCAGTAGTTAGACTATCGTCCTGTTTCTTTTTTGCTAATATGTTTAAGAATGGAAGATGTCTATTTATTTTTACCCTCATCGTGAACATAATTTTGTCGTACCTGTTGGTGATGTATTCTAGGAAACTATTTAGATTCTCCCTTCCATGAATCCAAATTACGAATGTGTTGAATTATCTTAGCCAGAGAAATGGTTTTAGTGATACCGATTGTACCTGAATTTCTCGTTCATAAAAATAGCAATGCCTGGAGATAGATGTGAACCTATCGTTGCTTCTTAGATTTGCCTGTAGCGCTGGTCGTTGTATGTGAAGTAGGAGTTGCATAAATAACGTAGAGTTTGACTCAGGATGTGTTTTGCTGGGTGATACTTTTAGTTGATAATTTCGAACGACTTCTATGGGTACGTTTGTGAAAATGATACGACATCGGAGCTCATTAAAATATGTTCAGAAAGAATGGTTTCGTGATTTAATAAATCGAGTGTTCTCAGTTACCACATAGGATGTTCCTATTTCGGCAAAAGACGGCAGTTGCCTAGCCCATCTGTTATACAGGTGGTCCTACTGAACCAAAAATCGGTTTTTGACTGGTTACCTCTTCGTGATTCTTCTCTGGATTCAATCTTGAATTTTTCTCCAGGTATGTAGCAGGATCCCTCGTGATTGTTTGGTACGTGGAATTTCATAATAGTTTTTCTATTTTTATGTGGTAATCGTTGTTGTTCATCAATACTATAGCATTGCCCTTGTCTGAGTTTTTCACATAGAATATTGCTATTTTAGCAAGAGGACGCAATTGTCTAGACAAATATCTTGCTAAACTATTGTGATCCTGTTGAACTAAAAAATCAATCTTAGACTGGCTCCCTCTTCATAAATCTTCTCAAGAAATTATATAATTTGGGACATCTTGCAGATTTCTCTAATTTGGTTTTGTACCTATTTGTTCCTTGGTCTGGGTTCAATCTTGCCTTTTATCGTCTTCTCCAGGTATGTAGTAGGATCCGTGATGATTGCCTGGTTTGCAGAATTTCTCAGTTTTTCTCTTTTTGTGTGGCAGTTGTTGGTGTTCATCACTACTCTAGCACTGCCTTTGCCTACTCATAAAACTGTAATGTCCTCATTTCGCCGTAACAACTTCAATGCTTTTAGATCAATTACCTGAAGCCACAGCTCCAGCACCGGTATGCGCGACTAACACAGCGAGAGTACTTAAGAGGCAGCTAGATTCAGAGAGCGTCTTTCAGTTCAAGTAATGAGAAGCTGCAATAAGCAGTTATCAACAAGAATATGAAAACTGCAGATGTAACCTGCCGAAACGTCGTTTAAGCAAACTACGGCCCCTTAGGGATCTACCTGCTACGTGAAATTATACCCGAAAGTACACATCATTTAACACCCGTGAAAACCTGAAGAACAATTGTGGAAATTCTAATATCGAATTTTGATATTTTATTTAATATTATTGCACAGGGTTATTCATTATAAATTACCCACCCCTTATCATCGTCATTATTGCCTATAGAAAAAAAAGTTTTAATTAAATTTGTGTGGTTATGACTGAGCTTTGTTAAAATGCTATCAAAAGTACGGTACCGTGCAGATTTCAGGGAATACAAAAAAATTGATTTAAAAAATACACCATATGTTACCCCTACCATATGCCGTTTTTGAGTTGTTAAACGTCGAATACTTGTTAAACTTGTTACTGTAAATTTCGAAAAGTTAACATTATTAAAGTGAGCTATGAAAATGACAACTATTATGTTTGATAAGTGACATTTCTTTTTAATAAAATAATCAAATTGGTTTGCAGTGAGGAAGAAAAAATCAAATATTTATACAAAATAGATAAAGAAATTTAAATGTAAATAAATAATAACTCATAAAAGATGTTCGATGTAACCACCATTATTGTCAATGCATAATTGATAACGTCTTCTTATATTTATAATTGCACCGGAAATGGCTTCATTATTTACATTCAGATTGTTTATTTCAAGTCGAATCCTGTCGTTAATGACTTGAATACTATTATTATTATTATTATTGATGTCTTTTATAAATCTCCAAAAAAATTTATCCATGGTCAAATCGGACTGTTAGGTGACCATTTAATAGATCGATTATTCCCTATCCATATTGGGAACACATTATCAAATGATCTCAAACGGGTAGGACACTATACGGAGTTGCCTCATCCTGCATCCAAATTATATCATCAAGTTCGGCTTCCGGAAAATTCTGCAAAAAAGCAAAAGAATAATTCCTGCTTTTGGGATAATAATTTCCAGATAGGTAACTCCAGTTAAAGTATAATCATAAAATATACACCCAACAATTTTGTTTCTGAAAATTTCACACCAAACGTTAACAGTTTTTCTTCCTAATTTTTTTATTTGTTTTACCAATCTTTTTCTGTTGTGCTTGTTTTCCCACGACCTTCGATTTTTCCCATTAAAAACTCCTGCCGGAGAAAAGGATGATTCATCAGTCCACAATATTTTAGTAAAAAAATCGAGATCTTCATCCAACTTTTAAATCATCTGGACGGCAAAAGTCCAGCCTTTTCCTTTTATGAGCCTCTGTTAAAACTTGTACGGGTAAAATTTTATATGGTCTGAGCTGTTATTTTTTAAAGTATGTTGTATTTTGGAATAACTGTTACCTAATTGATCGACTGCATATTTATACTACAGTCAGAATTTTCTAAAAAATAATACAATATTTCAAAAAAAGTCTATTTGCGAATAAATATTGATGGGCTTACCTTCGAAATGAAGTAGTATATCTAGATGTTCTTCCTGGTTTGCTTGAACTACACCCTTTTTTCTACTAAAACTGGAGGTATTATTCACCTTTCAGTACATATTTTTGAACGTGTTTTCTGATGGTGTTGGACGATTTGGATACAACACCCTATATGCTCTTTTTGCTGCACGTTTATTTTTGTTATTTTGTATATAAGGTAAGAGGGCCAAAGTTTGACATATACCAAATAATTGACACATACGTGGATAAACTACTTACCTAAGGTATACAAGCATTAAATAATAGTGCACTGCTTAGAAAATGTTAGCTTTGTATGTTGGTATCATTTGACTAGTTATATGATAAAAGTGTAAGCTTGGGAATTTTTGCTACATAATGTTTAAGTTGGTAATGTATGTGATTCCCGCCAGTTTGCTAGATGCTTTAGTGTTTTGGTTAAGAGTTTCTGGGTGGTAAATATTAACGTTACTAGCTTAAATTTGGATTTAACGATCTACTATTTATTTCAGGAGGTCAGGTAAGAACATAATATGATTTCTGTTGCATAAATTTAATGGACATTGTAAATTTGAGGTTGTAGTTGCCTATGTCAATCATTGGTACATAATTCAGGAAAATGCTCTTAAGATTGACATAAGATGTCAATCTTAGGAACATAACCTATTATGTAAAATAAGCTGTATATTTAAAATTTAACTTTATTAACATGTGGATTAAGAGCTGTGAAAATTTGGTTGACTTAGAACTATCCTTACCAATCATTGACATGGGTGTCAAAAATAGGTACACTGAATGTCAAAGTTAGGATTTGTTACATTTACAGGATGGCTCCGCCTAAAAGGCCTTATAGAAATTATAAAGTTGCCGACGTGGAACATGCAATTGAAGCGGTTAAAAGTGGAACATCGATTGCTTCTGCATTCAACGTTCCACGCATTACGTTGTTATATAAAGTGAAAGGAAAGTATGAAGTAAATTGCCGTATTGGCCCGTCTACTGTTCTTACTTCAACAGAAGAACAGCATCTTGTGAAATGGCTGCTAACAATTTCTGACACAGGATTTCCTGCCACAAGGTCACAACTTTTGGATTCTGTCCAAATGATAATGAAAAAATTAAAGAGACCAAATACATTTCATAACGACAGGCCTGGCAGAAAATGGTTTCACGGTTTTTTAAAACGGAATCCACAAATTTCCGAAAAACTGACACAAAACTTAACAAAAGCCCGATTTGAAGTTAATGAACAAAAAATAAGATCATGGTTCAAGGAAATTGAAACCTACGTAAAATCTAAACATCTGCAAAACATTTTTAGTGATCCAAATAGAATATTTAACGTTGATGAAACGGCTTTCTTTTTAGCACCAAAAGGTGTAAAGTGTTTAATGCGTAAAGGTGACAGAACCTCATATAATTTTATTAGCAACGATGACAAAGAATGTCTGACATGTTTAATGGGTGCAAACGCATCAGGCATTGCCTCCAATGATAGTGTTCTGTTATGAACGCATGCCGCCGCATATTTCAAATTTAATGCCAAAAGGTTGGGCTATTGGCAAATCAGAATCAGGTTGGATGAATGGCCAAACCTTTTATGAATATGTGTCAAACATATTCTACCCTTGGCTCATATCGAAAAAAATTGTATTGCCAGTAATATTATTTGTGGATGGACATACTTCCCATCTCACAATGGAACTTAGTACTTTTTGTTTGGAACATGGTACTGAACTCGCTGCATTGTATCCCAACGCTACCCACATACTGCAGCCTATGGACGTTGCAGTCTTTCACCCATTAAAGAGTGGATGGAAAAAGGGGGTCCAAAATTATAAAATGGAAAACGATGGACAAAAGTTGAAAAAAGAACATTTTGCACAACTTTTAAAGAACGTTATAGAAGAAAACATACCACCTACTACAATTCAGAAAGGATTTAAAAGTTGTGGACTGTATCCATTGGACGCTAATGCTGTGCCATACCAAAGATATTTTAAAACTGTGGCGGAAAAAGAAATATCCGAAAACCCCCCTCTTGTATATACACAAAGAGACCTTGACTTTTTGGAAAAAGAAATAGGAAATGATAAACTCTGTAAGTTCAAAGAAAAATTTAACGATTTAGGACAAGTTGATATTGAAGATACTTCACTATTTATTCTGTGGAAGAAAATTTACGTTACTTTAAGCCCAGAAGCTCAGGGGGGAAATAGAGATGTAAACGGAGCAGCGTTAATAGTGGAACAACCATTGGAAGAAATATTAAACATTACGCCTCCCAATAATGTTAAAACAAACTTTCATCATGAAAATCACGCTACACCTACCAAAAATATTATTGTACTGGATAATACACTAGTGAATCCACCCAATAAAACTAAAGAAAATAACGGAATTATGTGCGATCCCTCTATTCCGTCTCCTTTCAAATCGTCTCTATTTTGGCCGAAACCTGTACCATCTAAAGCTAAGAGAATTAAAGAGAAAATACCCACTGTCGCCACATCAGATCAGTGGAGGGAGTACCATCAGAAAAAACAAGAAGCTAAAGAGAAAATTGAAAAGGAGAAGGAAGAAAGGAAAATATTAAGGGAGGAAAAGAAAATCCAAAGAGAAGAATCTAAAAAAAGCAAGAAGAAACCTACAGTGGAAAAATATACAGATGATTCATCAGATTCTTCTGTTGATATGGTGTTAGAATCAGAAGGAGAGGGAGATAATTGGGCTGAAATGTCAGTAGATGGTCTCTTAGAATTGAATGACTATGTAATCGTGAAATATGATGGAAATTATTATCCAGGTATGCATATATAAATGAAAGATTGTGATAGAAAACTTACATATTTTATTTTAAGGTCAAATCAAAGATGTAAGTGACGATGAACTTGAATATAAAATCTCGGTTATGTTGTCTAGTGGCAAAGACTGGAAATGGCCACCTACAGAGGACATAATGTGGTACAGACGAGATGATATAATACAACAGATAGGCATTCCCATATCCAAAAATAATCGTGGAGCTTTCACAGTTCCAGAACTTCTGCAATATTTAGCTTAATAATGTTCTGTAATTCAGTAATATACATATAAGTAATTATCATTGTTTATTTTATTTCTAGTGAAATTAGTTCGGCAGGCAATTGAGCAACAAAATATGTTTCCTGACAAATAAAAAAATTAATTTATAATATTTTTTTAGAACGTCAATTTTAGGAACTCTTTGGTGTCAATCATTAGAACACATACAATTTTTGTATGTCAAACATTGGGTCTATTACAAGACTAAAAAAATTGTTTTTTTAAAATATCGAAATCAATAAATATTAACCTTCAGATGGGTAAAACCAATAAACAAAACCATGCAAGAACCACTTATAATTTTACAATGTTAGTATATTGAAATATTTGCATGTCATGAAAAAAATGTTCAAAATATGATCTAAAAGTGTCAATTATTGGTCCCCTTACCTTAACAAGTAAATATTTGGACTTTTTCTTCCCCACTGTAAACCATTTTGATTATTTCATTAAAGAAATGTCACTTATCAAACAAAATAGTTGTCATTTTCATAGCTCACTTTACTAATGTTAACTTTTCCATATTTACAGTAACTAGTTTAACTAAGATATTCGACGTTTAATAACTCAAAAACGGTATATGATAGGAGTAATATATGGTATATTTATGAAATCAGGAACAAAGGAGTATTCCAAAAATTTAATAATATACAAGGTATCCTATTTAAAAAAAAATATATTATTTTTTTTGGATCCCCTGAAATCTGCACGCTACTGTACTTTTGATAGCATTTTAACAAAATTCAGCCATAACCACACAACTTTTATTTAAAACTTTTTCTTTTATAGGCAATACTAACGATGATAAGACGTGGGTAATTTATAATGCATAACCCTGTACATTAGTATCACAAGTCTGTTAAATTTTCTCAATATCTTCTGTATTTCATGTGATGTAAATCACCTAATATGTGGAATTGTGTTATAAATTTATATCAACTAAATACTGTAACTTAAGTACTGAATTTTGTAATCTATAAAAAACAAATTGACTTACTTGTTCAACCCATAAATTCGTTGTCATGATTTGGTTCTTGAGATTCTGGAACATAAAAATAATGCATTAGTCCATAAAAATTATAGAACTTTATGAACGTTATCGAGTGATACAGTTTAACTACATTTGTGCTTGCTTGATGTATTGCTGAAATAAAATGTATTAGATTGGATACATCAAATCTAATACATTTAATTTGTTAGTTTTTATTGAAATAGAAATGAAGCATATCTTCATACACCGACACAAGTGTTTATATACTAGTATGAATAATTAATTAGTAATAATGTAATTTTGTAATTATAACGTTTTAAGTATGGTCTAAGTTCCCCTAAATCAGAGGTCTCTGTACGATATTTAGCACATATGATAATTTCAAGGAATGCACATTTTTTATAGCTACTCTTTTGTTATAGCAAATAACCTTTTTTAACACGCTTTTATTAGCTTCACTTGTATGTTTGTTTGTTTGTTTGTTTGTTTGTAACCGACTCTTTGGACTCGATTTTGACCCACTTTAAACGGACAGATTTAATTGAAACTTTGTACACTTACGAAGAACCGCTAACAATACAATAATTTGATAAGTTTATATGATTATCCTGATCAGGATCGCCAGTCCTTTCCTCACGTATCCTCTGCGTGAGAGCAAGAGGCTTGTGAAAAAAGCGTGGGGCGCTTTGTGCCATATTTTTCGTATATCGAGCAACCCACGCTTTTTTCACAATAATACTAGTATTTTTCGTTCATTATTGTTTTCAGTTTATATTAATAATTATTTTTCACTTTTTAGTTTGATGTGCTTTAAAAGCGTGTTTTTTAGTTTTTTTTAAACTATATTTATTGTCATTTTCTTTCACTCAGTAAGAAACTTTTTTTTGGATCACTTACATCCAAAGTCCATTTTCAATTTTAGAAGTCATTTTCAAAATTATTTAGCTAAAAATTTTCTAATACTTTAAATTCTAGTAGTATCGGTTCGATAGTGTGAAGTACGGTGGAACGGTTGAAATTCGGGCCGGGCCAAATTGAAGGATTGTAGTGAGTTAGTGGACTTACACGCATCACTATCTTTCAAAATGGATATTAAACTATAAGTTCCGTGAGTCTGTGATGTGATGCACATCAAAGATTCCTATCCTACGAATAAGTGAAGATTAAACAAAATTTCTGGGTTAGGGATAACAATGTTAATATAACCATCGATGGACAATCTCCTGACGATGGTGATTGGCCTAGGTGGTGAAAATAGGCCGAGGTAAGTAATAGAAAAATACATGGTGTCTCTGAAAGGTCATTACAAAAAGCATATTCCTGATACCAGTATTGCGCAAATTTTTAAAAGTTGGTTGTAACTTACTCATTCTGAGATAACAGCTACATGTGCATTTTGGTGTATTAATAGATAGAGCTCCTAGAAGAAAAGAGGAATGGTAACGCAGGAAACAAACAAAGAAGAAGAAGATAATAATAATAATAAAATATGGTAGATAGATGTTAAATAAAATTCATTATATGTAACCATATTATCATTTTAATTATAACTTTTAACCTTTTAGTTGATGAATATAAGGATTTATAACTAATTGAGTTTTAATTATTCGTCATCTAATTACAAAAAAGTCAACATCTCGACCGTTTATCCAATACATTTAAAACCATTATCGGTGTTAGAAAATCTTATTTTAAAATTTTTTTGTTTCTCGTTAAATTTTATTATCTGCCATAGTTTATCCTGAAGTGCGTTGGAACCTTTGTTCTGAAGCAAACACTGACGTGGATTTCCACAAAATACCAAAACACCATATTATACTACACTCAATGGTCGTTTCGCCAACCAAGTTGGATTAAAGCTAAACTTATGCTAGCAATACATTCTATTATTTATACCTATATATTTTTTTTCTTTTCTTGACCGTAATTTTCAATTAATATTGATAGTTTTATTTTGTGGGGATTTCGGTCAGGTATAACTAATTAATTTTTTTTTCTAACGTTTCGATTTATTACACCATCATCAGAGAAACTATTATTTATTAGGAATTTGTTTTAAAAATTTTTATTACATGTTGTTTGGTTGTCTGTTTTAACGCAACTCGTTAATAAACCGAAACGTTAGAAAAAAAATTTAATTAGTTATACCTGACCGCAATCCCCACAAAAAAAACTATCAATATTAATTATTTATACCAAAACTATTCTTACGGTTTTGTGAACCGTGACTAACTAACCATTAGAGTGGGCAATATGGGATTGGCCAACTATATTTACACTTTGTGATATCCAAGCTTTCAAAAGCGTTCAACTGTCTAGTCCTTGTTACACTCCTACTTAATCTTAAAATAATATTGTGTATTTTATGGTTGTTCTCAAACGCATGTTGGGCAACAAGAGACTTATCTGTTCTACCATATTTGAGATGAGTCATATGCTACTTGAATCTAGTTTAAATTGATTGTCTAGTTTGTCCTACATACTTTTGATTACCGTCTTTACAACTAATTTCGTAAATCCTCGAGTTTTCTTTGTTTCAATTTTGTCTATTATCTATTTCTTTTTATTTCATTTTGTAATTATATTATCTATTAATGTTCTTTTAATGAATATGAAATATGACTGTGTAATTCATAATTTTGTACGCTTGTCACATACATATTGAATTAATCTTGTGGCTCTTCCATGTTTATTTAACCAAAAAAGAATGTTTATTATAAATTTCTATTACTCCAAATATTAGTTTGATATTTTGTACATTTTGTTGTAATCATTATTTATTCATAAATAAACATTATTATTATTATTATTATTATTTTTCGGAATATCCGATGCCGGTCAGTCCTCCCGTGGCGTCCGATGCCTCACGGGAGTCACCCTGGAAAACTCCTCTCCTAAATGCCACGTGCTCTGTCGTGTCCCGCTGTGCACCTGATGTTATGGTGAAGTAGGTCTTCCAGAGCGGCAGCAGCTGTTCTATCGGCCCATAATTCCTCGGGTCGGAAAGATCCCCCTTTTTGGGGATAAGCACAGTACGTCCCTCGACGAACCAGTCCGGAATCTGCTGCCCCTCGTTCAACCATGAGTTGAAAACTCGCGCCAGACGGCGGTGAGTGGAAGGAAATTTCTTCCACCACCAGTTGTTAATGCCGTCTGGGCCCGGGGCAGCGAAGTTCTTGATACCAACAATTGCTTGTTGGACTTCCTCCGTACTGATTACCGGGCACACTTCTTCTGGCTCTTCAAGATGTCTGTGACACAGAGCCTCAAAGTGTGCAATTGATGGAGTGTCGCTATTGAATGGACGCGTCGTTTCGTAGATTCCCTTCCAGACGGTTTCGACATCTTCTACAATCGGCGGAATCTCAACAACACGCTGTGGCTCTTGAAAGAGGCGGGAAGGATTCGTACGGAACATGTTTTGTTCCATAATCCTCACCCGCCTCTTCAATGTTTTCTTTATCGCCATGAGCGCTCGGATCCTATCTAGACAGTGCTGCTTGATGGTAAGCATCACTGTCAGATTTAGAGTATGGTGTTGACGTCTTAATCCGGCAGCAATGTGACGGATCCTGGGAGTAAAAACTCTACCACTCGTCTTATATTCCACCACACTCTGGATTCGTTCCTGAGAAATAATTATTTCATTATTTTAGGTTCGGGAAATAAAAATAATAAAAGCAGTTTAAATTATCGTATGTATTGTTAAAAATGCGCCCCACCGACTTCCATACAGTAGTATAATCTGTCTTGAAATTCGGTACGAACATTTCTGAACACATCTGGAGTCAATAAACGGCATTCTCGAACAATTCTTTCACGTAACTCTTCCAGAGATGCGGTGTTTGTTGCAAATACCTTCGATTTCAAATGTCCCCACAGAAAGAAATCCAAGGGAGTTAAATCGAGTGACCTAGCGGGCCACTCCACAGGACCTCTCCTTCCAATCCATCGCTCAGGAAACCGACTATCCAAAAATTGACGGACTGCTATAGCAAAATGTGGGGGTGCCCCATCCTGTTGAAAAAACAGTTCGCCCTCTAAAAGAGTATCGTCTTCTTCGAGGATTTGTGTAATCATTGGGTCGATGTTATTGTCTAACAGATCAAGGTACCTTCCGCCATTTAAATTATCAGGAATAAAAAACGTCTCGACAATGTAGTCCCCTAAGATGCCTGTCCAAATATTTAAATTCTGAGGCCTTTGGGTATGAGTTTTCATGAACAAATGTGGATTGGTTTCACTCCAATACCTACAATTGTGCCTGTCTACCTCCCTATTTAACTGAAATGTCGATTCATCAGAAAAACACGTATTGTGCAGTAGATGGGCATTACTGTTTAATTGTTCACTAAAAATCTCACAGAAATCAAGCCGACGATCAGGATCATCTTCGTTTAATTCGTATACCAATTTAAACTTATATGGATGAAATTTGTGGGCCTTTACAATTCGATGAACACTGCTTCGTGATACACCGGAAGCCTCAGCAACTTTCCTGATCGATTGAGTATTATCCATCTGCAAATGACCCACTTCGACTGCTTCATTCCTAATCGGTCGCTGAGGTTCATGCTTTTTGTTTAGTACAGAACCTGTTTCCATAAATTTTGTCAATAATTGTAAAATATACTGAGAACCAACCCTTCTATCTGGGTGATTTCTATTGAGTATGCGCTCCGTAGCTCTAGCACAATTATCGTTTTAAAAATAAATGCTGACAATTTCTATTCTCTCTTGAAGGGTGTAAACTATTTTGAGAACTTTGGGAAAATGTATCTCGATTTAAAATTGGTTGTGAACAAATTAATGTTCAAGGACTATCAAATACTTATGAGTCTTTTATTATTCTCAAATTAAACGGATAAGGAGAGTGTTTTCTGTCAAAAAAACTCGGGCTGATTTGAGAGCACTAAAAAATGTAGTTTTTTATAAATTCCAATACCCAATGCTGTGTATTTTAGATTTTTTAAACGATTTCGATTGTGTGTAATCATCAAAAATAAAATTATTTTCCTTAAGAATGAATCGATAAAAGTTTTAAAAAATACACAGTTATGTGGGGAATTAAAAGACCTTGCAAAAGATAAATCACTTGACCCCCTTGCCATTTGAATTTTTTGAGGGGGTGGCCGTGTAGGGTAGAGGGATGATGATAGGTATACAAGTATTACATTAAAATATGTCCCCCTTGGAAGCAAGGTCGACGTGTTTCACCAATTTTTCAAAAAAATTTTATCTCCAAAGTTATTTAGTATGCCTACTTTTGGTTGGGACACTCTGTATACAGACATACAAAAAATACAAAACATAGAATATAAGTTATATAACATAGCATAGGTATAAAAACCGAAAAACATTAGTAAATGTGTACACAAATACATACATATTACATATACGTGTATAAGATAATAATAACAATAATATTTATAATTGTTTAATACAGCGAATATTTGAATTAAAAATATCTACAAAAGTATTAACATTATTATAATTTGCAAACATTTGGAAAAAGGAAGATTGTGTTATTATATTGGTTCTTGGAGTATGAATTGTAAATGTTTCACTGTATCTTGAGGCAATACGAGGTACAACATAAAATATACTGTTGTGAAGATCTTCACATTTAATGTAATTATGGGTAATTTTGAACAAAAATATTATTGATTGAGTAGCTCCTCTCTTTAGGAGGCTATCAAAGTTGAAAGTAGATAAAACAATGTCATGTGGATTGCCAACAAGGCACGATAAATCGATACTAATCGATATTAATGATGGCTGTTCCAAAGATCAACAATGTGTATTGATCACCGACAAGCAAATTCGCCCAAGGCGTAAATATAGATAAATACGGCACAATATTATTATGAAAATTACCTCAATGGTACGTTAAATCAATATAGCAACTTTTTAAATAATGATGATCATAAAATTACACGATAATATCAGAAAACATAAATTTTACCAGACTGCTGAACTACAGGTGTTGTCTTCAGAACGCTACACTGGTAAGAAGGAAATAGCACCGTAGTGTTCTGTTACCTAAACTCGATTATAGTTTGGAAAGAGAGAAACATTTGAGAGTACAGTATGAGTAATAAAGACGAATAGATATTTAGGCATTTTTTATAAGAAGAAATTTTTAAAGTAGTAGGAAGAGATCTAATCACCAGAAAAATTGCACAACAGCTGGAAGTATGTTTGTTTGGTGGACAATTCATGACTAGCAGTTGAAACCATACTATTTTCAAGTTGTCCGTAGAAAACTGAATTCATTTCCTTGGCTACGACGGTTCTATTTAAACCAAAATTATGGTCTTGGTGACATCTCATATTTCATGGCGGCAGAAAGTACGTGGCAAAACATGCCAAACGGTAACTACAGAAACTTCTAGAAATGAACATCTTCAAGATTCATCACATGGCGGCAGGAAGTGCTCGGTAGCACAAGACTAACGGGAATATCCGAAACTGTAGTAATGAACATATGTATGATTCATTACAAAAGTTAGAGCGAATGGGGGACATAGGAACATAAGCATCATTTCCCCGAACATAAATTCTCTTCAAAAATCTGTACAACCAAAGAGTAATAACACCATTTTGTATGTATGCATAATTGGGCAAATAGATTTAAGATGTTTACTTAACCCGTTGATAGCACAAAAGACACCACGCCTCGGCCGCACTTTATGCCTGCCGTTCCGGCCTGATTGTTTTGCCCGAGAGTAATTAATTGTGGCAAATAAGGAAATGTAAACAAATTCTATAGGTACGTATCTTTCTAACTCTACCAGTTAGTGCCTAAAGTTTCTATAGGTAACCCAGTCCAATAATTTATTTGAAATATTGCTTAAATAATTTTCAGAAGTAGAAGTAAAATGTGAGGTTGTAGTATCCAATAATCCATGTCCAAACATTTCTAAGTTTCCAGAAAATGTACGTTAAAAACACGATAATGCTACCGTATAAATAGGGAGTTATCCCAATGATTTACGGTAAAAATATTTCAACTTCATACAAACTTGCGAGCCATCACAGGTAAAACACATTTTCAGGTGGAATAATTCAACTCTTATTTGTCGCCGGGAACTTTATATCATTTGAAATAGTGATAACTTTTCAAATAACATCTTCTGGCAGTATTATAATTTTTATTGCGACGACACTAACCTCAATAAATTTTTCCATTTCGACGAGACAGCTAGCCGCACAAGGGAGTAAAACACAATTTATATGAATAATCTTCGGACAACAAGCTGGAGTTCATTTCAGACGTATCTGGGAAAGACATCGACCAAAAAAGAAGTAAATATGTTTCTTCAAATCATGTCATACTTCACAACGCTTTTAGTGAATCTGGAACCATGGGGTTACAAAATAACTATATTATTATGGTCTCTTCTATTACGTTTCACGTAAGATGTAAATATACGCGAGATGTCACCATAGGCGCTGTTTAAGGAGACCGGTAAGGATCAGTATCCCCTTATACCAAGTTACAGAATTCTTTTTTAATTAAACTTATAAACTACGGTCATAATTGGGAATAACAAGGGGCCTCAATATACGAGGTGTAACAGAACTACAGAGCACAAATTGATGAGGTGATACTACGTGACAAAACAAGCAAAAAGTTCTATATAAACGTGTGTTAAATTTTCTTATTTTTGTAAGAACTTGAGAATGATTAAATTTATTGAAGTGAAACATAGAGAATAGTAGTCATTTGAAGAGATCTATTACTGAAATAATTTATGTCCCTTTAAATCAATACGTAGCCAGAGGGAGTTAGTGATACCTTTTTATACGTGTCTGATCTTCAGGAAAATTTTTAGAATTTTATGTATTTCCATTGAATTCATAACAAAACAGTTATCATACGTTTTCTTGTATAATTCTTCATGACTACAGATTTACTGTAAACATTTTGTTGAATTTAATACAGAATTAAAAAAATATTCTAAAGTAAAGATCCGAAAATTATGAAAACAAACCTGAGACACATGAAAAACAAAATTATAAACTTACTTTGTACCAAAAGAACACGTTAATTTATAAGAGTTATTCAAAATGACCTGCTTCAACTTCAACGCGCCCGTCGAGAATTTCCTGGCATAACTTGAATAGTTTCACAATAATGTTCTATTCTACACTGCAACTATGCAGGATTCGGAACCTCTATTACGTAAACCAGACTTTTTAGATGACACAAGATAAAATCCAAATGGTTAAAATCGAGAGACCTTGCAGTCCGTAAAATGAGTCCACCGCTTCCAATCTAATGCGATGGCGGACCTCAATTATTCCGATAATACACTGTATCAAGCTGTAATCATATCATTAATCATTTAACATTTTTGCTTTTATTTTCCACGTATGTCCTTCTGTCAACCATATGAGGCAGGCCGGTCCTGGACTCTGGCGTAGTATCCTAAACTTGTTAATGATTTACAGGTGTTGTTTTATAACTGCTGTCCTAATAATTTTATCATTATTCTGAAGTTTCAACAGAAACATCCTCGAATTTTGTCTGGCTTTCCTTAATAGCTGCAACCTCGTCTGGATTGAATTGTAGTATCACAGCTTTTATTTGTTGTAAATATTCAGCATAATAAAATGCTGCCTCCAACCATTTCCTCAACATGTAAGAATCGGCTGTGGTGGTTCGGCAATACAGGGACACTTGCTATGAAATGCGCGAAGACGTTTAGGAAATTTAAGAAACACTTTTTTAGTACTTGCTAGTAATGCATCTACCTCTGGAAAACCTTGTCGAATAGTTTCTGCCACAAGGTGTAAAGCATGCACTTTACACGTAACATGTACTAACCTACAACCGTGTTCTTGAAGAGAATGGCCTACTAAACGCATTATTGTGGCACTATCTGTCATAAATATCAACATTTGACTTTTTGACAGGTCAAATTTTTCTAACGTCTCCAGCACCACCCGCGTAATTGTTTGGCCAGTACACTCAGTAAGTATTTTGCTAGCTAGTAACAGTGGAAATGTTGGTTTCAGAGGGTCCAGTACACGTACTATAACATTTACAATAGAATTATGTTTACAATATATCGTCTCGTTAACACATAACCACGGCCGTGTATTTTTTTAGTACACATTTGATCTTATTAACAATGTCTTC
This sequence comes from Rhamnusium bicolor, assembly GCA_029963845.1. Classification (NCBI taxonomy): domain Eukaryota; kingdom Metazoa; phylum Arthropoda; class Insecta; order Coleoptera; family Cerambycidae; genus Rhamnusium; species Rhamnusium bicolor. Next base: position 72,952 of record JANEYF010001423.1, read on the forward strand.
GCTTACAGTTGGTACATAGTTACGCAACGTTGTGCGACTTGGTAACGTCATCTTGGAGTTGTATTTATTCCAGAACTCCTGAAATGGTTGTTTATCGAGTATGTGCAATTTTTTTTAGTTTTATGTTGCACAAAATTTACGTGACGTTTACAATCACGTTTGTCCTAGCATATCAGGTCAGTCTCGCACGCTTTACAAATTATTATAACACCATTGTAGAATAAATCCGGAAATTCACTGCTAAATTTATTCACTTTGTTAGGGTATGGCCGTTTTTTACCCTTGCGCAGGTCTGACATACTTTATTATTAAATTAGTATCAAGAATAAAATTGAAAAAATAAAATTATCAACAATACAACGGAGATAAATAAATTACGTTATTGACACCTCGACGCATATCAGTATACTAAACGAGTAAACAAGTCTCGCTTACGTACTTGAGTATTTCTCTACTTGGCACCGCCCATGATTTGCGGATCGAAATGTGAACTCAAGTTATGATATAGTAATTAAAGCTGGAACGTTGGAATTGAATTCTCTATCGCGTCAGCATAGGACATACGACACGTGTTCACAGCACACGTGTTAGTTGTTTGATACCAATGATCGTCAATGCGTATTGGTGATATACCTATTGTAAAGTTTTACGCCGGCAGGGAGCTTTGCCGTTTGTGAATCAAATACACCGATTTCTTAGATGTTTTCCTGAATTACGTTAGAATAGAGGAGTAATAAAGTGCTTTATTGTGTGCAAGATGAAATCGGTAGGCTGGAATTCCAGTAACGTAAGAGATATATTCGAAGTAAACGTCATATAAAAAATTACCAGTTACAGATTTCATACTGGGTGTTTCTGTATGAGTGTGTAAACTTTCCGCCGCATGTATTTAACAATGAACATTTTCGATTATTTTGGAAAAAATATGTACCTATGTGGCCACTATCTAGGAGGGAAAGACTACGACCTCATATTCCTCGTGTAAAAGAAAAAATAAAGATTAAGATACAATTGGACTGACGTGATAGAAAACTATGGATTGAATGAAAGTACAAATACAAAAAACAACAAAGTAGGAAGTGTTTTAGTATGCATTTTAACTCCAAATCAAGAGCGTGCCATATTTAATCGCAAGTAAAATTGATTGAAGATGATGTCACTTTGTGAAAATCCATTTTGAAATTTAATAATTACAAAATACTGTTTTTTATCTGTCTAATTCACACTTTTATTTTTAATTAATTTTAAATTAATTTTCAAAAAACAATATAACATTCTCTTAAAAGACATATATCCCATTAATAACGTAAAACAAGACAAAATATATATCTCAATACCATATGCAGGACATCTCTCTAATTCAGTCAGTAATACCTTGTCAAAATTTAATATAAAAACATCATTCAGTTTGAACAAAAATGTAGGCAGACTTTTGTACAACGCAAAAGAAAAAACTGAAATTTACAAAAAGTGTTGGGTACATCGGTTAAATTGGCCAGAATGTAATGCATCATATATAGGTCAAACAGGTAGATCATTTGATATAAGATATAGAGAGCATATTTACACACAAAAACAACACTCCAACTTTTATTAATATTTAGTAGAATCAGGCCATACTATAACTAATAATCATATGCCAAAAATATTACATATTTGTAACAAAATTAAAAAACAACTTACTAGAAGCTATGGAAATAAATAAGTTAAACAAAATAAAAATTATAACATATTAAACAATCAGATAGATATAAATAATTTTTCGTTATTAAATTTAGTTCAGTAAACTTATTGCTGTTAAGATAAAAATTCAACCCAAAATATAAATTTACTACCTCACCCTATATGCTTTAAAGACAACATCTGTACACAGAAAAACGTCGTTCATTTTATACCTAAACAATAAGTCCATATATTTTTAGTTACTTGAAAATATCCGAATAGGATGAAACTAGTCGTAAAGCTAAAAATAAAAGTGAAAATTACACAAGTGAAAAACTGTGGTTTGTAATTATTTAATTTCGCAAGTAAAATATAAAAAAAAACAACGCTAAAGCAATTCAACAGCTAATAATGCAAGCTTGTGAAAAATTGTGCATAAAGTGCTACATCGCTTAAAAAGTCTTGTGCTAATTTGTTTTATATTACCTGTCTACTTCATGCCTCTCACCGTGTGGCAGAAAGATTATGTCGACAAATTAATAGCAAATATAAAAAAAGTTTTTTATAATCTCGATAAGACATTAAAGAATTTCATAAATCGTGTTCAGGAGTTCCTGAACCTACACAGCCGATGTTAAATAGTTGGGGAAATTGGCTGGAAGCGGTTTTTTATTACAATAAACATTTCCAAGCAGTTAAATCTGTAGTTTTTAAACTCGAGTCAAAGGAGTCCAAAGCTATCAAGGAAAGTCAACAACAGTTTAAAAATCCACAAGTGGAAGCCGATTTACGCACTCACTATACAAGAAAATTATAGTATATTGTCCGCGAAACCTGTGACGGGACGTGTGGAGCAAGACGCGACATGTGTGCGGGAAATATATAACACATGACATCTTTCGTCTTTTACACCGCTTAGATTAAAGTGAGAACGATGAGTGTTGTTTTTGCTGGCACGCAACCGAGGCGGAGTTTCACATACATTCTGTGATACTTCAGAGCCGCACTTAGTTTTGTTACTGAATCATTCTAGTAGTGCTAATGACCCTAATTTATATGATTTAGATGTACTAGGTGAAACAGCATCTCTGACTAACATTCCCGTCCCACAATACACAAACTGGTGAAGGAAGGTGCCCTCCCAAGAAAATAAAGATTTGACGCCGGCCAATCGAAAACTCTGGACCCATCGTTAGCAAAACTTTTAAGAACTTTAGTTTACAACGCGTATCAGAAAAATGAAATACCAACTATTGACGTGGTAGACAGAAAATTAAAAGAAATAGTTTATCTAACATATACCAAAAGAATTTTAGGAACTTGGCTGAGAAAAATTGGATTAAAATATCAAACTAATAATAAAACGCATGGCAATTATGGAAAGTAGACGAATAGTGGATTGGCGAAATTCATATCTAGAAGAGATAAAAGAACTCAGAAGGGAAAATAGACCAATTTATTATCTAGATGAAACTTGATATGATACTCATGACACCAAAAGGATGGACTGATGGATCTAGGAAATGTCAACCAATCTCATTGCCCCCTAAGGGACTCGGTTGATTATATTACACTGTGGATAAGTTGATGGATGGGTTGATAATGCATTAAAACTGTGGCGGAGAAAACATAGAAGACTGTAACGTGGATTATCACAAGAACATGGAGGGAGAAATATTTAAGGAATGGTTTGAAAATACACTAATTCCAAAATTAAAACCAAATATTGTTCTTGACAATGCGAAGTACCATTCGAGGCAACTGTATAAAATTCCTAACAAGAGTTTTACTAAGCTGGAGTTAACATGATCTCTATTATGAGGAAAATTAGAATAAAGCACCTCTGTTGGAAGTCCCACAAATTAAAAATTGAGAGAAGAAGTATATTATAGATAATGTAGAGGAAAGATATGGCCACAAAGTGTTGAGATTGCCGCCATATTTCTGTATTTTTAACCCGATTGAATTAATTTGGTGTAAATTAAAGAAAAAACGTCAGAAAGGAAATATTTTTCCTAAATTCGATAAAAAAGTCATGAGTTAATTCAAAATGAAGTGTCGAAAATGAACAAGGAAGATTGGGAAAAAAGAATTAGGGAAGTAATTACAATTGAGGATGATTATTTAAAAATTGCTAAATTTTATATAAATAGTGGAAATAAATTTATTATAAATTTGAACGAGGATAGTAGTTCATCTCAAAATCGAGAAGAGGATGAGAAGGACGGGGATTCAGAGGAAAAAGCAATGTGAGGTGAGGTAAAGTGAAGTGATGTGAAGTAAAGAAGTGAATTTTGTGACCTGAGTGACTGCATTATTTAATTCCATTTTTGTGCTTTCGTGGATCAGTGCTTGAGAAACATTCTTTTTCAGGATGCTATTATTTATTATTGTTATTATTTTTTTTTCATTTTGACAAAAATATGTCTTTCTGTTTTTATTATAGTAATAACTTTCCTATTAGAATTTATTTTTAGTTCATTTATTGAGAAAAATATTTGTTTTGTTACTATTTTGAGTGTATATTTTTGTTTTTATTTTGTTTTTAAAGCTTTCTTGTTATTTTTTATGTAATCTCTTTATTCTATACTAATATTCCATACCCATCCTTTCCTGGCAAGGAATGCTCATACCTTCTCGCGGTTCTTACTGGGTAGTAACAATTTATTAAACAAACTTGAATACTGTAACTGCTGTATTTGTAGTTAATACGTTAAATTCAATACTTTTATTTCAAGTTAATACTTTTCTGTACAATTGTTAAATTGTGACTAGTTAAACTGAGCACAAAAACCTACATTGAAAAAGTAAACGAGCGAACAATACAGTTAAATCCGGCTCTGCATTCTGTAGCGTCTTACCCCGGACGTCCCGTCTTAATATCTGTTTCGCAAACTATACTAGCAAATGCTATTTAACCAATTGCAAGATAGGTCTGCCTCCTTAGCTCAATCCTTTAAAACAGTTGTTGACGTAAATATGACACTATAAAATTTAACGGATGCTCCTGGTGTTCAAGCTGCAATAAAATGTAGGCTTATTAAGTAAAAATCCGGATTTTGCGCAGCTTCGCCACATTAAGCAATATCTAAGTGAGGGAAATTCTACAAGTGATCTCCAGCAGTATTATGCGTATGCGAGTATTACATCTCTAGATGTAAAATTGACTGGACTCAACCTTTACTTTGGATGAAATAAAACATGAGTAGGTCTGCTTAATTATCTTTAACCATGTTAGTTATTTTATACTACTACAGTGACGCAAATGGAATTATTATCAAAGTTCCAGCATTCCATATCTCTGTATATCTGTAATGGTTTAGCTGTTATGGCTTGTAGAAAGATAAGAGAATCATCCTGTATATGGAACGTAACTATACAAGAGTTCATTTGGCATATTATATTGGCGATGAAAAGACAAGATACATTTAAAATAGTGTATGATTTATATAAAACACCTAATCATAAAGAAACCACTTATCGGAAACACAGATGGAAAACACTCGACGAGAAATGAACAAACATTTATGTGAATTATTGATCATTGTCAGTGGAAGCATCGTTACGATGTTTTATACTTTTCCATTTGGCCGAGAACCTTTCTCAAAGGAAATGTTTACTCTCTTAATAATATTATCAGATGGCGGGTGAATATTTTCTGAAAGCACCCAACGAGAGTATCAGGAAGTTGTCTTCAATAGCGACACACAATAGGGACGTTTATTGGCTATTAGAATTTGATAATAGAAAGAGATTTTTCTATTTTGTCCATATTTCCTCTTTTATACTACTTTAATACATGTGTTATTTTGCAACTTCATCACAAAGTTATTAAATGAGATATAGTTAAACATTTATTCAGCCTGCATGACTGAGTGATAACACAGGCCTTACATTTTGGTGCCTGTGTTTTGTTAAGTGTTTTTGGGTAATCTTGGGACGCAGAATCTAAAAATACCGTCAGATTCGCTTTATTAGATCTAGATTATAAGATGCGGTATATCAGCCCTATTTTTTGAATCGATAAATAGATAATAAAATCATCTCATCCTTTAACCGTTGTACATTTCAGGTTATTACTATTTACTATAACTGCTTGCTAAAAAAAGTCAGAAAATACGTAGTAAGGTATTTATTTCACAAAACAGACATACATTGATTGATCAATCATCACTTAAAAACTTTATTATATAAGACTTCCTTGTATGAGGTTTCCAAGAACAGTTTCGCTGAGGACTGCAGCAGTAGTCGACCATCATGCGGGTATCTCATCTTCCTTGATATCTTTCTTCCATAGTTTTTATATCCTAATTGAATCTTTCCCCCTGTTCTTCACTAAAATCATCTAAGTTATCTGGAAAACGATCTATGCTGCTGTGGAGGTAGTGAATTTTAATGCTCATGTTACAGCCGAGCTTAAGTTGGAAAGCACCTCTTCTACTAATTCAACGTAATCATCTGCCTTATACTTTCCAAGAAAATTACTTGAATAAACGAACACTAGGCATTAGACTCAACCTCGTTTATTGATTCTATGAAATATTAATTTTTTATAAGCTGCCTTATCTGAGGACCATAAAAAATTCCGGCCCTCAGTTTTTCCATACTAATCCCAAGAAATTTATATGACAAGTAGCCAAAACAAGTTCCATCGTGATTCAATGCTTTCACCATTTACTCCAGTTTGATATGCAAGGGTGGAAGGATGATTTTATCTCTCAACCAATGGTTCGTTGATGACGTTGTATAGTCCTTCAAACATAACTTTCCTTGCAGCCCATATTCTCTTAATCCAGTGCTCAGTCTTAGCTCTGCTGTCCAAAAGACATAAAAAAACAGGGATATTTCATATAACCACCTTGCTGTCCAAGGAGGAAATTTATTATCTTTAGGTCAACACAAATAGAGAACTAGCGATATTGTCTCATACTCCTGGTTGAATGTCTAATAGCTATAGAGCCATATTTGTTACCATTGTGTATAAGGACACATTTCAAACTTCACTTGAACTATCAACAAAAAGACGCCATTCGCCTGGTGTGTATTCTGACAAACCCATTTTCTCTAAGAGGCCATTTATATTGTTACAGAATATCAGGTTATTTTCCTGAGAGAAAAAGGGCTGCAGATTTTTTTCTCTCTTACGATAAAATGTAATATTAGTACCTGAATATAGTTGGTTATTTTCATTTAATCTGGAGACAAGTCATTTGGAAGGCTAGGGTCTCTAAAGAGATCATACAGCTCTTGTTGAGTGAAACGTAGGAGATTTGCTTAAGCTCCTTCAAAGCTTTCTCCAGATCTATCTCAGATGTTGATGTATCAATATCTGAGAGCATAGGCAGGTTGCTGAATGATAGAACGGATATTTCTCCATAATGAGGTAGAGGTCTATTCGCTGAATCCAGATCACGATTTGTGCCTATTATTGCGATTGATGCCTTTGATATTTACGAGACAAAAATATCAGTAATCAAAATGGTTTTTTGGTTCCCGCCAAACCATTGGTATTCCAGATATTAAGCAGTTCCTCTTTCCATTTGTTCACTATCGCAAATGTTCGACGCATTTTTTACATACGAAATGTGGAGTCCAACATTTATCCTGGTCCCTTAACTAGACGCCAATATAAGTCAGATATGCCCTTTTCGTAAGTTAGAAACGGGTTTTCTATTTTCTTTCAAAGTGTACTCATCACATATGTATCAAAAAACGTCTCAAACTGAATACCAAACTGTACTGTAGAATGTGGGTATAGACACCGGCGACTATCGGCCAGCATGAGTTATTTAGTGGGAGAGCATCACGTGGATTAGGGTTGGGTTTTATGGCCATGGGGAATACCCAATGGGGCTATTTAGACCTTAATTTTAGGTAAGAAAATACTATTTAGGTCTACACAATTATTTCATTAATTTTGCATTTTATCAGACCAAAATTTGTTATATTGTATCTCAAAAACCAGAGCACCTACGAAAAAAACCGCGATATACTTTTCGAATCAATACATCAAAAATATCTCAACTCAGTGCTTAGTTTTCCAGTACCTGTGTAATAGAAGATATCACGAAGTAGTATACAATCGTGAGCACAACGTACAATGATACAGAGAAATGTATAGAAATATAGCCAGTATTTACACAAAAAAAATAATGTAAAGAATTAGTCTACGATATTATACAGATCGAGATAGAGGTGACAGGTACATCTACACTAGCATCCCTCAAATCCCAATGCAGAAGCTGTGCAGGAGGTGATTACATTTTGAAGAAACGTGGTCTCACAACCATTTACTCCGATATTTTATCTGCTGGAACTCAGATTCGAATTATAGACAGATAGACAGATAGGTAGATAGAATAGATAGTTAGCCAGAAACTATCGAGCTTGTCACATAGCGCGTTCTACGCTCTAGCCAACTGCGCTATTGATCTCGGCAACTTTTATTATTAACTGTTAGTTGGGTGTTTGCACACACTATAGATTTAACGTTGTAGGTATAGATCTTTATAAATAAATACAAATCAAATAATACACTTTAAACCTTACGGAAATACATTATTAATTTTGTGTCTCGTATTAGTTGTCAAAAAATACTCAATGATTAACCTTTTGACAAGCGCAGAGGTTTATTTTTCTAGTAACATACTGCGTAACTAACTATATTTTTTAGATAACGAAGAATTATTCCTGTGGTAAGTAAGTCCCAAACAAGAAAAATAAAAAATACTTTAAACACATTTATTATTATTTTTGGCAATGGTCTATTTCCCGATTTTAATTTAATAAAATGGTGATATGAAGTGACCAAAATACCGCCTTATTCATACATAGTTATTTTACAAAAACAACAAAGTTTGTAACTTATAAACAAAACTCATAAATATTTCATGTTTCAATTCCCTTTTTAAATTGCTATTTCTTTTCCTCCTTCAGTGAGGAACAAGTGGGATACAATATTTTCTGGTTTAAGAGACGTTTTAATTATTTTATACTTCTTGTTTCAAGTAAATATTTTCAGAAGGTAATAAATACAATCAAAGCTATTTTAATTGTATATTCATTTTACGCCAAAAATTCAATTCAAATGTAATAACATTAAATCTCCGAGTCGACACATAATCACAATTAATGTATTTGAAATCACCTTTGAACGGGAAAAGCCTAGATAGACAATATATTGTTATAACTGACTACTCAAATGACTGAATGACTAGTCAAATACAGAATAATCTAAAACTGAGGAACGGCTGGTTTTACGTGAAACCTTCTGGATAAAATTTTCAAGACCTTCTAGCTGTACTCGTATAATGATATACTCATTTTATCTTAATTAGTTGGTGATCCCGGTGTAACTGATATTTTTCTTGGTGGTGGAAGAGGAGTTAAGCAAAACGAAAAACTTTACTAAACTCTGTCGACGTTTCGACTATATAATTTGGTCATCTTCAGGACAAAGTTTTAGGACAATTTTCTTTGTATTGTTTCGAAATCACTCGGAATTCATCATTAGATTCATCATCTTTCATTCTGGATGTATTGTTGGGATTAGAAAATACTCAGTTCAGTCCATTATAGATATTGCTCGCAACTTTGATGCAGGATTTCGATCAGTAATTAATAGAGATCGGGAGGTAAATAAATTCAAGAGGCGACTTTTACGTAGATATAATATTATATTATAAACGCTTATTGAAATATTTTCAAACAATATAAGGTGATAAAATATTTTATATACAGGGTGATCAGGTGTACTGCCTACCCCCCTTTAATTTCTTTACTTTTAATGCTAAGAAAATTTTAAAAATAGACATGCATTGTTTTCGAAATACTTTTTGTTCGTGTATAAAATCTCTATATAAATCTATATTTACGGGGGATATCAAGAAGTAGTATTTTTTTTTTGAAATTTTTTCTGAACATTACATTTAATTTTTTTTAAATTAAACACCACAGATAATACAACCCCCTGTATCCCTGAACATACCTCAAGGTACCTGGTGTGGCAGAGGGCTACACATTTAGAGACAATGGGCACACACCCAATGTTCGAGTATGCTAGGATTAATTTCTGTTGTAGAAAAATTCCTAACTCCGTGATCGGAAATCGAACCCGGTACTCCAAGGTGAGTGGCAAGTGTCCCTATCACTCGACCACGAAGCCACTCACACATTGCATATAGAATTCACCTAGCTGCAAGTTAAAATCACTCAATCAGTAGCATCTGATAAACTCTTAAGTTGTCATTAATGTAAATTCTCCGATTATTTCCAAAAATGTACTGCGGATTATCTTATCATGCACAACTTACCTCATAAAAAACCTTATTCCATTCGAACATTGCATTTTATAATATTTGTTGTATTAAACTTTAATAGCGTTTTGCTCTAAACTTGTTATGAAATATACGAGTAATTTATTTAAAATATGAACATTTATATTGAGTGAAGGCAACAAATAAAGCTCAATTCCATTTGAAAGAATTCAACCGCATTATTTTGTATATACTCAAAGTCTTGAATAAGAATATTCAATGTTCAATAAGAGTTATCGTGCGTAGAAACAGTGACTTACATATTGTGTACACACAATATGTAAGTCCTATTTTCTGATATTTGATTTCAGGGTGGCGTGAACGATAACCCTTAGACACGGTCGACTAATACATACACACAAACATATTTTACGATATTTGAACTTAGGGTGTCGTGAAAGAATAGTTTATTATACTTTTATACAACAGCCTATCGAGTAATAAAAGAGATTTAGAATGAAATGAAATAAAATAATGCTGAAAAATTTTAATTATTATTTTCTAACTTTTACAAAACTTATCGCAGATAAAAGACAAGTTTTCTTGAAAAGACGATTAGTGAACTTTCTGAAGAAAATGAAATAAAAAGTAAGTACATTAATAAATTAAAAGTTCAAAATAAATTTATCCACGCAATCAAAAGCTTTTGATTGCGTGGATAGGAGCATCCTTTCACAAAACTTAGAAAATATTGGTATTAGAAGGTGCCTTTTAAGTTGTAACTGCTACATGGACAATCGAAAGCTGGTGGTAAATTTTAATAATTGTCAGTGGGATATTCATGACGTAACTTTGGGTGTTCCACAAGGTTCAATTTTGGGGCCTTTATTGTTTCTGCTCTACATTAATGTTTTACCAGATCGCATTTAATATGGCATTACAACGCTATATGCAGATAATACCACTGTTTCGGTATCAGCTGCTACACAGGAGAAACAACCTTAAAATTTATACCACACTTGACGATGTTCATGCTTGGTGTCAGAGAATAAACTCATTTTAAACAATGACAAAACTGTATTTGTAAATTTTCAATACAGGAGATCATTGACCTCTTATGATCTATCCTTTTCTAAAACAAACAAGCACTTTCATTGACAGTAGTTTGACATGGGAATCACATATTGATTATGTATGTAAACTGCTTTATAAAGCCTATTACGCAATTTTACAGCTGAAAGACACAATTGCCGGGACTGGTCTCTAAAGTATCTATTATGCTATTCACATTTGTTATTAAATATACTGGCCTGGAAGCAATCAAATCATCTACAATGAGTCTTTGTCTCCCAAAAAAGATTACTAAGATTACTTTTTAATTTAAGGAACAGAGAAAGTTGTAGAAACACTTTTATTTATAAACAAAAATATATTTACTGTTCCCAGCATTTACATATTCAAATTAATTTACGTGCCTTCCCCACCTTAGCAGACAGTCATACGTATGATACTAGAAATAAAGAATTATTGTCAGTTCCGGTTCATAAAATAGCCACTTTTAAAAACTCTCTACATTATAATTGCATTGTCTTATTTAACACTGTTCCTAAATCTATAAGAGATATGAAGCTATCTTCATTTAAAAAAAGAAATAAAAAATTTAGACATATTTTATTTCTCTCATGTATCATGTAAAAATAGTATGTGTGAATATGTGTGTTTATATATGTGTATATGTGTATTTTGAGTGATATATACATATATATTGTTTACAATTGTTTGTTCATTATGTTTTGTCATTGTCCTAAATGTGAATTTAGTGTTTTTTATATAGTGTAATTTTAGATGTTACTTTTCGAATCTATCAAAAAATAACCATCAGTTCTGCTTGTAATTTTAGTAATTAAATACACGTTTTGATTAAAATAAGACAATTATTTTTGTGTTTAGTTATCACAAATACAAAGGGTTGAAAGAGCGATTTACTGATTTATGTTGATCACCTGATGCAAACGCGCCGCCTTAAATGAATTTGTGTCAGATTGCACATTATGAATGAACAAGTCTCGGCAGTTATTTAGACCCTTTTCGTTATTTTATTTGTCTGGCCATTGTAAAAGCTGCATTATGAGGCAATCTTATTTTCCAGGAGTAAATAAGTTTTGCCAGAATATTGATCTATATGCTGAGGAAGCGGAAAACGTCATTAACAAACAGGTGTCTGTTTAATACGCTTGAATAATGGTATTATAGTGATTTATACCACTTGTAGCGGAAATTTATGATGTAGAAATGCAATAATAATGATGTAAATTATGTTGTTCGTGTACACAAAAATCAGAGGTAACTTTGAGTTAAGGCATGTGAAATAACGGAATTCGAAGTGGCAGCGTAAAGATACATACAGGGTGTCCCAACCAAAAGTAGGCACCTTGAATAACTTTGAAGATAAATTTTTTTTAAAAAATTAGTGAAAGACGTCGACCTTGTTTCCAAGGGGGACATATTTTAATGTAATACTTGTATATCTATCATCATCCCTCTACCCTACACGGCCACCCCCTCAATAAATACAAATGGCAAGGGGGTCGAGTGATACATCGTTTAAAAGGTTTTTCAATTCCCTACATAACTGTGTATTTTTTTTTAACTTTTATCGATTCGTTCTTAAAGAAAATAATTTTATTTTTTGATGGTTACACACAATCGAAATCATTTAAAAAATCTAAAATACACGGCACTGGGTATTGGAATTTATAAAAAAACTACATTTTTTAATGCTCTCAAATCAACACGAGTTTTTTCGACAAAAAGCACTTTCCTTGTCCGTTTAGTTTTAGAATAATAGAAGACTCATAAGTATTTGATAGTCCTTGAACATTAATTTTTCACAACCAATTTTAAATCAAGATACATTTTACCAGAGTGAGTTCTCAAAATTGTTTATACTCTTCAGGAGAGAATAGAAATTGTCAGCATTTATTTTAAAAACGATAATTGTACTAGAGCTACGGAGCGCATATTCAATAGAAATCACCCAGATAGAAGGGTTGGTTCTCAGTATGTTTCACAATTATTGACAAAATTGATGGAAACAGGTTCTGTAGGAAACAAAAAGCATGAACCTTAGCGACCGATTAGGAATGAATCAGTCGAAGTGGCAGTTCTGGATCATTTGCAGATGGATAATACTCAATCGATCAGGAAAGTAGCTGAGGCTTCCGGTGTATCACGAAGCAGTGTTTATCGAATTGTAAAGGCCCACAAATTTCATCCATATAAATTTAAATTGGTACACGAATTAAACCAAGATGATCCCGATCGTCGGCTTGATTACTGTGAGATTTTTAGTGAACAATTAAACGGTAATGCCAATCTACTGTACAATACGTGTTTTTCTGATGAATCGACATTTCAGTTAAATGGGGAGGTAAACAGGCACAATTGTAGGTATTGGAGTGAAACCAATCCACATTTGTTTATGGAAACTCATACCCAAAGGCCTCAGAAGTTAAATGTTTGGGCTGGCATCTTAGGGGATGACATTGTCGGGCCGTTTTTTATTCCTGACAATTTTAATGGCGAAAGGTACCTCGATCTGTTAGAAAATAACATCAACCCAATGATTACTCAAATCCTCGAAGAAGACGATAATCTTTTAGAGGGCGAACTATTTTTTCAACAGGATGGGGCACCCCCACATTTTGCTATAGCAGTCCGTCAATTTTTGGATAATCGGTTTCCCGAGCGATGGATTGGAAGAAAAGGTATTGTGGAGTGGCGCGCTAGGTTACTCGATTTAACTCCCTTGGATTTCTTTCTGTGGGGACATTTGAAATGGAAGGTATTTGCAACAAAACCCGCTTCTCTGGAAGAGTTACGTGAAAGAATTGTGTTAGAATGCTGTTCATTGACTCCAGATGTGTTCAGAAATGTTCGTACAGAATTTCAAGACAGATTGTACTACTGTATGGAAGTCGGTGGGGGTCATTTTGAACAATACATACGATAATTTAAACTGCTTCTTTTATTTTTATTTCCCGAACCTAAAATAATGAAACAATTATTTCTCAGGAACGAATCGATAAAAGTATTAAAAAATACACAGTTATGTAGAGAATTGAAAGACCTTACAAAAGATGTATCACTCGACCCCCTTTGCCATTTGAATTTTTTGAGAGGGTGGCCGTGTAAGGTAGAGGGATGATGATACGTATACAAGTATTACATTAAAATATGTCCCCCTTGGAAACAAGGTCGACGTGTTTCCCCAATTTTTCAAAAAATTGTTATCTCCAAAGTTATTCAGGGTGCCTACTTTTGGTTGGGACACCCTGTATATGTATGGGTGTAGGTAAATTTAGTTTCGTCATAGATTAAATATACATCCTTATGTAAATATTTATCGTTCCAAATCCTAGATCCGAAATTTTTAAAACAACACTAACGCCTATTTACAATTTTGATACAACAAATGCACACATTTGTGTGCATTTGTCTTATTAGAACATATTTGCAGTTTCTAAATTAATGACACTCTAAACAGGTGCTGCTCACAAGGATATAAAAATTTATATTTAATCTATGCTTTCATAAGCCACCGGCTTGGTGGTGTAAATGGCTAGAGCGCAGGCGGGATGGAATATAACCCAGAACGAGTGTTTTTGACACCAAACCCCTATTGGAAAAAGAATAAAGGTCTTGGTATAAAAATATTGGAAAGTGGATTAAAACTACAGCGAAAAGGGCTGGTTTAAACGTTAAAGATACGAAAATATGCGATCATTCTCTCACATCTTCAACAGTATCCCACTTAGCAGACAGACGATGGTAAACAGCAACTAATTAAAATAAAAGGTACAACAACGTCAATTCCAACAAATTCTACCTTCAAATCTTGAAGGATGTTGAAGGTCAGCTCGTAGTTGGTCATGGTAGGCATAGTATCCGAGAGCATTCCCAGGATGCTGTGATTCTCTATGTCTATGATTCTCTTGGCGTATATTACGCAACTGAGTGAATATTTATGATGGTTTCAAACGGGTCCAAAGCTGCTGTTGAAACATATTTTTAAAGTTAATGTAATGTTGTCGGGAAATTTTCTGGAACATTAAAGTTGTGCAACTTATTAGTGATATCTTTAGTAAAAATAACGTTACTTCTACGAACAAAGAAACTTTAAAGTAATTTTTATTACTCCCCGCTGGTTCAAAATGACTACAAAGTTACGTATATCTTGAAAATCTAGTACAAAGTGATATTAACTTTTATTTTAATACTTTCTTATTCGGAACTAATCGAACATGGCATCGCGAGCAGTAAAACAACAATAAAGATTTTCCGGCATTCATTGACTTTTTTATGGAAAATTTATGTTACAGAAAATCGAACATTTTAGTGAAGAACCAATAAATTTTGTAAAGTATGTAACTGATTGTAATTGTTTGTAATTTACCGTTAATATTGTTATTAATTAAGATTTCACTCACTGAACAAATTAGCAAAATTCAAACAAACGAAAAACTTAGGAAAGTTACAAACCTTACGGATATGTAAGTGATGAGATGAAAGAAAATGTGGATAAAGGTGTCAACTTTGGCCAATAGAGATTTTCGCCGCAATGAATTTTGTTGATATTTAAGGTAAATCCCCGAGTTAATCATTTGTTTGATTTCGCTAATAATAACACTTCCACTTGTTGATGTTTAGTCAGTCATTAACGTGTTGCCAATCCCAAACAATAAAATAATCTTTACCTATACTTCAAATTTAATTTTTGCAACTTAAGATGTTTCGAATTTATTGGCAAATAACTATGTTATACCTTTAAGGGATTGTAGCTCCCTTTATGAACTGATTTAAGTCAAAAATGTTTATATACCAAACTTACCTTATTTTTTCTAGTTCTATCAATCCTTTGAAGAAACTTAATTATGGGACACCCTGTATAAACACATTTTATGAATTTATGTAATGCACCGTGCGCCTATGCTAGGGAACTATGCGCGACTGAAGAGCGACAAAGGGTAGCTCTGGTAAACAATTCTTTATATGCTCACATGAATTGAATGGAGTATAGCTCGGAACAGCCAGGTCTACCAAGTTAAAAGTGAGGGTCGCAAAGTACGTGGCAACTTTGTAGTAACCTTTTCGTAGCAACGTAGTAGACTCTAGTTTAAAGCTAAAAGAAAATGACGTCATTCGTCGCTTTTGCTACTTTTTATTAAACATAACTACATAGTGAGATTGTTGTAGTTCTCGTCACTATTTTTCAAATAGCAGCAACTAAAAACTTTTCTATTATCGATTGTGTACATAATTTTTGAATTTTTTTTTCGAGAAAACTGTTTCTGGAGAGCACTTCTTTTTTATCGAATTTTTCATGGTAATATTTTACAGAAAACAAATAGTCGCTTTAATTTTCACACTCAGTAGGTACATATCAACAAAAAAAAATGCTAATATAACTGCATAACCTTAAAAAAAAATTGTTGGAAAAATAGCGTTACTGCAAATCATATTAGAGATTTGGACAATATTCTGTATCAGCTTAGTAGAAGCATTTGTATGTTTTGCACAACCGAAGAAAATATGATCCAGGTCCCCTAATATGTTACAGTGTTCACAGGTATCTGTTGTAAAAACTCCAATTCTAAATAAATGCGCAGGGTAGCATTGTCGTTTTTGAGCAGCGAAATTTTAACTCATCGAGTAGTGATTATTTTTTCTTGAGATTTAAAAATAAGTCTGTGGTAATGCTGTGCCTAAAAGACCGTAATTATTTTTAGTGAATAAAGTATGTCTCTAACTTCAATATAGAAAAAGTTAAGACGAGTTGAATACAAAAGTTTTTAGCTCGCGCTCGGTTTTCTTACTGTAACTTCTGCGCTCATTGTGTTGACGTCGGACAGCAACATTAATATTTAATATTTTCGGGAAAAATTGAATGTATTACGATAAAAATAAAGGTGAATTGCAGCGTTCACCCTATCGGTATGAAACGCACCCCCATAGAGGGTGAGAACCACCCTCATCTGCCATCAAACCAATTGATAACGACAATGACTGAAAAACATCTAAAACTGTTTAAGTTTCATTAGGTTTGCAATAAACTGACATAGAATTCACGTAATACCCCAATACTGCCCCTATAGCGTTATGAAAAACAACCCTTAACTTCAATTACAGAAAAAGGAAAGGAAAAAACATAAAATAACAAGGGGAACGTTTCCACCAGGACATAGCCGAAATGGAAAAACGATATCAAGGAAGATGGGACGAACACATGATAGCAGACTGTTGGTCTCTAAAAAAGAGACATGAAAGAACAACACAAACGACAGTCAGTAAGAAGATCGTTTGAAAATAAAGTTAAAAAAATACCATAAAAAAAAGATTAAAAAAGAAGAATTAAAAGCTACTAACGTAAAAGTACTTCTCACCCCCTTCAGGGATGCGTTTTATACCCAAATGGTGTTAAGATTGGTGACAAATGACTGCTAATGTCCTAGCCAAAAGGATCTCTGCAAATAAGAACATCCATATAATGAAATCGTTATCGAATTTTATGTTTTTTCCTTTATTTTTTTCTGTAATTGAAGTTAAGGGTTGTTTTTCATAACGATATAGGGGTAGTTTTGGAGTATTACGTGAATTCTACGTCAGTTTATTGCAAACCTAACGAAACCTAAACATTTTTAGATGTTTTTCAATCATTGTCGTTATCAATTGGTTTGATGGCAGATGAGGGTGGTTATCACCTTCTATGGGGGTGCGTTTCATACCAATAGGGTGAACGCTGCAATTCAACTTTATTTTTATCGTAATACATTCAATTTTTCCCGAAAATATTAAACAAAACGATTCAGGGGGTGTTATTTGGCTCTAAATTTTTTTTTGGTGGTGTACGACTTTTTTTGACCCCGGATTCGGAATCAGCGAGCAAAAATACATAAGGATATACTCGTCTCGTTGCTAGGTCAGAAATTTTTTTTTGTGGGGCTGTGTTATTAAAGAATATAATAACCGTCTTAATTACGTTATTTAATCATATCTAAATTAATGTTATACTCGTACTCCATAATACCGTTTAATCAATTTCAGAATCACTGACGAACAAATGATTTGGGAAGTGCGTTATGAGAACTGCTGCATAATTATTATATAAGGATGTTATATTTTTTACCTAATAAATTTTGCAGGTTGTAAACAAATGAGCTCCTAATTCGTCCATATTCCCTATAAAATTCGAACGTCCATACAGAGATTTAAAATAATTTCTATTACTAAGTATTAGCATATAATAGCATTTTTGCAACAAAACACAGAGACAAATTTGTGATATTTTATCCCAATTGTAAAAAATTACACTCAAAATTGGTCTTAAAAAAGTGACAGCAACAATTTGTGCAAATAAATAATATATTTTTGATGTAATTATCTTGTACATTTTATGTATTATGTACTATCAGTTTTCTCCAAAGTTTTTGAAAAAGCGTATCATATTAGATTGTTGTCCTTTCTCAACAAATGTAATATACTGATTGCCAGGCAGTACGGCTTTCGAAAAAATTGTTCAACCCAAGGAGACATCCTTTCGTTTTGTGACAATATTTTATGCAATCTAAACAACAAATTAATAAATTATAGTTTAAAAAACTAAAAAAAACACGCTTTAATAGCAAACCGAACTAAAAAGTAAAAAAATAAGAATGAAGTGATTGACAAAAAAAATTCATTTTATTGTAAAAAGCGTGGGGTGCTTGATATTAATTGTCATAAATATTTTATTGATAGCTATTAAAAAAAAATAGAGTTATCATAAAATATAGTAAAAAGCACCCCACGCTTTTTAGAATAAAATAAATTTTTTTGTCAATCACTTCATTCTTATTTTTTACTTTTTAGTTCGGTTTGCTATCAAAGCGTGTTTTTTTACTTTTTTTAAACTATAATTTATTTTTTTTATTTTTTAGTCATGAAACTAAAACAAATGTAATAGTCTTCAAGAATTTTTGTCGAAATTTTTTAATTAAAATTTTCAAAATTTATTGAATTGAATTTATTTCGGAATTTTTTTTATTTTCTTTTTCAAATTATTGTATTGCTATTGTTGAATTGCTGTATATTTTGACAAAACGAAAAAAATTAAATGCTTTCAAAAAAAAAACATTTTTATCGTAAAATTGGTAACTAGTTCATCTTGTATTTCTAGTATAGTATGAGTTACGGTATTCAATTGATGGTTAACTTTCTGCCAACTTATCATGGATGCGATATTTTGGCGAATGCGCCGATTACACAACTTTGACATCCGCTTAGAATTTTTTTTTAAGAGAAATGCGTCGATACGCATTCAAATTATTGTATTGTTAACGGTCCTTAATACGTGTGCAAATTTTCAATTTAATCAAACCTCTTGAAGTTGGTGAAAATTACGTTGAAAGATTCCGCTATTTTGGCGAATGCGCCGATCACAAAACTTTGATATCCGCTTAGAATTTTTTTTAAGAGAAATGCGTCGACACGCATTCAAATTATTATATTATCATCGGTCTTTAATACGTGTGCAAATTTTCAATTTAATCAGACGTCTTGAAGTTGGTGAAAATTACGTTGAAAGATTCCGTTATTTTGGCCAATGCGCCGATCACACAACTTTGACATCCGCTTTGAAAAATTTTTTTAAGAGAAATGCGTCGATACGCTTCAAATTATTGTATTGTCATCGATCCTTAATACGTGTGCAAATTTTTAATTTAATCAGACGTTTTGAAGTTGGTGAAAATTACGTTGAAAGATTCCGTTATTTTAGCGAATGCGCCGATCACACAACTTTGACATCCGCTTAGAAATTTTTTTTAAGAGAAATGCGTCGATACGCATTCAAATTATTGTATTGTCATCGGTCCTTAATACGTTTGCAAATTTTCAATTTAATCAGACGTCTTGAAGTTAGTGAAAATTACGTTGAAAGATCCCGTTACATAGATAGATACATACATAGATACATACAGGTGAAGCTAATAAAAGCATGTTAAAAATCGTTGGAATTTACTATGACCTCTTCAAGGCATTCGACACTATCAGTCATACAATCTCACTAAATAAACTTGATATCTATGACATTCGAGGTCCCGCACTAAACTAGATAGCATCTTATTTATCTGATAGGACACAAACAGTTACTTAAGGAGACCTTGGGATTAAAATATTGTCGTACGGCCTTGATGTAAAAGCCGGGGTCTCTCAAGGTAACGTAATGGGACCATTCCTGTTTATTATTTTCATCAGAGATCTACCTGGTCATTTGAAAAACGTATTTGTGACCATATTTGCAGATGACAGATTCACAATGATAACTAATGAAGCAGAAAATTTATGTCAATGTGCAAACATTTATTATTTACGCATTTCTGTGAGACGATGTTTAGAGTTATCCAGTGCCCATAAAAATTTTTTTTTTAACTAAACACTGTCAATCAATTATTGTACTTGGCGAAATATTTTGAAGGTAAAAATGTAACTATGTATTACTTATTTAAAACACCCTGTGTGTATTTGTATATTTAAGAATATAAAAATATTTAAACATGAAATTGAAAAGAGGTAGAAAGGCAAATTTTGTAAATTGGTTTACAATATGCATGGTATTCTATTTAAAAAAATAAAGTTGAAACCAAAAGTGATGAAAAACCGACAATGATGTCATTTTGTTCAGCATAGTCTCTTATGTGAGTGTAACAAAAAGGTAATTGTGATCTTACTAACAGAGTCAATTTTACTCTAAACTCGCCTTGGCCTACCCTGTATACTTCAGTGCTGTATTTTGCCACACTGTTTTAAATTATTTTGCATAATTTTTGACATCTATTATTATACGTTTTAAAATTCCTTAGTTGTAATTTCCCGAAAATATAACCAAGCGTTGAAAGCTGAAGAAGCTAGACGTCAAGTTATTTTGATTACACTTCTATATACCATTAGAGAAGCTCATAGGAAGCTTAGACGTTGTTCCACCCGGAATACAGAAGCAGTACGGGTTTTAAGATATATACCCTAAGTTCGTCATCCAAATGCTTATTGTCAAACCCTTATAAAACCAGCTCTTTACGTCGTTTGCTTTGTTACTGATACCTTTTGATAACACAAATATATTCTAGAATAATATGTTAGTCAAGTCTTTCGCAATTATTAAGACATAAAATTTTACTTTATTTTATGAAGGACGCTTTCAGCTGTATACGAATTTTGTTTCGTCATAAATTTAACTGTCAAATCAATTATGCCAAACATGTATTACTTATTTTACCTTATCCTCTATCCTTTAAAGATGGTGCCAAGGCACCGTGTTACTCGGTTGAATAACACTTAATTTGAAAGCTGTTTCCATTATCACAAAATTCTAACGATATAAATTGATATGGCGCCATGAAAATTATATTTTTCTACAAACACCATTAAAAACTAAATTTTTAACACGGTATAATTGAATTAAAAATGTAATATTATATAAACTCGCGTTAAAAATGCTCACGATTTACTTTTAACACGTACAAAAAGTAAAATGACAAGTCGTTTGTCATAATGACATTTATATATTTATTAACAAAAAATTACAAGTTATTTAGAAATATTTATATTAACTGTACAATTGGAGCAATTAGTAATATTTATCCCTTGTGAGGAGGCTACTTCACAAGAAGAAATTGTTGAAGTTGAATTTGACGCAGTGGAGGAAATACTATTAATATGCTCTATTTCTGAATTGTTAGAAGAAGGGCAATTATTTGGAAGAATGTGACAAGCCATCCTCTTTTTTGTTTTCTAACGAATCTTCCAAGTATCATTCTGCAGCACTCGAACTCTTCCATCCTCCATGTCTTTTTATTGTACATAAATTTGCGCCAGAGTCTGCTAACAAGCTGGCGGATGTCCGACGAAAACAGTGTCCGGTGTAAAGTTCACTATTTGGTAATTTCAAAAATCTTTCAATATCTGTAGGCATCTTTCCAAAAATATTTATTCCAACAGGTTGAATCGTACATTTGTTACTAGTGTATTTAATAAAAAGACGTTGGTGGTTGATATGAGCTGTACGTAATGCTAAGTACTTATGATATAAGTCAATATAAGTCTTAGTAATAACAGTAAAGGTTCTTGAAACTCTAGTATTGCTATCTGGAATGTTTACCACTAGTGTATTTCCTAAATCCTCGATATTGTTTAAACTCATTTGACAAAGTTCTTCACGGCGACATGTGCCTAGTATACCCATTACAGCAGCTTTAAACATCAAATACTTGTCATCTGACGCCTCTGCAATAAACATCAATATTTTGGCGTGTAAAAATTTTTGATTTTTTTTGGACGATATCCTTCTCCTTTGTGCTTCACAAATGCGATGAGTTTATAAAACTTACTATATCTTGATTGTTCTTGACATTTAATATAGCCTTTATCATTGAAAAATGTGCCCAAAGCGTCGAAGACTTCCAAATTTTAGAATTTTGCTCGAAATAGGCCAACATTACATTTTGTACTTGCCTGCAACATTGTTCCGATCGCACCATTCCACAAAGCGTTTGTACGCTAATTCATATTTTTGTTTGGATTTTGTGGGCAACAAATCTAAAGTTGCCCTTGTAGCTGCTTCAATTTCTTGAGGAATCGATTCGCTTCCTTCTGGACTATAATTAATATTGGAACTCATCATATTGCAATAGTTTTTCACATTTGACAAGCATGTGTCAAACAACGGGCAAACTTGATTTATTTATTTCATAAATCCTAAAAACTACTAGAATTATGAGGTGACCATTAAAAGGATTTGAAATCTTTTTAAAGAAACTTTATTGTTCTTTTAATGGTGTTTGCAGAAAAAACATTGCATGATACACGTGTTAAAAATGACTTTATTTTGTTCGTGGAGTTGCTCCACTCACTTACGCTCATTTCGCAAACTTCTCCACTCACAAAATTAAAAGTCATTTTTAACACTTGTATCATAAATAACTATAATTACAATTATAAAACATGAAATAATAATTTAATATTTTTAATTTATAAAATGTTCAGAATGTGCCCCCTGCTGATCTTGGCAATAAAAGAGTCCATTAACAAACTTTATCTTCATGAACGTTTGCATATTGATGTTGGCACATGCCTCTTATCCTTTATGTTAGATCAACAAGGGACTGTAACTATGTTATGACACCTTTATTTGAATGTACCTCCACAGTAAAAAAAATCGAATGAAATTAAATCTGAAGGGCGGGAGAGCGCACTACGACCTGCACGACCAATCCGTCGCTCTGAATAGGTTCTAAAAAGTCTCTTACTTACATGTTGTTGTAGTGAGGATGTACATCATCCTGTTGAAATGTAATATCCATGTCAAATTTGTCCTCGATATTTTTTGGAAGGATTTATATTTCTAGGATGTAATAATACTGACGCTTGTTATAGAACCGCATAGTATCTTACCGAAGAATACAATATTCAACACAAATAAATTATAAATATTCAAAACATGCCAAACGTCCAGTACAGAAACATTACAGTTAGGACCGTCTACGGAAATTTCCATTATATCGTAAACCATCTGGCAATCTTAAAGAAAGCTTCTAGAACATTCAACCGAAGGATTAGTCAGTCAAGTGAAGTCCGAGTTCCGCGACAGTCACGAGACACCGACATACCAAGCCAAACTCACAAAAAAAAAATGAGTGAGCTAGCATCACCCACACTACCGCCACAGTCATTCATTTTTTTTTATTTTTATTTCGTTAAATTTTAAACCACGTGTAGTGGTGTGTTCTTTTTATTATCTTATGCTAGTGCTGTGTTGCTTTTAGTTTTGTTTTGTTCCCTTATTTTGGACCCTGATGCATATTGTATTTTGGTAAGATAGATCAACATTTTTTGAAAAATTAGTGAAACACGTCAACCTTCTTTCCAAGGGGGACATATTTTAATGTAATACTTGTATACCTATCATCATCCCTCTACCCTACACGGCCACCCCCTCAAAAATTCAAATGGCAAAGGGGGTCGAGTGATCCATCTTTTGAAAGGTCTTTCAATTCTCTACATAACTACTTACTTTTTTAAACTTTTATCGATTCGTTCCTGAGAAATAATTGTTTCATTATTTTAGGTTCGGGAAATAAAAATAAAAGAAGCAGTTTAAATTATCGTATGTACTTTTCAAAATGACCCTCACCGACTTCCATACAGTAATATAATCTGTCTTGAAATTCTGTACGAAGATTTCTGAACACATCTGGAGTCAATAAACAGCATTATCGAACAATTCTTTCCCGTAACTCGGGTTTTGTTGCAAATACCTTCGATTTCAAATGTCCCCACAGAAAGAAATCCAGGGGAGTTAAATCGGGTGACCTAGCAAGCCACTCCAAAGGACCTTTTCTTCCAATCCATCGCTCAGAAAACCGATTATCCAAAAATTGACGGAATACTATAGCAAAATGTGGGGGTACCCCATCCTGTTGAAAACACAGTTTGCCCTCTAAAAGATTATCGTCTTCTTCGAGGATTTGGGTAATCATTGGGTCGATGTTATTTTCTAACAGATCGAGGTACCTTCCGCCATTTAAATTGTCAAGAATAAAAAACGGCCCGACAATGTGATCCCCTAAGATGCCAACCCAAACATTTAACTTCTGAGGCCATTGGTTATGAGTTTCCATGAACAAATGTGGATTGGTTTTACTCCAATACCTACAATTGTGCCTGTTTACCTCCCTATTTAACTGAAATGTCGATTCATCAGAAAAACACGTATTGTACAGTAGATTGGTATTACCGTTTAATTGTTCACTAAAAATCTCACAGAATTCAAGCCGACGATCGGGATTATCTTCGTTTAATTCATGTACCAATTTAAATTTATATGGATGAAATTTGTGAGCCTTTACAATTCGATGAACACTGCTTCGTGATACTCCGGAAGCCTCAGCTACTTTCCTGATCAATTCAGTATTATCCATCTGCAAATGACCCAGAACTGTCACTTTTGTCAATAACTGTAAAACATACTGAGAACCAACCGTTCTATCTGAGTGATTTCTATTGAATATGCACTTCGTAGCTCTAGCACAATTATCGTTTTTAAAATAAATGCTGACAATTTATATTCTCTCCTGAAGGGTATAAACCATTTTGAGAACTCACTCTGTTAAAATGTATCTTGATTTAAAATTGGTTGTGAACAAATTAATGTTCAAGGACTATCAAATACTTATGAGTCTTTTATTATTTTAAACCTAAACGGACAATGAAAGTGTTTTTTGTCGAAAAAACTCGTATTGATTTGAGAGCACTAAAAAATTTACCAAATGCCGTGTATTTTAGATTTTTTTAAACGATTTCGATTGTGTGTAAACATCAAATATAAAATTATTTTCCTTAAGAACAAATCGATAAAAGTTAAAAAAATAAACAGTTATGTAGGGAATTGAAAGACCTTTCAAAAATGTATCACTCGACCCCCCTTGCCATTTGAATTTTTTTGAGGGGGTGGCTGTGTAGGGTAGAGGGATGATGATAGGTATACAAGTATTACATTAAAATATGTCCCCCCTGGAAACAAGGTCGACGTGTTTCACCAATTTTTCAAAAAAAATTTTATCTCCAAAGTTATTCAAGGTGCCTACTTTTGATTAGGACACCCTGTATATATATATTTTTTCCTTTCTTTTTGGGTTTCGAGATGCTGATGCCCTTTTAATAAATCTTTGTATCGGAACCGGTAAAACGCTTTTCGCGACCAACAAGGCGACAAGAGAGAGAGGAGAGGTGACACGTGGTTTTCCACAAAGCACCAAAGCACCATATACTACTCTGCCGTCCTTATACTAAAGGGCGTATCTGCAAAAACGTAGTTTTGAGATAATTAAGGTTTTGTATTTTTTCTGTATGCCAACTGTTTGTGATACACCTAGTCGTATCTGCTAATATTAATGCATATAAGACTAATTGGCTTGGTGAATATTAGCCCAAAAATTACTGATATGACCTATATCTGTAATACACTGCATATTCGATTTTTTTTGGCTAAGAAAATGTTAGCCACGACCATTTGGCTATGCAATATTACTATGCGGTGGAGATATCCGATATTTTAAAAAGATTTTTAGGTAATTTAGAATACAGATACACGATTTTACTTTAGTAATAAGGTCAAATACATGCTTGCCTATGTAAAAATGCCATAAACCGAATTTCGATACAATGTCAGATACGCCCATTAGCCTTAGCACGGCACTCGATGCTCGTTTGGCATCATATGCAGATAATTAAAACTGTTTCAATCATCTTCAGATGATGCCAAGTTGGTAAGCAAAATGCGTGTCGTGCAGTATATAGTGTTTTGGTGTTTCGTGGAACACTACGTCAGTGTTATCTTCACATCAAAAGTCCCAACCCACTTCAGGATTACAATGTGATATCTCAATATTCTTGCCATTACACTCAATTTTTGGGGAAACTGGATATGACTTTCACGGTAATTTTCCATGCTAATACCTATTAGAATCCACAAGAATCAACAAAACAATTTTTGTAAGAACATTGAATCTCGATAGCGATTTGGATAGAGACAGCATACGATCAATTGTATTATTTTGGTTTTCGAAATATGTTGTAGCTTTTTGTTCAGATATTTCAGAGACTCATTATATAAAGTAATATTTTTTCTGCGACAACCATTTTTCTCTAGTACAGACTATGAGACCGGTTAAGCTTCTAATGTATTGACAACTTTTGTGTTAAACATTCTTACATTTTTCTCATAAATAGTCTGTATACTTTCGACAATTGAAATCGTTTAGTTTACAAATCATACTGCAATTACTCAGAACAAATCATATTGCTTTGTTTACAAACAAATGTAACAAATATATTTTCCACCACGTATTCCAATTGATGGCTTTCAAAAACAGACAAACTGTAACTCCTCCTACTACCTGTTAACTGCCTACATGAACTGAAACTTTGTGAAGAGTGTTTTTGATGAGACATTTTGCCGACGTTTTATTTATATGGTCATTATGAATGCTCTGTCTGTTTACAAGCTAAAAGGACCCTCTGTATTTGTCATCGGCTGGTAAATTTACGTAAATATCGAGTCCACATAACAGCATGTTTCCCGGTTTCCCATCTGTGGTAATATCCGCTTACTACCGGAGAAATGGGAAAATTTCTCTAAATGAACACGCGCTTGCTTATTGTATACACGTGACTAATGGAATTATGTTGATTTAGACCACTTGTAGCGAGAATTTATGGTGCATTAATATTGTATTATAAATTATGTTGCTTTTGCCAAATATGTGAGAGGTAAATTTAACTGAAATGAATGGAAACAAGAAGAAAGGATCAAAGCGGTTTTATTGGTTTTAAACGTATTTGGCAATCAAATAAAATAACAGGTTCATTCAATGAAGTATAATCAGTATGGCAATATCCATTTAAACGTATCACATTTATTTGACTTGATCAATGTGAACAAATTAATAAAAAAATTTTTTTTTTGTATAAAATCATTGTAAAGCAAATTTTCAAAAATTATTTTTTTGTCATCATGAGCTTTTTGTCTATATTTTCTAAAACTATCTCTATATGAATATTCTATTTCAGCTCTCTTTGTGCAAATAAATAGGGAACTTGCAAATTTTTTTTTACTTCATAAAAATGTTCTACAATACTAAAAAAATAAGATATGCAAAATATGACGCCTTAATTCCCAATAATAAATTTGTTATAAATTATTAAGTTTCGCGCGCGAGCGAACCGTTTCAAACAGGTTCAAAAGCGCGGGAGTAGTCGTGACATCACACCATACAATTTACAAGCGACGACGGAGATCCCAGCACTCGACCGCTTCATTTCAGACAAATTTTAAGTGTATACTTAAAATGGAAGCAAAAACTCCTTATTTTAAATATTGCATTGTACCGTTGTGTAAGAATACTACAGTGAAAGTGCCAAATAAAATATTTATAATATTGCCAGAAGATAAGAATCGTCGATCAAAATGGTTAAAAGCGTGTAGAAGAAATGAAAAAGATATTTCACAGAGCAGTAGGTCTCTACATGTGTGTGAAGATAATATTAATGTAAGTACATTATATGTCTATCTACTAGTTTTTCGCAGGCGGGAAATAAAATATTCCGAATTCCGAATTATTGAATTTTAATTAGGGTAGGATTAAAGAAAGAATGTGTATACAATGTTAGAAAATAAGATTAGTAGATAGAATGTAATTTAGTGATACTAAGTAAAGATAATATCCTGGTGCGAAAGTAAACAGCTATTTATTATTATACTCTTTGCAAATACGATTACGAAGAGTATATTGCATTTGATCGGGATATTTCTAAAATCGTTAATATCGCTCGCAGAGAAAACATTATTTCGTTCGTCATCGAATTCTGAACAACTTTCAAAATGTCCGTCTGTTCATCTGTCCGTCCGTCTGTCCGTCCGTCACGTTTCTTGTAAGCACGATAACTAAAGAAAGAAAAGTCCGATCGAATTGAAATTTGGGCTATAAGTTAGTGTTAGCTAGAGAAAGAAATCCATTGTTTTTGAAAAAAAATCAAATAGTAAATAAAAAAGTTATAGGACATTTTATTTAAAAATATGAATCTACAGAGGGTTGCAATTTTCAATGTGCTACTAAAATTGAAGTAATTTTCTATAGACACCAAAATGCTGTAAAATATACTACCACAAATTTCGCCTACGCAGTCGGCATCATCGGGAGATGAAAAAAAAAATTGAAAATTAAATATGTGATCAATATATTAGGTATTGTAAGAATGAATCTTAGTTTATACTATAAAATATACTGCCACGCATTTCGCCAATACAGTCGGCACCATCGGGAGAGAAAATTAAATATGTAGTCAATACATTAGGTATTGTAAGAATGAAGTTTATGACAAACACAAGATTCTTTTCAAAAAACTGCGAAGAGTATCCTACAGAATGTGCAACAATTATATAAAAGTTAAATAACACTACTGTCTGCGAAGAGTAAAATGTTTACCTCTAGTATATATAGTATATTGCAAATACCTTTCCCTTGCCCTTTAATTTATTCTATTCAAATCTTACATTTATCTATTATGTGAATGATAACACGACACAATCACTTATTTCCCTTGCCCCAAAACATAGTACGAAAATACCTACGATAGGTAATTATACATTTGCGCAACATTTCCTTTTCAGCAAATGTCTTCTATAGAGACACTTTACGCGTGTGTACAAAAAAACCACGAAAAATATAGAAGTGGCTCTTGTAAAGAATTACCCTAAATTCTTTCAAAGATGAGACTAAGTCTGCTAAAAATGCTTAGTTGCGACTAAGCATTTTGTAGTTATTTCTTTTTATTGCGTGATCAAGTCATAACTATTTTATGTTTATAAATTATTACTAAAAGCTAAAAAAAATACATACTTCTCTGCCTTGACCCTGCGGACCTCTCCAAGGGAAAAACTTTTACTATTTTGTATAAAAGATGCCACCATAAACATATCCACTTTAGGCAAATTATCAGATTCGCCCTTTGAAAAACCTTGATCAGTCATTTTAAAATATCTGTACAACTACAATAAGCGGTACTATAAAACACAATTATATATTTATATCAGAACAGTCACTAACAAATCAACCATAGTCTAATAACACCATATTGTACATATGTTTATATAGAATGTCATTGTTAATTTGTTAGTATTATTATTTTTAAGTATTTTATGAATGAATTGATTTTTAGTTGTCTTTTTTTCTGTATATATGTATATATTAATATAAATCTTACTCTGTACCTCATACAAGTTGTAAATAATCTACTTAATTGTGAATAAAGATTTTAAATTGGAATTGGAATTGGTAAACATCTGATTGTGTTGCTTCCCGGCGCGACGACTACCGAATATTGTATGGTGTGACGTCACAGTCAATAGTAGCTCGTTTCGGGCCACTTCAATTTTATCGCTGTTTAGATCCTTCATACTGATCGCGTGGAATTAGAAATCTTATTTTTTTTGTGAAGTACACGTTTTATTACAACGTTACGCTATGTTTTTTAGTATTATTTTTATTTTTAAAATTATAGGCAAGTTCCCTATTGTGCTTTTAGTAATTTACTTTCCTAGGCATAATATAAATTTTAACAATTTCCATTATTCTAACTGCTTGAGGCTTTTTGAGTAGTTTTATCACTGCAATGTAATGTATCTCCATTTTTCTTTGCCTACTGCCTAATCCTCATAATATCCAATAGGCTTAACTCATGCAGATTTTACTCACATTTTTGAAAATATATATCGTCGGTAGAATTTTGGAGGACTGAACAGAAAGTGAACATGAGATCTAATTCACTGGCCGACACAATTTTTGTAACATAGTTAACCCTACTATTTTTATATTGTTAATACCTACCTAATTACTGAAAAAATACCCAACAAGTCTTAATACGGATCATTTTTGTGTAAACACAATAGCTCGTATTATATTGCCAGGTAAAAATTTTTATGATGGGTCGGCAATTTTAGAAGAGCAAGGTAAAGTAAGGTGGGACATTTTCACCTATAATACACCTAGAGCATTGAGAATACCGAGATAATTTTGACATAGAGACTGCTGAAAGCGTGTTGCTATTATCTTTAAGCAACACTCTTGAAGCATTCTATACGACAAAATTTTGAGTATTTATCAATGTTCGAGGTGTATTCAGTAAGATAATTTTTTACAACTTTTTGCTATTTTTAACCAATTAACACAGCATTTAAGTCAATATTTTATTTATTAAAGCTGCAGTTACTGAACATACAATTATTAAAGTGTCATGATAAAGGAAACAGAAAAATTCTCATAAAATTCCTTTATTAATGTGACCGGTTTCGTGAACAAATTAATTACTTCACATCATCAGACACAGGACTACAATAGAAAATGTGTGGTGGTTACATACATACATAAATAAATGTTAATAAGTTAGTAAAACTTAAAAAACAGGAATACAGAAGACAATTATTTCAATATTTTTTAAATTAGTAAAAACTTGTAAATAAAAAATGTTTGATAAAATTTGTACCAGAAAGATTGAAATTATTTAAATTAATCAGGATTACGTTAGTTTAAAAATTATAATATAGAAAATGTAAAATTTAAATAATTGAAATGTGTAAAAAAGGAAATTATTTTTATATAATACTTACATTTTTATAAATATAAAACCAGGGTAGTCAAATTAGAATTAAAATAGTTTTGCAACATGTCAAATTATAAGTAAATGTAAGATATAAATTCTGTTAGTATCTAATTAACCTTTTTAATAAAATTTCTAAAATTTAACGTGCTTCTTTTAAACACATACATATACTACAATAGTTAAAATCTAATAAGGGATAAATATTTTTTTTAAAAAGAAATAGATTAAAAAATAGTGCCCTCTAACGGACTCTATAAGAACTAACGTACAATAAAATTAAAATTAAGTTAGAAAACTATGTGTGCACCAGGTTTCTTTTTTCACAATAGTGGAGTTAATTATATTTCGACTGCAGATGGTGATAGCGGTGAAATTATATTTGAACGTGGTGGAAAAATTAACTTCTAAGAAATTGTTAGTTAATTTTTTCCACCACGTTCAAATATAATTTCACCGCTATCACCATCTGCAGTCGAAATATAATTAACTCCACTATTGTGGAAAAGAAACCTGGTGCACACATAGTTTTCTAACTTAATTTTAATTTTATTGTACGTTAGTTCTTATAGAGTCCGTTAGAGGGCACTATTCTTAATCTATTTCTTTTTAAAAAAAATATTTATCCCTTATTAGATTTTAACTATTGTAGTATATGTATGTGTTTAAAAGAAGCACGTTAAATTTTAGAAATTTTATTAAAAAGGTTAATTAGATACTAACAGAATTTATATCTTACATTTACTTATAATTTGACATGTTGCAAAACTATTTTAATTCTAATTTGACTACCCTGGTTTTATATTTATAAAAAATGTAAGTATTATATAAAAATAATTTCCTTTTTTACACATTTCAATTATTTAAATTTTACATTTCCTATATTATAATTTTTAAACTAACGTAATCCTGATTAATTTAAATAATTTCAATCTTTCTGGTACAAATTTTATCAAACATTTTTTATTTACAAGTTTTTACTAATTTAAAAAAATATTGAAATAATTGTCTTCTGTATTCCTGTTTTTTAAGTTTTACTAACTTATTAACATTTATTTATGTATGTATGTAACCACCACACATTTTCTATTGTAGTCCTGTGTCTGATGATGTGAAGTAATTAATTTGTTCACGAAACCGGTCACACTAATAAAGGAATTTTATGAGAATTTTTCTGTTTCCTTTATCATGAATAATTACTCATATGGGATCAATCTATCTACGTTAATTATTAAAGTTATAAGTTGAAGCGGAACTTGAAGTAGTTTATGTATTGTTGGTTCCTACTGCAGATGTATTTCCTCGCATACTGTTGATTATTTCACCATGGTGATCTTCATCAATGGTTAGATAGGGGACCAGAGTTATTGTGTCCCGTAATTTTTATTAGTTGCTGCTCTGGGACCTCTCTTCTCACCAAATGCCTCACTGAAGTTGAGCGATTAGAATGATTAGTTATCTTTTTATTTCTGGTATCCAATCCAATAGCTTGTGCTGATGATTTAGTCCACCCGTTAATTGTATTCCTGATAGGCATATTGTCAAACCAGGAATCATTTTCAGATTTCCAGAACCAATTTGGTCTTAAAAAAAGACGATTGTTAGTAATATTTTTATCTCGTTGAGGTAAACAATCTAACAGGACACACATTTTGGTTTTCAATATTTGGCACAAGCCATTTACTACTTGTGCAATTCTTCGACCCCCCTTGGCAAGTTTTGCTGAAAATTGGATTGTGCTCAATTCGATTGGTCGGCCTTCCATGATTATTTTTCTCAATACTAAAATAATGTATTAGGCAAGCAGCAGCTTCTCCACCGCGCCAAGCTAACCCAACAGCTACAATATGGTAAAAAAAATTTTGTAATCCTTCTGGAGTGTTTTCATCCCATAATTTAATGATTTCATTCAAATCGTTTAAACTTAAAGGCACTGAACTACATGTTTGTTTGTTTACATCTATTTGTAGTCATTTGCGGGTAGCATCTCTTGCATCATGAGCATTTTTGAATATAACACTAGTAAACGAATCAAACTCTAGTATGTAGTCGTTGAAATATTTTTCTTGTAGTAGCTTATTTGTAACATTCCAAATAGTCTTAACAGTTGCTTTTTTATATTCTGTTCCATCAGTTTTTCTCATGTTTACTGCATAATCTTTTAATATCACAGCCAGTTCATTCAAACTGCGTTCACCATTCAACTCGTATTTTCTGATCGAACAAAATTCTAAAAACATTTTCTACGTATATTTTTTACTTTTAATGGTGTTTTTGTGTGTATTTTCTAATACAATTTGATTATTTGAATCGTTTGAAACATTACCAAACCTTTATGACATTTTTCTAAATGGATTTTCAGTTTGACATTTGTTGAATTTCAATCTGACATTTGAAGATATCATTTGTGCCTTAATTGATGAAACCACATGTAATCGTGTTATCACTGTAATCTTTTACTGATTGGATGAATTTTGACTCATGACTTGAGATAAAAAATTTTGATTGGTTAATACATTTGGTAAAAATAATCAGTGTCAATCTTGTTTTGACCTTCCAAGTGCCGAATTGTGTCTGTTAGAAAGTGTTTTGTTTTGTCTACATAACTCTGTTACGGCAAAAATGTTCAATCAAACGTACCAAAGTTGCAAAACCTCAACTAACAAGTTTTGTTAAATTTGTGGAGAATTTCTTGTGAGGTCACAAGTGAGGATATTGTCTGGAAATGTTTGTTGTGTAAGTGGTAGCGTGTCACTAGTGCAGTGGATGAAAGGGTAAAGAAAAAGCATGCCTTTTGCGGTTCCAGTGGTATGGCGACAACCCACCAGTCATTTCGATGATTGCAATTTTTGTGTAATAAGAACTGAGGGATATATCAAAAAAGAAAAACAAAAAATCAAATATACGAATTTGCCATCAGCCCTAAAATCTATTCCTCAGAATGTATCGGACTTGCCAATGTCAACTGCGCCTTTAGATTAACAAAATATTGTTTTCGGAGGTAATAGAATTAGTAACGACTCAGATAGCCCAGATCAGTGTGCCAACTATTTGTATTGCAGAAAGTTTTAGTGGCCCTCACTTAATTGCTCAAAATGAATTGAATGATTTGGTCCATGACTTGGGGCTGTCAAAACAAGCAGAACTTCTTGGTTCTCGACTTAAAGAATGGAACTTACTGGCTAAGAAACAAAGCTTACGACTCTTAGAAGAAGAAATGCAAGTAAACGCCTATAGCATTTTTCTTTAGCAGTTAAGAGAATTTTACCTCTTAAGGTGGCTGGTCTATATAAAAATTTAAAAATCACCATGTGCTATCCTACTTAGTTATACCAATCGAACACCCAATCTTATGGACTATGTTTGCACTGGGACAAGGGAGTAATCCTGAATTTAAGATTACTGATAGGAACTTGGGTTTCTCCAAACCAATAAGTACTTGTTATGCCACAACCTTTTTTTACAGTCTGAAGTTAATTACATTTTAATATTAGGAAGGACTTTAGTAACAATATTTCAATGAAACATTTCGTCGACGATCTGGCAAATACTCTTATCTTACCATTTTTTGGACCTCGTGTTAAATACATTTATCGTATCATTGAAAATTAAGGTTCCTTTAAGTTAAATCTTTATTGATAATTAATTATTAACATCATAACATTACAACAATTTCACAATAACTGAGTAGCACATAATACGTTAGTTACAATATATAATACGTTAGCTACCATATCATAATACCCTAGATACGAATTTTATTTTATAGCTATTATTTATGAACATTAACGTGAATATTTTGACAGTTTTCAAATTTGATAGTTCCACCATTATTCTCCAAAATGATGGGCATGTCCACTGAATCATGCCTAACAACATTCTTTTTCAGGTCGATGGTCTCTTTAGTATATGATACAGTGTTTACAGAAACGTCTCCAACTCTAATTTTTCTCGCAATGGGAACCTTCTTACTCAAGTTATCTTCTAAATACCCTCTTGCAACATTGCTCGATTCCCAACCACCAAGTTCTTGTAAATCTCATATGTCTCCACCAGTAATAACAAGAAAAGTTGCTGAAGATCTTCTAATACAATGACCAGTAGTTGGTTTTCAAGTTTGAGATACATAGCAATTTTCTCAGGTATTTTAGAAAAAAATGGATACCAAATGGATGTCCTCGATTATTATAAATCACAATAATCTCGTTACATTAATAGCTATAAATACGATACAATTAGTTACTACGCAGGCGTATGTAAACTCTCCTATGTAAACAAAATTCCTAAAACTTAAAATGCAATATTGAATAAAGCTCCTACCTAAATTTCTCATGAAATAAGACGCAATTATAATGTTTCATGCCAGTCTTGGAAAATTACAACTTTATAAATTTATAACATTTTGAGATAGGAGTATTTTCAGGATCGCCGGCGATTTCTTATCGTCTAAATGACTGAATATTTTGTTTTATGTTATTTTAATAAAAAAAAAGTAGTTACATTAAAAAATTTACCAATGACCAGTTTGTTAACATAATAGCCTCTGGTTGTTCATTGTCCGAGGATTAATTTTCTATTTGACAAACCGCGTACTTTTATAAGAAAATAGTCCAAAGCTGGAATTAAAGATTATAAGCTATGGACTTCCGTACAGAGGTAGTTTTTACAATGACATTTATCTAAATGAAAATTTGTGTAACGAAAAGGAAATTAGAACCCCCGCATCGTTCCAGACATTTAGTAGTATAATTTCCTCCGAAACAGCAGAGGATAAAATGACCTTCGGCTGAATTACATACATATTATAATTTTCAAATATACAATGCAAATTATCCTTCTTTTTATTTCATATGTTTGTTAGGAAATTCAATGCTGTTTCAACTTCAAGTTAGTAATAATAACTTTCTATGTTGAGAAAGTTGACGATAGCTTTCTTTAATTAATTAAACTTAGAAGTACCTAACTGTCAGAAATTTGTTTTTGAATAATTTATTTTCGTTGTTATAATTCTCTTCGATAGATGCTTTTCACTACACTGTTCTCCATATGGGCCATTGTAGATTTTTAATTAATTATATCTATAAATACATGATCCATGAAGATGAAGATTAACTATAATACAAAATGTTCATAAAGAAATTGACGATGTCATCTCACCTATCTTTACAAATGAAAACATTGACTTTTTGTTGTGAAATTGCTTCAGAGGGGTTAGGAGGGTTTATAAATAAACCAGATTTAATGTGTTCCATGCCATTTTAAATAAATATTCATTCAAATGTCAAGAATATATAATCACACCTGATCAAAAACAAAAATTTTTGATTTTAACAATACAGCTATGTTATTATAACTGACAATTAGAACATGCGATGGGTATTTAAGCTTAATAACAATGTAACGGTCCACTTTTTTGGCCTAATCAAAAGCCCTATCTGTAATGAGCAAACCACTTGCGGTCGCATTATGTCATGATTATTTAATTTAAAAATCTTATAATACGGCCCTGCGAGCGTAAATTATTATATTTGAAAATGATTCACAGGCTGGACGCAGTTCGAAAACACTCAGTAAAATATGCCGAATAATATGGGAAAAATAAATATATTCTCTGATGTTGTTGAAAAGAGAGTCTTGTATTTTTTATATGCATTATATAAATTTAAATCTGGAGTGTGTGTAAAACTAATCGCGCATGACCATGTCTGTTTCTAAGGAAGTTTGCGTAACCTGTAGCCCTGTGATTGGTCAAAAACACGGGAGTGCACGGGAGTGCGCGGGGTGCGAGCAGTTCACAACCAGGTCGATCGAGGATCGATACAGGATTCCGCCTTGAGCGGTGGTGCAAGGTAGATGTAGAGTTCGCCTGGAGCGATGGTGGTAGAGTGAAGACGTGGAGTTCGCCTAGAGCTATGGTGGCGAGCGAACTTATGTGAGTGGCTGCCAAAGACAATTAGTGGCGGCGTATTAAGTAATATGGTATAGTAAAATACATTTAGTTACCGCGGTGTATTTGGCCTGATGGAATGCGGTGTTTTGAGCAAGTTATGTTATGGTGTCTTTTTGGATCCAGTCAGGTAGTACCTTGGCAATTACCGAATGTAAGTGAGTAACTTTATATAGTGCAAATTCCCTTTCATGACTACCTTATGTTTATTGCGTGAACTTCAGTTTAAACTTTGTAGATTTATCGTATATACCGTGTGTTCATTAGACATTGATGTCTTATATTGCATTATATGTGTTTTGTATCTTTACGTTTATGTGACAAATTATGTTTTACCGTGCCTTATGTATCTGACTAAGTATATACCGTATGTTTATTAGGCAATGATGTCTGATATTGCCTTATCTTTATGTTTTGTATCTTTACGTTTATGTGACAATTTATGTCTTACCGTGCCTTATGTATTTGATTAAGTCTATACCGTGTGTTCAGTTTACCTTTATGCATTACTTTGCCTTATGTACTTGTTTTTTACAGTTATGTTCATTTGACATTTGATGTCTTATGTTATTTTATTTGTTGTGTACCAGAGTAGTTACCAATTATTGTCTATTGGCTAACTGCCGTATTTGATTAACCCTATAGTTTCATTATAGTTAGTATTGTGCCTTGTTTTTTTGTACACCGACCTTTTGTCGGACATTCATTTTAATTACTGTGCATTCCGTTTTGTAACCGAATTTGTATTAATTTTTTTCCAGTTTTTATTGAATAGATATGAATTTTTGTTTAATGTAGTTTTTTTGATTAATTACCCATTCTTGAAATGTAAAAAACTGGTGGTGCCCAACTGAAACCATGTATATATAAATATACATCTAAGCAATCCAAGCTAAATTGGTGGAAAGGTTAAAGCTCATCCCTGGGATATACAAATTTGGAGGATCTCTTGCTTGCTAGCTGGGCAAGTTTTAAAATAACTGGCTTGCTTTTTTATAAAACTAAATTTGAAATAAATATAAAAAGGGGGTCGTTATAACAACTTAGTTCCATTGCTCTTTTGCTTCAAGATTAACATGTCATAAATAACGATTTTGTTATTACGAGTTCGTTTAAATTATTGTTTACTCGGAAGGAATAACACTGGCTCTATTTAAAATGGCCTGTTTTATTTATTGTTAACAGCTTACATAAAAATAAGTTTAAGTGTGGTTGTGGATGAATGAAAATATTAAAGAATATATATGGTGCAGCAATACGTATGACCTACTTAAAAACAAGCAAGTGAAAAAAATAAATGAAAAGAGACAAACTGTTAATAAATCAAGACTATATTTTATGCAATTTTAGTGTTTAAACATAATATCATTTAGGTGACCTCCATCCGCCTAATGCATTGTTGCAACCTATTTCTATCACTGGCTGCAACATCGCAACGGGACTTACCTCTATATCCTCCGAAATTAAATCTTTAAGGTTTTGAATTGTTTGGAGACATCTTTCGAAAACTTTATGTTTAAGATAGCTCCACAAAAAAGGCAAGATCCTGGACGTCATGTAATGTCACCAAATCTTGAAATCAATCCGTTTGGGAACATTTCTCGCAATAAGTTCAAATTATTTCTAGCTCTGTGTATAGTTGCATCATCTTACTGAAGTAAATGTTTTCAAACCACAACCTCTGCAATTTTGGACGAAAAAATGTTTCCATCATGAACTGGTAACAATTAGCAT
The DNA here is from genome assembly GCA_029963845.1 of Rhamnusium bicolor. Taxonomy (NCBI): domain Eukaryota; kingdom Metazoa; phylum Arthropoda; class Insecta; order Coleoptera; family Cerambycidae; genus Rhamnusium; species Rhamnusium bicolor. The sequence goes on from JANEYF010001423.1 coordinate 111,796, forward strand.
TCGCAGTAATCGTTGCATTATTTTCTTCCTAAAAATACGGTCCAATAATTTCAAATGCTAAATACCACATAATCCCGTAACTTTTGAATTATGAAGCGACTTCTCATAAATCTGTTGCGGCTTTTCACTTGACTAGTACCGATAATTTTACACACCCAGTTAGATGCAAGTTTGCTTCGCCGACGTAAGGAACAAATTCAAAACATTTCCATCATTAATCAAATATGCAAAAATTTTCTATGGTGTCATGTGCACTGTTTTATCAGTATCTGATAATTTGTGAATAATTTGCATTTCGTATGGGTGGTAATATAAATCACGATGTAAAATTCCTAAAAGAATCCTTTCCAAAATTTGCACCAATGAATGACTAGTAGCTGATCTCAGTGGACCTCCGTGTACTGTGTGTCTAATATGCTCAAAATATTTGCAGGTGTTCTAAGCGTACAACTACCCCCAGTATATTTTAATAAAACACTTCCCTACCATCAAAATTTGTTACTCAGCTTAGAACTGTTTGCATTGTAGGAATCCTTTCATTGTTTTGTACGTTGAATTCTTGCCAATAACGTTTCTGAGTTTATAATCAAATCAAAATAAAACCCTTTACAGCGAAAATTGGCGCGTTGGTTCACGGGATATGCGTAAAATTTCACACACAGATATATGCAGTTGCTAATATCAACGTTGTTTTTAATTGACAAAACGCTTCGTAACCTAAAGTAATACGACCAAAGAGAAGAAAATAGTCTGTTTTTGGCTAACTCTTGAAAATATGTCAGCAACACCTTCTCGTTCGTGATATACTTCACATTCGTATAAATGCACCATTCTTCAAACAATTGAACGTAATCTATAATATAATAAATGGTAAGAGTAAAGATATCACATTTCAGATTTTTCTTCTATATAAGAAGGCAAACTTCCTTGCAAATCGTTCATATTTTGGTGAAAATACTTTGCAAAATTAACAAAATCAAGAACTGACAGAGATGAGAGAAATAGTTATTTTCCTAACAAGTGCGGAAAGTATTTTTTCACACCGAACGATGTGAAGCAGAGTTCGGTCATGCAGTCGAGTGCGGAAGAGACAGTTTACTCATGTGTTAGGAACAACATTTTTTTCTACGAACGTGATGAAAATAAAAAATAAATAACATGAACATTTATTCTAATGAAAAAGAAACATATCTCATATTATTTGTTGTTAATAATGTTAATGTTAAATGTGCAGTTAGAGGCACCTTGCAAATTAAGAGCAAATGCTAACTAATTACTCGAGGGTACAGTTAAGGTAGATTGATTGGAGGAGGGTATATTTGAATGTGTCTCGATGTCTAATTCCAACGAATTTGTAGGGAAGTTCATGTTCAAGATTTTATTTGATATGTCCTTTTTGTGTTTAATAGATTCCTCCAGGTAACCATCGGCAACAGATGTTGATTTCCAACCTCCAAGTCATTTTATGCTGATTATATCTTGCCACAATCAGTTAATATTGATACCAACTATCGGCGAAAACTGCCCTGTGTACAAATGTGGATTAGGAAGTTTCAAATACGCAGCGATTTTAAATGGTATTTTCCCAAAGGTGTTGACAGTGTACTGCCCATTTTTGTAAAAGACAAAAAATCATCTGTGTGGAGTGTTGGGCTTATGCAAATTTATATATTTCTGTACATGGACATAAGATCTCCATTATTTATTTCATCAGATATGACAAACTTTCTAGAAGTGTGATATTTAGAGTCGGGAATTCTTATAATTAGCATATTTTCTTTTCTTGCGATGTGATCAATAGCCATTTTTATAAGTTCATCCCGGCGACAGGCACCAGCCAATCCGAAAATGGCAACGATTTTATCATCAAATACACTTCATCTGGGGCCTCATTCAAGAATTTGGTTAATACTTCTTTATTAAAAACTTTATCTCTTTTGGGTGTAAATCTCATATTTTGTCTCTTGATATATGAATATTTTAAAAAATTTACACTCTTTTCTTGGCACCAGTTCGTAAACACCACATGCTCCTTCTCATATCTATGTCTAGATTTGGCAGGCAATAAATCCAAATTTGCAATCCATGTTTCTTCCAAAATATACTCTGGTAGGTCTTCGTCAGAATTATCCATTTGAATACGTTTTTACTTTCTTATAAATACCTAATATGAAGAAGTACAGGCTGTTCATTAAGTATGTACAATAAATTTAACATACGATTATTTGAGTGATTTTAAGACAAAAAGTTCATATAAACATGGGTCTGCAAATGCTTCGTATTCAAGATACAGTGCATTAAACTTAAAAATTTATCAAGTTAGTGCTTAATAAGCCCCTTAACAGTACAAATAACTGCCAAATTACAACAAATTTGTGTAACGGATATTTAAGATATTTACGTAAAACCAAATTTTTTAAAAAAGTTTAACGTCCTGTATATTGAATACGAAGCATTTGTGGACCCATGTTTATATGAACTTTTTGTCTTAAAATCACTCAAATAATCGTATGTTAAATTTATTGTACATACTTAATGAACACCCTGTAATCGTGATTATTTTTTGACCTCGAGATTTTGATTGATCTATACATTTTGAATCCTGCTGAATCCATTCTAACTATTTCTCGAATGATGTATGTCAGTTCGTGTATGTGTGTGTGTGTGGATGTGTGGGAGAATTCCCAAATTTGACAATTAAGTTTTTTCACAACATTTTAGGTGACACATTAAATGTAATGAATGTAGTACCAACAGAAAAGTCATAATGAATTAAAGAAGAAGAAAGGTACAATTTTGGGAAAAAAATAAAAATTATTGCATTTCTGGACAAATTTCGACGAAATATAATGAAAAAACATAACTTTGTGGAAAAAATCTATCCGCATGTCTGTAGTGTCGCGATGGCAGCCACAGATTTTGAGATAAAGCTTTTAAATTTGGTACACATATTATAAAGGCCAAAAAAAAAAAAAGATAAATTCGGTGATGAGCAAAATTGGCCAGCTGAAAGGAGGTTGACGGGACCTTAACTTTTTTGTATTTGACTTTACAAAAAAATATATTCTTGATGAAATATATCAAGCGAATAAAATATATTTTTCAAGTACTTAAATAAAGCTGATGTAAACTGAAATTTTGTACACATTTGACCTCATAAAATGGGGTTAGGATTAATTTGGCAGTTTCACATTTGAAATGTCTAATTTAGTTACAAAAATGTCAGTGTCAATAGGAAGAAATTATTAAAATATATGACTTGAATAATTATTGACAGTATCGAAGGACGCTGCGCTGATAATTAATTATTTAAAAATTTTAATGTAACATTTCAATAAACGTTTTTAAAATTTAATTGAGATAAGTGAAGAATTAGAATGATTTTTTTTAGATCAGGATGATATATACTGGTATAAGAAAGTTATGTGCTAGCCACATCAGATATGTTTAATTAAAGAACTAGGTTTTATTTTAAAAAGATGCAACTTGATGTTTGTTAATTGTTATGTGACTAAGAAACGTCAAACTCATACAGTCATGGCTCAATGATTAATGAAAAAGGTAAAACGTTGGATAGTCATGGCATAGGCATAATTGTTTAATTTTTAAAGTTATAGGGGCTACTTGAAAAGAGTTAATGCAAATAAAAATTGCTTTAATTTCACTAAATTTGTATAAAATAGGAAGATATAAAAAGAAAAACTTTGGCATACTAAGTAACTCGTTTTCAAAATGTAATTATAACTGCCCTGAAAATGCAAATAAAAATGTAGTTAATTTCCGCACTAGTCCGGAAAAGCGCCACTTTCGAAATTATAATGAGTGCGAACAAGTAAACTTCGTAGAAGCTCATAGAAAAATAACCTTTCGAACTTCTGTTTGTAAATAAATAATTCGCTACTAAGAAAACGGCTGAAGAGCTTACTTGGTGTTTTATCTTTAAAAAATTTTACTTTAAAACCGAATAATTTAATTTCTTCATTAATTTACGCTAGAAGATAAAATTTTGTATGAAATTTGGATTGTAACTAAATATTATGGCACATGTCGTGTTATCAGACTTATATCATAATGATAGCCAATCATCATGATACAAGGAGTGGTGTTACGATCCTTATAACATAAATAACTATTAAAAAAACATCTACTCAAAAAGCACTTTATAGAAGAATATAAACAGGTTTTGTCTTACTTATAGAGCCTACTTTATTCACAAAAAAAATCAAATTTGCGTTCTAAATGAGGTTTAGAGTAAACAGGACAAAACCTCAAATATGAGTCATTTAAATCCATTCTTTTTACGATACCTATATTGAATACATTTATGATTTTATGAGATCTTAAATGTCATAAAAAGTAAATTGTACTCTTGGACATTGATAAAATAATACACCGTGTCCCAAATTGAGGTTGCATGTTGCTATTTCGGTTATTATTAGAGATAGAGAAACAGTTAAATAGAGACTTTTTTGAAGAATTTTATGACCGTTTCGATGCCGTTTTTAAATTTGGCCTAGCTCTGTTCGTTTTCCAGATATTTTCAAGAAACTGTAAAGATGCATTTTAAAAAACTTTCCGTATCTGCATAATTTGATGACTAGTAATATTTTAATAACTACATTGTTAGGATACTTTTTTTAAGGTGCTTTTGTTGACGTTAGCAATAAGCTAATAAAATCGGATTATTTTAAAATAAATTTTCTTCATGGCCTACTTAGAAAACTGAATTTTTTTATATTTTACAAAAGTAACTAATTGTTTCCTGATATTGTGATACATCGTTGAAAAGGAAATTAAGAGCACTATTGAACTATCAAAAAATCCAATATGGCGCCCATAAGAAAAAACAAAGTTAGTGGCGTTATCTCAAAAACAAATGACGATAGAAATTTTTTGGTAACGTCAACGAAAGCACCTTAATGTCCTAACAATGTACTCATTAAAAATATCACCAGTCATCAAATTAGGCAGATACGGGAAGGTTTTTAAAATGCACCTTTACAGTTTTTTGAAAATATCTGAAAAATGGACAGAGCTAGACCAAATTTAAAAACAGCATCGAAACGGCCATAAAATTCTTCAAAAAAGTCCCCATTTAACTGTTTCTGTATCTCTAATAATAACCGAGATAGCAATGCATGCACCCCAATTTGGGACACAGTGTATACATAAATTTTCTATGCGTCTTGATTGAACATTTATGTGAAGTATTTGCATTCACCTCTATTAGATTGAGCAGTTGAAACTGTTTAAATCGCAGCTACCGTTTGTATTTATATTGCAAAACCCATTTGACAAATCGTAAGGTAAGAGATTAGTTGGTTTACGAGATACATCGATGACGGTCTCGCTTTTATTGGACGCCGCCACCTAAGCCTGACCAGTTCAGTGTAAATAACGACCGAAAGTTAAGGTTCAAAACTGCAGCAGGCTTCATATTTTCACCAGTCCTGCCGACCCTTGGCACACAATGGATTTGCGCGGTGAGAGATAAAAATATTCGAACGATGAGCTTTAGGTGGTGTTCACTCTAAATATAAAAGCCATAGAAATGACAATTTCATTCTAATTTTTACTTTCTTTTGGATAATGATTGATTTAATAATAATATAGAGAATAATAATATTACAGTATTGTAAATCCTACTAAGGTTTCTTAAAAATGATTAAATGACGGTTGTTGACCACGCTAGCTCAAATGTGCTAACATTCTTCGTTTTAAACTTATTGTTATTTTTGTTTATTTGTTTTTATTGAGCTAATAGTGGACTGTATATTTCTTTTCTATAATTTTATTTTTGATAGTGACATCTTCTGTAACTGGAACTATTTTTGTTTTCTTACAGCTAAATTAAGTAAAATCCATATTTTACTGAACATTTAGTTTATTAAAGAAATAGGTCTCAACTGTACAAGGGTTCGTGATATATTATTTGTCTTTTTATGAGAGTTGTTTTAACTTACATGCTAAAATTCTCCTAACATTCATTTCCAGCCTTATTGTTAATTTATTACCTTCAACATGTGCTGTGCCTATGACAGACATATAGAGGTTGAAACATACATTTATACTAACAAGGGCCACTAAGTGGACAACTAAAATACATAAATTTAAAGTAGAGCTAAACCAGAACATTGTGGATGACATTTTCTTGTAAACCACTTATATATAATATTCATAAAGTATGTGAATATATTGAAAGCCATTATTTTGACTTATTTTAACTTATCTTACCAGCATCGCACGATATGAATATTTAATTTGCGCTAATTCGCTGTCCTCAAATTATCGCGTAATACTGGTTCACATAATTATCATTTTCGTGTTGGAAACGTTGTCTCCAACAATGGTTTATTAGTCGTGTGACGTATCTCAAGTATTTATCGACACCAAACGGAAACGGTCATGTCATATGCATCATATTTTTAATGGTCACAAATTAACATAAAGAACCTATTTATAATAAACAAGCTCGACAGGATCTTAGACTATTAATTGATAGTCTAAGGAATGGATACATAGAGCAATCCAAACAAACCTTTACCCGAATTTTTCTAATAAGCAAAATCGACAATTCCACTTCTTTTAATTTTTGCCTGTTAAGAACTGTCAAAAAGAGGGTTTGCTGACGACTAATGGAAGGAAGGAAAGAAAAATATAGCTAACCAAAAAAGAGTGAATATTTTTCCTTCTATGTTGTCCTAACAACGCTTTCTTTTTTTGTATTGAAATGTCGGTACTTGTAGATTTTAGGACCTCAAATATTTTCTGTTATTTTACCTTCTTTTATGCATACGTATATCACTTCTAAAGTCATAGTAGAGAAGAATTGTCGTAAATTTAAGAAAATATCGCAAACTCGATCATTTATAGGTATTTATTTTATTTTAATTTCAATAATTGTATTGTCAACTAATTCTGTCTGATTTGCCATCGTCATTGTTTTGCACTGTTGTCACAGTTTTATATTTCAAACAAGTGAGTTTAAGATTAAGTCTAAAGGCTGTCAGTTAGCAAAAGTGTGAAAAAATGGAAGATAGCAAAATTTTTAAACTAATGGACATTCTCAATAAAAGCGACTTAATTTAATATTTACAATTTGTAAAATTGCTTAAATTAAATATGAGATGTAAAAAAAGAAAATAGAAAATCATGTACTTTAAAGGTTAGAGCTGGAAATACGTTATCTCACACTCTTTATTGTTCTAGGTGCTGAAGAGAATAATCACTTTTAATGGAATCTTTTTTTTAGAAGTGACATGTCTATTCGACATGTTATTTTACTTATGTGGCATTAGAGCTGTGTAATTAAATCTGGTTCCGCAGCGATTAGTTTGGGAATATCAAGAGAGAGTGTTATACAAGCTGATAGATATTTTAGAAACGTATCATGGAGATTATTGCAAAATGAGAATTTATTTTTATTAGGTTCTTAAATTTTTTTATAATCATAGATGGAGCACGAAATTTATTATTATATAAATAAGTAAATCTGTAGTTACGCGACGCAAATATCAGGTTGGACGTATTATACCGCCTGGGTGGGTGCTTGGTATTTATGACACAATGAGGAAAAAAAGATTGGTGGTATACCTTAAAAATCTAACTGCTGCAGAATTAGAAAAATTAATAAAGAAATATGTTCGTCCAAATCGCGAAATTTGGAGGGGCTATAGGAATTTGGGAAATATGGGTTACATACATAAAACTGTTGATCATTCCTCAAATTTTGTGAATCCAAAAAACAAATCAAATTGATATAGGTCTCGCCTAAAACAGTTTTTAAGAATACTAAGGCCCGGTATATCCATCTTTTGGTAGAGTGGCTGTTAGTTACTAAACAGATTTATATTAATGATTACGCCTTTACTTTTGCAAAAAAACTGATCATAGTGAAATATATTCTATAGAATTACTGTTCTGCAAAAATAAATAAACAGTAACTATTATTTTACTGCTTTAACAATTCTATTCTTTAACTTTACCAGGAAGTGGATATACCGACCCTAAGTGTTGTATCATCTCCTTTCTTACCTGAATATATCAACCAACTGGTCGATATATTCAGGTAATTCCAAATAAGTTTATGTGGTCGGACATATTTGGAATTTACAATGAGTACTTTCAGATACTTTTTCAATAAATTGCAAAATCGTGAGTTCCTAAAGTTGACCGGACCCGAAATGTCAAATGATTATAATAGACAGGCATTTTACTTTATAGTTCAAAAATAAATAAATACATATTCTTTTAAAATATCTCGGTTTGGTAATATATGTGAAGAAAATATACTAAACGAAATACAAAATCTCACCCCAGGAAATCAACGAAGAAGGTCCTCAATTTTGAATCAATTTAGTGAATTTTTCAAGAAACGGCCTTTTGATTTAAATTCAGAATAGACGGTTAAAGATGAAGCGAACATATTAATGGATTCGGGTTACAACATAAAAAAAGAAAGAAAAGTGGGAATTATTAAATATAAAGAATATGTTGTAAAACAATACGGAATTCAACTGCTAATATATTCCAAAGTATGTACTTTGAAAATTTTAATGTTTAATGTAAAGCCAATACAGAGTGTTTTCGAAAAACGCAAAGTTCAGCTACAAAAAAAAATTAAATAAATAAAATAGCGACAATATGAGATGAAATACTCCGGGTCGACACAAACATGGATCTTATTCACAAACTTTTAATTTCGTCCGATCCATTTTTAGCTAGCTTGAGGCATTCTCCTAAAAGAAAACAGGGAAAACTTTCTCATGAAGTTCTTTCACTGCTCTCAATACCTGATTTAGATTTAGAGGCAAGTGAATCTACTGAATGTGAATCTGATGAATCAGATTAAGTCCATCGATTTGTAAAAAACAACAATTTGTAATTATATTTTATTTTAGTTTTATAGAGAAAATAAATGTATTTGGAAAATAAATGTTTTATGTCCACAACACATTTTTTTGTCAAAATATTATTAGAAACTGGTTTCCGAAGTATTTCATATTACATTACGAGAGACACAGAAAAAATAGGTATCGACAAAAACAGAAATTATTTGCAGGGGAATTAGGTCCCCCTAGATTGTTAAAATGTCACACTGTGCGGCGACTTACATGACTCTGGTTCACATTGTTACGTTGCCATTTAAGAGACTCATGTTTAATGATTCAGTACACAATCTGTATACATAATATAATTTCCGCCGGTATTAACAATTTTCAAACTCGAGTTCATTGCGTATTAAAACTTGGGGACATGAGAACAGATGTAAAAATATATCTGTTCTAACCCAACATTTCTTCTTCGGATTGTATTTTAAAAAATTTGACAGAACACGTTTTTTAGGTTAATATTTCAGCTTCCATTTGTGTTACTCTAATAAATCCCTTTTAATTAATTTATTGCGTCAAATTATGTAATAAACATCATCCACTTTAACTACATCTCCAAGCATATCCCAACTAAGAGGTGCGAACCTCTTTTTAACACGCTTTTATTAGCTTCACTTGTATGTTTGCTTGTTTGTTTGTTTGCTTGTTTGTTTGTAACCGACTCTTTGGACTCGATTTTGACCCACTTTAAACGGACAGATTTAATTGAAACTTTGTACACTTATTAAGAACCGGTAACAATACAATAATTTGATAAGTTTATATCATTATCCTGATCAGGATCGCCAATCCTTTCCTCACGTATCCCTGCGTGAAAGCAAAGGCTTAATATGTCAGTAGATTCCATAATTGTTAATTAGCCCGGTGGTCGAGTGGGTTAAGGCAGTCGACGCGAAACGACAGACTCCTCCGGCGTGAGTTCGAACCTCACGGCTGAAATAAAAATTTTTTTTTTTCAGAAATATCTGTTGGATCGTAATATGTTATAATATCAGCATCAATAAGCAATATAAATATAGTTTAAAACAACTAAAAAACACGCTTTCATAGCACATCAAACTAAAAAGTTAAAAATAAATATAGTTTAAAAAAACTAAAAAACACGCTTTTAAAGCACATCAAACTAAAAAGTGAAAAATAATTATTAATATAAACTGAAAATAATAATGAACGAAAAATACTAGTATTATTGTGAAAAAAGCGTGGGGTGCTTTGTGCAATATTTTTCGTATATCGAGCACCCCACGCTTTTTTCACAATAATACTAGTATTTTTCGTTCATTATTATTTTCAGTTTATATTAATAATTATTTTTCACTTTTTTAGTTTGATGTGCTTTAAAAGCGTGTTTTTTAGTTTTTTTAAACTATATTTATTAATTAACACGCTTTTATTAGCTTCACCTGTATGTTTGTTTGTTTGTTTGTAACCGACTCTTTGGACTCGATTTTAACCCACTTTAAACGGACAGATTTAATTGAAACTTTGTACACTTACGAAGAACCGGTAACAATACAATAATTTGATAAGTTTATATCATTATCCTGATCAGGATCGCCAGAATTAAATAATTAATTTCCTCACGTATCCTCTGCGTGAGAGCAAGTGGCTTATTACTATTAGTACATTCCGTGATTCTCAGTTCGTTCGTTGGCCGAGCGCGCTAAGGCGCAAGTCTTAGTCGACGCGAAACGACGGGCGTGAGTTCAAATCCCGTCTATGGCTGAAAAAAATATATATATTTTTTCAGAAGTATCTGTTGGATCGTAATATTATTATAATATCAGCATCAATAAGCAATATAAATATAGTTTAAAAAAACTAAAAAACACGCTATCATAGCACATCAAACTAAAAAGTGAAAAATAAATAGTTTAAAAAAAACTAAAAAATACGCTTTTAAAGCACATCAAACTAAAAAAGTGAAAAATAATAATTATTAATATAAACTGAAAACAATAATGAACGAAAAATACTGGTATTATTGTGAAAAAAAGCGTGGGGCGCTTGTGCCATATTTTTCGTATATCGAGCAACCCACGCTTTTTTCAGAATAATACTAGTATTTTTCGTTCATTATTGTTTTCAGTTTATATTAATAATTATTTTTCACTTTTTAGTTTGATGTGCTATGAAAGCGTGTTTTTTAGTTTTTTTAAACTATATTTATTAGGCCTTCCTTTGGAATATTTTCATCCTGTACATCTACTACGGCGAACAATTCGTTTCCATGCAGAGTGCCACTGAACGACTCTTCTATTTTCTGCAAGAAGTTTCAACAGGCATCTCCTTATTGTTAAATTTCAATACTTGAAAGAAGAATTTTTGCAGGGCATATTTTCATAGATATTCTCCATTACTTTTTCATATATTGAACCTCAGTTGTAAAATACGTTTTCTAATTTCTTGGGATGATTTAGAATCAATGAGGATAATATTTTTCTTTACAGAAATACATTGGTTCTACATATATTTTCTTTTAAATAAATAACAGTTCAATTATTATTTGAATACGGCAGTGATGAGATCTAGAGCGCGTATGTTGCAAGTACGACTAGTTACTGCATAGCATGCTCTTGAGGTCTAATTTCAACTATAACAGATCGCAATGTCACAGGGAATGGTTTATGCAGGTATTCATGTTCTTCAAAATGTAAATCCGTCATGCTTTGCCTGTGAATTTGGGGTATCTCATTTGTGTGGTGTGATTTTTAATAATAACGCTTACAACACCGTTTAATTGGTTCAAACGATGTGAATTACTTAAAATTGTTACAATTATTATGCACAATTGGTCGATTTTCAGGACATGTATTATTTATATAATGTTGAATTAATATAAGAGCATATTTAGTTTGGTAATTAATTTTAATAGAACCCATTACTGGTTTCAACATGGCATTTGAATTAAATGACGTCAACAGAATCGACATAACTTATACAGGGTGAGGCAATAGTGCGTCCGACTTAGATATGTTAAGTTCTATGATAGCTAGAAACGTGGTTTAAACACATAAATAAACTAGACAAAAAAGTGTATAACCGGAAATTATTTTCATATATACAGGGTGAGACAAGATAATTTTACAGGGTCAACTAACATTTTTTTAAATGGAATGCCATGTATATCAGAACATTTTTTGAAACCTCTTTGTGGCCTCCTTCCACTCCTGTATTAATATTGACTCTCTCCCAACCACTTGGATGTAATGATTTTTTTTTTGTTGAAATTATGCCATTTACACGTGTATATTAAAATAATCATTACAGTCACAATTATCGATTTTAAGAAAAAATATCGTAGTACCAGTTATGAGACATCTGTGTGATGACACTCAGCAATTTCCCCTTCCTAAAAGTGTACAGGGTGGCCAAAAATAATTTTTGAATTTACTGCTATTTAAACTGAATTTTCTCAATTTTCAAATGGAACACCCCGTATATTTTTGGACGATGTGATTTATAATTGAAAAGTGAACATATTTTGTACGTACCTATGGTTATTTGTAACCATTTTCGATTTATTGAACAATAACTGCAAAATTCAGCAACAAAAATTAAGAATTTTTTTTGTAATTCAAGATAAGATATTATTCCACATGTTGCCAATTTTGATTGACATTTTTATGCGTCATTGGAATGAGGTTTCTATTCATAAAATTGCCGGACTGATATTTCTAAAAACATTTATTATCCTTTCCTTCAGATTTTGGATTGTTGTTGGTATGATATTTTTATGGGCATCTTGTAACACACTTATTATAATACCTTATCTTGAATTATTTGAAAAATAAATATAATTTAAAAAAAACTAAAAAACACGCTTTTAAAGCACATCAAACTAAAAAAGTGAAAAATAATTATTAATATAAACTGAAAACAATAATGAACGAAAAATACTGCGTGGGGCGCTTTGTGACATATTTTTCGTATATCGAGCAACCCACGCTTTTTTCACAATAATACTAGTATTTTTTGTTCATTATTGTTTTCAGTTTATATTAATAATTATTTTTCACTTTTTAGTTTGATGTGCTTTAAAAGCGTGTTTTTTAGTTTTTTTAAACTATATTTATTTTTCACTTTTTAGTTTGATGTGCTATGAAAGAGTGTTTTTTATTTTTTTTTAAACTATATTTATATTGCTTATTGATGCTGACATTATAACATATTACGATCCAACAGATACTTCTGAAAAAAAATATATTTTTTTTAGCCATGGGATTTGAACTCACGCCCGAGGATTCCGTCGTTTCGCGTCGACTAAGACTTGTGCCTTAGCCCGCTCAGCCAACGACCGAACTGACAATCGCGGAATATACTTACAGTATTAAGCCTCTTGCTCTCACGCAGAGGATACGTGAGGAAAGGAAATTATTTAATTCTGGCGATTCTGATCGGGATAATGTACGTAAGTGTACAAAGTTTCAATTAAATCTGTCCGTTTAAAGTGGGTCAAAATCGAGTCCAAAGAGTCGGTTACAAACAAGCTCACAAACAAACATACAGGTGAAGCTAATAAAAGCGTGTTAAAAACCTTCACTTTTAATTTTTATTACTGAATTTTGCAGTTATTGTTCAATAAGTTGAAAATGGTCACAAATAGCCATAGGAATGTACAGACAAAACATGTTCGTATTTCAATCCTATATTACATCGTACAGAAATATATAGGGTGTCCATTTAAAAAAAATTGAGAAAATTCAGTTAAAAAAAATTGTAAATTTAAAAATTCTTTTTTGGCCAACCTATATACTTTTAGAAAGTGAAAATGGCAGAGTATCATCACACAGATGTCTCATAACTGGTACTAACATATATTTTTTTAAATCCATAGTTGTGATTGTAGTGATATTTATAATATACACATGTAAATGTTATAATATCAACAAAAAAAAATCAATAAATCCAAGTGGTTGGGAGAAAGTCAATAATAATACAGGAGTGAAAAGAGGCCACAAAGAGGTTTCAAAAAATGTTCTGGTATACGTGGCATTTCATTTAAAAAAATGTTACTTGACCCTGTAGAATGGTCTTGGCTCACTCTGTATATTCGAAAACAATTTCCGGTTATAGACTTTTTGTCTAGTTTAGTTGTTTTTAAATCAAGTTCCTAGCTATCATAGAACTCGAGTTAGTGAAGTCGGACGCACTATTGCCCCACCCTGTATATAAAGTAGAACATCACAAAGTCATATTTCTAAAATCAAATCAAAATCATTTATTTTAAATTCAGGGTATTAATAATTATTTTCTGTTAACTTTAATTTTATTTACATTAATTAAATTAAACTATATTAAATATTAATAGCAATTAAATTTTCTGTGAAATATTGACTTGATGTAATTGCATATCAATAAAAATAATTCTACAATTTTAAAATTTGATTCAGTTATTTTAGTGAGATTAATTTTTATTTTTGTTTGTAATCTAATAAAAAAAACATAAACATTTAAGGGAATTTCAAGGAACACAAATTTCTTGTGAATGCAGTCACTGTAATCAATTTCTGAGATTGATTCTTTTACATGGTTGTTATTGTATTTAGAAAAAATTCCAATTTTAATCAACTCTAACTCTGCGATATATCATTTTATGAATACTTTATGAAATAAAAACATAACATTCTATTTCCCCTTAAGAACCAAACACCTAGTATATCTACAGTATAAATTTAATATACAGAATGGATCAAAACCTTGGAGTATTTCAAATATCACGAAGCATTTCACCTTCCTCTAAAATTACTAAAACAAATGGAATCATCAATTTTTCTCAGTAAATAGGAATGAATAGATATTTTTATTACGAGTTTTGTGATATAACGTCGTCCGCATATAAAAATTCAATATGGAAACTCATATTTTGCATTTCACTAATGTTTGATTATATACATTTTTTTCCAATGATACAAGCTTGTAGAAACCAATGTCATTGTCATCTAAGTAACGATTCAATCTCCAAAGCTTCTTAAAAATTTCTGATCTGTCAATTTTCTGTTGAAATTCTTTCCCTGTACTCTTCAGTTTTGTTAGGTCTTTTTGACATGTTAGATACCCCCACAGTCTAGAGGTGTCAAATCTAAACAACGGGAGGGTTTTTCGATTGCAACCCTTCTGCTAATTCATTTGTTTGATAAAGTTTCATCAATGCACTGTCATGGCACACATGACTCCATAATGAGGAAGAGCTGCATTTTGTTGGACTCAAATATTTTCTTGTACTTCGCCATTGTGTCTCGGATATAAACTAGCAAGAGTTAATACCAAATTTTGCTGCAAGTTTTGTTCCAAAAAACAATGGATCGATGATATTGTACCTAATACGTACCATCCAAATGTTATTTTTTTCGTGATGTTGTGTATGGGCCCTTTGAATCCAGTACGAGTTATTTCATTACCAATTGCGGCAATTAATAAAAATGTAGCTTTATCAGAAAACTAGATTTTGGAAACTGACCATCAGTTTCGCATCTTTATTAACATTATTTTTTAAAACTGAGTCCACCTATCAAAATTATCTTAGTTTGTGAACTACTGAATTTTTTAATAATGGAATTTTTCTCCAAACTGGCAAGAGTTACACATCTGTAGAACAAAACATGTACAATCTGTACGATAAAATATAACAACTTTTTGTACATTTTTTAGAATTCTTCATAGAAGTGTCACTCTATCAATTCGTGTTGACAATTAATCTGTCCATAGAATATTACTAACAGCTGCTCTGATAAGACCCATGTCTATTTTCTCAAGTTTTTCCAACTATATAATCCGTCCTCGTCTTGGGTCTCTTTTTCCAGTTTCCAGGTTGTCCTGTATTATAACTTGCATGAGTTGATATTTTTCATTGTGGTTGATATGCCCGAAATAATTTACGTTCCTTTCCATTATATTTTGTATAACCACTTCTTCTTTGACTACTTTTATCAAGATCTTATTGATTGGACACATAATAAACCCATCATACTCGTAACGTGCGATAACATTAAAACTCTTAATATTTTATTCATAAAATCAGTAAGTATCTAAGCCACCACTACATAAAACAACACTGTAGGACTCTGAACCTAAGCTGCAAATTCAAACTTAGAGTAGAAAGAACCTTCCACATGACGCGCCCTTTCAAATCGAATTTTTTATTTGTCATAAATGGTCCCAATCTTGATTCAAGGTATATCCAAGATAGACAAAGTTCTCAACTTTGCTTGACCCACATATGGGTGTGGGGTGCGGTGGTATTGGTCCGTTTGGTAATTACCATAACTTTGGTTTTGTCAATGTTCATTTCCTTGCTATACTCGTCGCACGCTCGAATTAAACGATCTTACATAAAGACTAGAATCTGTAAAAAAATTCAGATCCAATACTTATAATAGGCGTAAAAAATACATTGAAAAGGGCCAACATTAAAAGAAAGAACACGAAAATAATCTTTAATTTAACGAAAGATTCTAATAAAAAAAAAAAAATCTATCGACCTGTTTAAGCAATTTTGAAAGTTGATATTTTTCAAAATATTCGAAATGTTTCAGATTTTTCACCCACTCTGTAGACCCGTAGTACTTTAACCCTTTTGCATAATTCTTTTCTCACATAAACCGTGTACATATATAGCGGACGGCAACGAACGAAGGGCAACTAATGAATTCGTTTGCTTAATGTGTACGGAGAAACAGATGTAAACAAACATCACAAACATATGTGTTCGGTTTCGTCAAGGATCGCTCACCAGACGGTATAAAGCAAATTCATACATAGTGTATATATGTTTCGGCGTTCGCTTGTAATCCCTGTATGAACATGCTATTAGGATCGATTTATTTACTGTTTTGGTCAAAATAAAAAAATATGAATTGAAGGAATGCTGTTTTATAATTAATTGAATTATATGGGGAGAAAGAGTGTTTATAGAATCCTACAAACAATGACTACAAAACCAACGTAAAAGAATTGGACCCTATACTGTTCTCTGCTCTTAAAAAATTAAGTCATCTACCAGCTTCGTCTTCTTTTGTCTAGGCTTAACCAATTCGTCACTAATTGCAACATATGAGATGCATTCGCGATTATAATATCCTTATCAGACATACCTGGCTTTCTCGAAAGAAAAGAAACTTTTGTTTTATTAATATTTGTGTGCTACCTATGAATGTAAGCAAATGCATGCGAAAACATTCGATTTGTTTGAATGTGGACAACCAGTTGAATGTGTACCAAATGCCAATCGAATTTTACCAATTAAAAAAAAAAATATATATATATATATATATATATATATATATATATATATATATATATATATATATATATATATATATATATATATATATATATATATATATATATATATATATATATATATATATATATATATATATATATATATATATATATATATATATATATATATATATATATATATATATATATATATATATATACCGGGTGTAACAGAATCATCTTTAGTTTTGAAGATGATTGAAATTTCGGATATCCTATATACATAATAAGTGGCACTTCTTGACATACAAGTGATTTCTTTTTCACTTCCGGTTTCGACGGAAGTGGCACTAACTCCCGATTTTTAAATATTATTGCATTTTCTAATTTTGCATGATTTTCTGAATCCAACGATACCAAATAAGCGACATTTCAAACGTCAATATTTTTTTATAATGTAATTTTTAGTTTTCCATTTAAGTGTGCCATGACGGTTCCGATTTATTCTAAATGATCCGTGTAATGCTAGAAAAATCAAAACCCCGTCAAAAATACTAAATTACGTGATTTTATTAGCAAATAAAGTTCATCAAAATGGTTTTGGGGAAAAACTAATTTTTCAAATAGAACCATATTGGTATCGTGGTTTCATTTATTAGTACTATTAATAAGGAATTTATTCATAGTCGTATTAAAATGTGCGATAAATACAACCAAAATTACAGCTAAAAGAAAATAAGAAAATACAATTTTGTTCTAATTGCCTTGTTATGCATAAGGTGGATTTGGAATACAAAAAATGAACACAAAACATTACGACAGCTGTTCAAAATGCTGTCCATTAACGTCAATGCACTTCTAAACTCGCATAGCTGTTTCTCGAAGAACGTTCGCGAATTGCTGGGCCGTTATGATATTAATTGCGCGTCTTACTCGTAGCTCCAGGTCTTCACGGGTTTTAACGGCGTTTGCTTAGACAAAAATTTTTAAATGACCCCAAACAAAAAATCAATGAGTGTTAAATCAGGTGACCTTGGAGGCCACCTCATAGAACCCTTCGTCGAAATTACGTTTTCTCCAAATCTTCGTTGAAGGTAATCAATTACTATCCTTGAATTATGGGAAGGAGCGCCATCTTGTTGGAAATACATTCCCTGTCGTAAATGGAAAGGTAATTCAGCTAAACTGTCCTCAATTTAATTTTGCAGAAATCCCAAGTATCTGGCACCAGTCAGGGGTCCCTCAAATATTATTGGACGAATGATTCTACTACCAATTTTTTCAAGCCAAACATTGAAACCGAACCGCACGTGAAAATTACCCTCCCGTAATAAATTTTGATTTTCTTGTGACCAATATTTTGTATTTTATCGGTTAAATAATCCCAAATTTGTAAACCTAGACTCGTCCGAAAATAAAATCATTCCTAAAAAATCATTGTTTGGCTGCACGTTATTCTGCAAAACCCAATTGCAATATTCCATCCTACGTTCGTAATCATTTTCGTACAAGTGCTGGTGTAGTTGGTATTTATAAGATTTATAGTGGTATTTGTGCAAAATTCGGCTTACTGTTTGGTGACTGATTTCCAATTCAAACCCCATTTGCCTTAAAGAAACAGTCTTATCAATTTCTACTCGAGCCAAAACATTAATTTCCGTTTCTTCGTCAAGAATGAAATTTTCTTCGGGATCATTGTTGGGCTTACTTCGGAATTGATTTTCAAGACGATTAAAATAATTTCTCGCTGGACATTGTTTATCAGGATATCGTTCGGCATAAAGGTGTTAGCCGCAACGGCATTTTTTCTACATTCCCCACAGATAATTGGCACGTCCACTTTTTCATCTCATGTATGAATTTGCGGCATTTTGAACACAATTAATAAGAATTTTAAACAATTTTTAAAGACACAATAAAAACACCGGTAAACCAACAAATGTTTGATAAGCCAAATTTTTCATTGTTTTCAAAGCCACCTTAGTTAGTTACTTCTTAACATTTAATTAGATCAAAATTGTATTTTCTTATTTTCTTTTAGCTGTAATTTTGCTTGTATTTATTGCACATTTTAATATGACATATGAATAAATTCCTTATTAATAGTACTAATAAATGGTATCACGGTACCAATATGGTTCCATTTGAAAAAATTGAGTTTTGCACCAAAAATCATTTTGAGGAAATTTATTTGCTTATAAATCACGTAATTTAGTATTTTTGACAGGATTTCGATTTTTCTAGCATTACACGGATCATTTAGAATAAATCGGAACCGTCATGGCACACTTAAATGGAAAACTAAAAAATGATTTTATAGTAAATAGTGACATTTGAAATGTCACTTATTTGATATCGTTTGAATCAGAAAATTATGCAGAATTAAAAAATGTAGTAATATATAGGGTGTTCTATTTAAAAATCGAAAGTTAGTGTACCTTCCGGCGAAACCGGAAGCGAAAAAAAATCACTTGTATGTCAAAAAGTGCCGCTTATTATGTATATAGGATATGCCAAATTTCAATCAATTACCTTCAAAACTAAAGGAGGAAAGGGGGAGTGTACCATAACCCTGTTACACCCAGTATAGCAGGCCTTTATATAACGTCGGACTCTTTTTTTTTTTAATAATGCAAACTACCGACGCGCCAGAAGGTAATCTCTTTAATGCCTGTATATGCACATGTACTCCTACCATAGAAGTTTTGTCAAACCTTTACTTTGTAGTGGAGTATATATATTTAGCATGCTTACTCCATGCAGAAACACAATAGGATGTGGGCAGGACTGCTTACCGACTTAGGGTACAGACATGCCGAAAATGCTCGCTGCTTGAGGAAAGATTGCGGTCGCGGTCTCGGTCGAGATGTATGTCGCCGATGAATGGACATTCCAAAGAGGTTTATCTTTTCAGTATTTCGTGATGTAGGTACACCATCATCACGATGAAGCGTGTGATTGAAGGATGTCAAGTAATCTGAGTGAACCGATCAGGTGCAAGCTATCATGATGCGATGCCTTCCTTTCTACATCGACGGAAAGATAAATTTGTTATATTGACCTCGACTTCACGCTAGACCTCGTTGTAAACAGCGAGGGTGAATTGCTAGCATCCTCGGTATATGCGATAATATTTAAAGAAACAGGATTGTTTTACATAGAGGTGACATCGATGTATCGACCACAATCGCGACCTCCACCGCCAGCAGCGAGTCATGTATGTACCTTAATCCGGTCCGGTCTTGAACCCGGACCATCCAGATAGAAGGGCGCTCCACTTTACCACCGAGGCAATGTTTGTAATTAAGAAGTTAAATAGTTTATTTGGATGCAGTTGTATCAAATGTCAGTTTTGGATTTTGAGCATTTCATCAAATTTGTATGAACATGTTATAAATGCTTAAGACGTTATATACTTACAACATCAATAAGTTGAGATAACTTGAGCTTAATCTTAACGGTGAGAGCATCGGTGACGTTAACGACGGGTCGCACCAATTTATTGTAATTTGAGAGTAGATCATCGTAGAGACGTTTGGCATCTGGATTACCGGAACATCCTGTAATAAATTATAATTTATATAGTATTTTAATACATAATTACGATATTATCTATTTAAGAAAATTTGACATATTATTGCTTTGTATTTATGCATTTCTAGAAAAAACAATTATTGGATA
Organism: Rhamnusium bicolor; assembly: GCA_029963845.1. Classification (NCBI taxonomy): domain Eukaryota; kingdom Metazoa; phylum Arthropoda; class Insecta; order Coleoptera; family Cerambycidae; genus Rhamnusium; species Rhamnusium bicolor. The sequence continues at coordinate 132,591 of JANEYF010001423.1, forward strand.
TTACAAAAGCATTCTTTCAAACCTAACATAATAATAATAATAAATTCCTATAGACCTTTATATGTTATACTGTCATTCTTGTCTGAATGTTCTAGTATAAAAGTTTTAACGTATCAAAAAACAATACGTCCAATACATTTTAACATAGAAATTCATAAAACAACTACTCAGTCTAGGAGCAAGAACTGCATTGAATTAAATAACAGTGTTCTTAGTATTCAAGGCAAACAAATATTTAGATTGAAGAAATATTAACTCACCAAAAAGGAAAATTTTCACACTCAAAAAATGATTTCCTCCAGTTACAATACAAAAAACGAAAACCTCTAGCCCGATATACAGAGTGGGGCAGTATGCGTCGGACTTCGAAATTTCGAGTTCTACGACGGCTAGAAATTAAAAAAAAAAATTAAATTAAACTAGATAAAAAAGTCTATAACCGGAAATTGTTTTCGAATATACAGGACGAGCCAAGACGAAATTAGGATTAAGTACCTTTTTTTTAAAATGGAATGTTATGTATATCCGTATATTTTTTGAAGCCTATCTCTAAAATCTATTCATTCGTGTATTAGTGTTGACTATCTCCCAACCACTTAGATGTAATGAATTTATTTATTGAACTAATGCCATCTGCAGATGCATATTGAAAGAATCACCAGTCACAATTATGGGTTTTAAGAAAACTTATGTGAATACTAGTTACGAGACAACTAATTAATGTTTTTGAATCATTTTTACTTCCTAAAAATATACAGGGTGGCTAAAAATTATTTTTCAAATATAAACTTTTTAAATTGATTTTTCTCAACTTTTTCATGGAACACCCTATATTTTCAACGATGTGATATAGAAATGAAAAACGAAAATTTTTTGTAAGTACTTTCCTATAGTTAATTGCAACCATCTTCGTTTTATTGAGCAATAAGTACAAAATTCAAGAATACACTTAAAAAATAAGTTTCCTCAAATAATTCATTAGAAAAATTATAATACATGTTGCCCATTTTGATTGACACACGTCTCTATGCGCTTTTGAGGTGAGGTTTCTACTATTCCTAAAATTGCCGGTATGATAGATCTAAAAGCAGTTATTATCTTTCCTTCATATTTTGTACTGTTGTTGGTGTGTCTTTATAAATAATTTCCTTCACATATCCCCATAAAAGAAATCCATTTTTGTAAGATCTGGGGATCTAGCAGGCCATTTAGTGGGTCCATTTCTTCCAATCTATTAAAGTGGGGTAGGTTCTATTTAAGTGGTCTCTAACTGCATTTAAATAATGTGATGGAGCACCATCTTGCTGAAACCACATCCTATTTCGAATCCTTTCAGGATGATTCACCAATAATTGTGGCAGATAGTTGTCCAGAAAATGAAGATAAATAGCTCCAGTCAATGTACCATCAAAGAAATGTGGCCCTATTACATGTTCCACAATAATTCATCCCCAAACGTTTATAGACCATTTGTTTTGGTTATTAACTTGCCTAAAAAGTATAATAATGGAAACTGTGCCTATTAACAAATCCATTTTTATGAAAAGTTCCCTCATTAGTGAATAAAACTTTTACTGGAAGCAGGTGACATCTTGCATTTTATCTCTGGCCAAATTATAAAACTGTAGACGCTTTTGAAAATCGTCATCAGATAGTTGCTGATCATTTGAATATGATATGCATGAAACTTATTTGTTTTTAAGATTCGATCAACAGACCGTCTACTTATTCCACTTCTCTCTGACTAATATGGGGATTCTCAACCGTTGCTAGCACCATAGAAAACTCATTTTCTTCATTCACAACACGTTTTACTCTTTTACTTTTTTTATATTCAACATTTCCAGTTTCCACAAAGATATTGAGAAGGTTTTAGAAACTGCGAACATCAGGAATCCTTCTTTCAGGATAACTTTGCTTATAAATTCTATATTGGCAAGCGAACAATTTCTGTCTAACTTACCCAAAACAAAAGTCAGGTCTACATGTTCCGCTTTATTAAAATTCATTTAGTCAAACTCGAAATATTTTAAATTTAATACAAATGATAACTGACAACCGATAAGAGCGATAAATGTTCGTTTGTACAAGAGAATTTATACTAAACTGAGGTTTTATTGCTTGTCGAATAATGAAAACAGCAAAAAAAATTTACAAAAAAAACTATTACAGTAAGGGCCCAGTTAAATACTTCACTTCAATGGATTGGAAGAAATGGTCCCACTAAATGACCTCATTTCAAAAGCGCATAAAGACGTGTGTCAATCAAAATGGGCAACATGTGGTGCACTTATAAGTTTTTCTAATGAATTATTTGAGGAAACCTCTATGCTCTAAATTTATTCTTGAATTTTGTACTTTGCTCAATAAAACGAAAATGGTTGCAGTTAGCCATAGAGAAGCACTTACAAAAAATGTTCATATTTCATTTCTACATCACATCATTGAAAAATATACAGGATGTTCCATTTGAAAAAAAATTGAGGAAATTCAATTTAAAAAGTTCTTAATTGAAAAATAATTTGTAACCACCCAGTACATTTATAGGAAGTAAAAATGATTCAAAAACATTAATTAGATGTCTCGTAACTAGTGTTCACATAAGTTTTCTTAAAACCCATAATTGTGACTTTGGTTATTTTTTTCAATATGCATTTGTAGATGGCATTATTTCAACAAAAAAAAAAAACATCCAGGTGGTTGGGAGATAATCAATAATAATATAGGAATGAAGAGTCTAGAAAGAGGCTTCAAAAATGTACTGATATACATAGCATTCCATTTAAAAAAAGGCACTTTATCCTGTAATTTCGTCATGGCTCGCTCTGTATGATCGAAAAAAATTTCCGGTTATAGAGTTTTTTCTGGTTTATTTGTATTTTTTTTTTAATTTCTAGCTATCGTAGAACTCGAGATGTCGAAGTACGAGGCACTATTGCTCCACCCTGTAAATCTACTTTCATTCTTTATATTTGAATAATCTAATTTCAATATTTTTATAAATAATTTACACGCCGACTAGCCCCCTAACGAGTTCAGAAGAATTAAAGTAGATATATATCGGACTAGAGATTTTCGTTTTTTGTATTGTAATTGGAGGAAATAATTTTTTGAGTGTGAAAATTTTCCTTTTTGGTGAGTTAATATGGTTTCAATGTCAATATGTTTTGCTCCTAGTCCTAAGATCACTGTTATTTAATTCAGTGAAGTTCTGCCTCCTAGACCGAGTAGTTGCTTTAATAGTTTCTATGATAAAATGTATTGCAAGTGTTCGTTTTGATTCATTATATGCCTAAAACTTTTATACTAGCACATTCATACAAGAATGACTGTATAACATGTAAAGGTCAATAGGCATTTATTATTATTATCATGTTAGGTTTGATAGAATGCTTTTGTAATACCCAATAATTATTTTATTATTATTTTATTCTAGAAATGCAATAAATACGAATATGTCTTAAATTTTTATACATTTTTATACATTCAGATAAGAATGACAGTATAAAATTTAAAGGTCTGTGGGTATTTATTATTATTATCTTGTTAGGTTTGTAATACTCAATAATTATTGTAATAATTCATTACTTCTTATTTTTTCTAGAAATACTATATTATCTAGTTCAGACTATAGTAGTAGAAATGAATTCTCGAGTGCAAGGAAAGTAATAAAGCTGGGAACTCTTTGATATGATAGTAGATGTAATGTTCAATTTGTCAAAATTTGTATTAATGTGTCAGTCTGAACGAGTGGTTTAAACAGTATATATTGTTACGTGTTTGCTATCCACACAAACACCTCTTTCCGTAGATTCGTTGATTGAAAGTCCAGGTAACACTTAATCACTACTTTATTTGCTAATTAACAATTAACAACAATAGATTAATCACTGTCCTAATTACAAGCACAACTGAACACTTATAAGTCTCTTTCGTATTTCTTCTTTACTCGTTCACGTTCGACTTCAGACTGCCAGTCGGCCCACCGTGTGTCTTATTTTTACATCCATTCACACGATCTAGAGCAGTCCAGAATATTCCCGGCCGTTAGCGTACAATTCCCAGTCTCTTCTAACCAGTCTACACAGTCCAGTGGCGTAACAATATTGTTTTCGCAACCGTCTAGAAAGTTAACATTCTAGACGGCTGCGGAAAAAACAATATAAACTGTCTTTAGTCAATTTTTCAGTTGAATTTTATGAATTTTGTTTGCAAAAGATTTCAACTTAAAATGTTTTTTGAGATTAGCAAGAACGGTTGAAGAAAAAATGTTAAATTCAACACATCCTGAAAATATTTACTGAGCTCGCTGCTGGTTCTTGCTCTGGAAACTGCCAGCTCGCCTAGTAAAGAATCACATTCCGGTCTTGGTACGTAAAGACCCATTGTTTCTTAATTTTTTTTTAGTTTTATAGTAGGTATTCCAGCCATTCAGTCGTACCAAAATAGTTGAAATTAGATTGAAAATGATATTTTAAGGCATTATCTTATATTATAAATTGTAAAATAAATAACACAGGTTGTTATATGGACCTGACCCTACTATTCTTTAGTAAAATTTTCCGCTGAAGCCGAAAATAAAATAATTTTTTTTTATCTTGTGGGACCCCCACACACCCCAATTCCCCCGAAAATTAAAAAAAATGCAAACTGTGCGAAAGAACCTACCTATCTTTAATACAATTTTTCGCTGAAGCCGAAAATGAAAAAAAATTTCGTGTGGATTCCCCCCCACACACCCCAATTCTACCCAAAAATTTAAAAAATGCAAACTGTGCTAAAAAAAACCTACCTATCTTTAGTAAAATTTTCCGCTGAAGCCGAAATATGAAAAAACAAAGCCATGGATAGACAAACTAAAAAAGTAAACCTGCAACAGGCACATTTGAACTGACGCTCAGAGATGCAAACTTAAATTTAGACGCGCAAATTCAAATTTAATCTTAGATAGGCAAGCTAAAACTAAACCTTAAATAGGCAAAACTCAGTGACATGCAAACTCAAACTTAGCCTTGGACAGGCAAAATCAAACTAAACCTCAGACAGGCAAACTAAACCTCAAACTCATACAGGCAAAATAAACCGTGCCTCTCATCGGGCTTAAATGAAAATTTAGATATTCACAAAATCTTTCTTTTTTTCTTGGGCCGTAGTCTCTTTTCCTCAAACGAACGGCTCGTACTTTTTCTCTTATGACTTGCATTAACTCTCTCTCTTTTTAAACTCCAGCGGTAATCTGCCATCATATGGCTATCCCATCGTCCATGATACCGTTGTTTCATAGTCTTCAAATCCTGGTGGAAACGCTCACCCTGCTCTTCACTGTAGTCGCCCAAGTTTTTAGAAAAATAGTCCAAATGTGAATCTAAAAAATGAAATTTAATCTCATAAGAATACCTTGCTTTTTGAAATTTATCAGCAGTTCGTTTACTAACTGACTGTAATTCGGAGATTTGCAATTACCGAGGAAATTTTCGATGACCTTTACGAAACTAACCCACGCTCTTTGCTTGATGTTAGTCATGTGATTAATAAACTGATCACCATTCATGAGAAGACGAATTTGTGGTCCCTCGAAAACTCCCTCAAGTATTTTGGCTGCTGATTTTTTAGGAAATTTCGTCAGTTCAAGTGTGCCTGCTGCAGGTTTACTTTTTAGTTTGTCTATCCATGGCTTTGTTATTTCGTATTTCGGCTTCAGCGGAAAATTTTACTAAAGATAGGTAGGTTTTTTCGCCCAGTTTGCAGTTTTTAATTTTTGGGGAGAATTGGGGTGCGTGGGGAGGAACCTACACATTAAAACTTTTTTTTTCATTTTCGGCTTCAGCGGAAAATTTTACTAAAGAATAGTAGGTTCAGGTCTCTATAAGACAAAAGTTATTTTTTTTGTAGACCTGTGTAATTTATTTCAAATATCATTTGTATGGGGTGAGAAAAAACTGAATAATTAGCACAAAAAATAATAAGTTGCCAAAACATTAAAATGACAGATATCAATTATCAAAATACCTATTTTGGTTATCGTTCCAAACGGTAGGTAGAAAAAATCTTGGATATAACACGCAGTAAGTGTTTTTTTTTCCGTACACATAGTGTTATAAATAATTTGCTTGAAATTTTCAGAACCACACATGGTGAAATCGAATTAGCTAAATGGCTCAAGGAACTACATTCAATTTTATCAATTTTACAGGCAAACAATTTTGAAATCATTTTTTTTGTAATTCTGCCTTTAATATGGGCTTTGCAAGAATTACAGTTATTGTTGTCATGTCATGTATATTACGGTATACGTATATTATTAGAATAATTTTATTTCAGCAGTGTCAATGAAGTCCTTCCATAGACAACCAAATTCAAAAGAAAAAAATAATAATTCTATCCTAATCAAAAAAAAAAAAAAATTGTATGTAAAGTCTATAATTGTTAGGTTTTGTGAATTTTCTTCTAAGACAATAAAACTGAAAATAAAATTTCATTATTCTATTGTCTAGTCTTAATCTTTACTTTGAGAAATTCATCTGCATATTGCATTTTACAGAAAATCTATAACGCTACGCTGTTAAATATATTCAAATTGGTTTAAGCTTAATCTCGAAATATATACACATACCATTTAATCAATATCATTTTAACTAAACTTTAGCTATTATTTATCAGTCCATAACAAAGGCTTGTTATAGAATATACAATATACATTTTATATAAATGAATATTCCTTTATAATTATATTCAATCCATGAAAACTGATAAAACTAATGAATATTTAATCCTATTAAGTTACGAAATAGCTTCTAGATGTTAAATAATAATATTGAGTATTTCAATAAAAACTGCAGCATTTTTCTTTCAAATAAAACACAAAATAATTAGAAATTTTATTTCATTATAATGTACAAACGCATGCATGGAATTTAGTATCTTGCAAATGGCCTCTTGGACTCCTCTGAGAAGTAGCTACTCTTTGAGTCAAGTATTTTATGAAATTTGCACATCTTTATGGTTCTATTTCACCAATAACACGCCGAATATTGGCTGTAAGGTTGAGTTTTCTCCAGATATCCAACTTAAATTTATAAATCACCGTTAAAATTTTTCTGTAAGTAATATCGAAATACGAAAATATACGGTTCATTCTAAATACCATATAGATTAAATATAAATTGGAAATCATGAAATAATGCCGTTATATCACAAATATATCTCTAATCTACAACGTACGCTCTTTGTTATAAAATAATAAAACGAGAGAGACAGCGCAAGGAAATAGGTGACTGTTAATATCTCAGATTAACTTTGTTGATCCGTTATACGAAAATCTAACTTCCTTGACGAAAAAGAAAGAAAGGGTCTAATTTCGTACGTCTCAGTAACTAGAGAGAATAATATTGATCCAAGTAATAAAAATGAAAGGGAATTTATCAGAAGCCAAGTTAAACAACTTTGGGGTTCCTCAAGGCAGTGTACTCGGTCCTTTATTATTTATTCTTTATATTAACGACCTTGTAAAAATGTAAAATTCATCTTTTTGCTGAGGACACTCTTATTTACTATGAGAGTACACACTTTGAGGGAATGGTAAGTACTGTTAATTTAGAACTAAAATTATTGACAGAAAATTTTAAGATCAATGGGCTAAAGGTAAATGAATTAAAATCCAAATTTATGTTCGTGGGTAATAATTATCTATATAAACAGTTTGCTAGTTTAATCGTGGTTTCGAGTTAAATAATAAAAAAGTTGAAATTGTTCAGGAAATAAAGTATCTAGGCCTAATAATTGATCGTGAACTGAAATTTAACAAACATATAGAATATATATCAAAGAAAATCTGCAAAAAGATCTGATGCTTGAGCAGAGTGGCTCCATTTATATCAACTACTACTAAAGTAACTGTGTATAATACCTTAATACTACCTCATTTTCTCTATTGCTGTTCTGTGTTGTATACAAGTTGTATAAATTTTAGTAGACTCCAGGTTCTCCAAAATAAGGTAGTGCGAATAATACTAAGATGCAACCATTTCACTAGCACTCAGCTAATGCTCAATACATCAAAATGGCTTAACATTAAACAGTTCCTCTTCTTCCAAACTATGACATTTATTTTCAAAATGATTAATAACATTTTACCGGAATATCTCACACGACAATTGTTGCCTGTTACAGACGTACACATGTGTAACACACGAACGGCTATTATGTTAAAATAACTTCTAGGAGTAGTACAATAAGAAGTCTGTTCCACAAAGGAGTTGTACAATTCAATCTTCTTCCTCACGTAATTAAGACTAGTTATACCGTTAACCAATTTAAGAGTCAACTTTTATGTTTTATAAAAGATAATGCATATCAGCCAAATTGATGTTGCTTGAGGCTTGTGTTTTTTTTTCTATGTATTATGTCTATATTATGTAAACTAGTACCAGTTTGTAACTATTATTTTTATACCTATTTTTTTTAAGTACATACTATCTATCTATGGATAAATAAAGATTACCTTATCTTATCTTATTATCAATCTGATCGAACGCTTTTGACTAGCGTCGTTGTCACATGTTTTATGATTTATTGTTTCTGCATGTCAACTGTCAAATTTGGATTTGTTTATTTTTGAGTTTGATTGTTACCGTTTTCTTTATTTAATTGATTTTTGTATATGAAAAACAAATATTTTCATAACTAGTGATAGTTAATCTTCAAGACAAAAGACATGTTTCAATGTGTAATAATAATGATGCTTAAAAATACATACAAAATCCTTTTTCTAAAACGCCATCAGACAGTTTTTTTATTTTCAATGATGTTAATTAAGAGTCTATATCAGATGCAAGTGAAATATAGTCTCGATTTTACCACACCCCGCGCAGGCCACGGTGCATATATACAACCAAACCGAAATTATCGCGGCGAATGTCGAAGGTGACCGATGTTTTAGTTACAGAACGGCATAGTGGAACATTTCAGATGGGGAGATGTTGAATTATCAGAGGCGGAGTACTAGAGGTTTCGTACGACATAAACCGACGAAAAAGTTGTATTGCGTCAAGCTTATAAGCTAAACAGTAGCGAAATAAACGAATTTGTATGTCTATATGGGGGTGTTAGTTTATAATAAAAATTTTTAGTAAATATACTTAATGATAATAGAGAAATAACAGTTCATTTAGGAGGTTTTATTATTAATAATTTCTAGGAGGATTTCTAATTTCTAATTTTCTGACAAACCTTGAATCTATCACTTCTGGCAGAAGAGAGGAAAAATAAAAGTTGTTCAATTATTTACCCATTTTTTGTTTCCAGAATTCGTCATCTCGATGGATCTGTTGAGAATGGTAAAAAAAAAAATTTGTATGAATGAATCGTCGCAAAACTGGCAACAGCCATTGCTAAAAACTGTCTAAATATCCTACCACTTTGAATCGAATAAGTGTTAGATATTTTTTCTAGCAATGACTATTGGTTAATTAGGCTTCATACTGATTGATATTTTGATAATAATATGTTTTCGATATCTTCTGATTTTGTTTCTAATTTACTTTATTTTCTTGTTTTACATTTTTGTGATATTTTATTTGTTTATTTATCTTATACAGAGTGACTCAAATTCGGCAGGGTACAGGGATCTTCGAAACCATAAGAAATACGAAGTCGGTTAAATGAGGACAAATTTGCGCATTTATGAGAGCAGTAATATTCTGGAAAAAAATTCCGAAAATCCTTACACTTTTCAAATTTTTTTGAGGAAAACAAAGTTTTTGACTTTTTGTTTTTATTTTGCTCTGACTATTTGTGAAGTTACAGGAAAATTGAAAAACACTTTTCAATGCAACATTTTCCTGCGCATATTGTGGTGTCATCAAAATTTTAATCCGACGTTTCGTCTGTCCTGGACCATCATCAAGTTCATTTTTTTAATACGGACCTGGATTATTTTTCATACTGTTTTGTCGCCTGTCCCATTTCTGACTTCAATGATGTTTGCAAACCTTCCTGATGTCAAAAAAGTCATCATCAATAAACCTTACCCTTCATGCGTCCTTGTCCTGTAATTAATATGTAAAAACAATAAAAAAACCCGAAATTATTTTATTTACTTTGTTTAAAAATAGCTAAAGAACTAAACAACAAAACAATTAAATCGTTAATCTACAAAAAATGTCCATTTTACCGTTTCTTATTAATGTATAGTATTATTTTAAAAATTTTTCCTATAAAATGGAAGTATCAATGTGTGTCATATCATTCAACTGAAAGAAAAAGGCGATGAAATAATATGAAAAATATGTGTTATTTTAAATTTAAACTCCAATATTTTTATCAAATATGAAAGATTATGATGATGTTACATATATTGCTGAATTCAGAAAGAAATTTTTTAAATTGAGCTGAATATACAGGATATATCATTTAGAATAAAAAAAATTAAGGCAATTTCCGGTCAAACCGGAAGTAAAAGATATGTATGTCACGCGCATATTTAATCAGTATTCGGAATGTCATATGTCCATTTCCGCATATTAATGCGGGGTGTAATTTTTTTATTTTTCAGTTTTTCGGCATTTTCTTTTTTATTTGACATTCAATTGTTTTTAATTTTCGGATTCCCTAGAAAAAGGCACATAAGTTTAATTTTTTGAAGTTTTTTCCTAGGTTAAAAATACAGCAGAAAAATTGAGTAAGGTGCACTTAAAATGATCACCCTGTACATGAGGTTACTGCGCTTAAATCAAAAATAAAAATTATCATATTCACCTTTCATTGAGCCTTTCATTCTCCATATCAATATTTAGAGACAGCAAAATGGGAAAACTTTCATTTATATTAGTCACTACAGAAATTACCGGAAATAAAAGAAAATTATTACTTTTATTAATTTACGAAAAAATTCAATTTTCACTAGTACTTACTTTTTATATTTTCTCTTTTGGGCTAATGTTCGATTTTTCGGTTTTCTGATAGGGTATTTACGCTTATGATATGTTTTTTTTTCCCATTGTTCTTTCACTGCACTAATAATCACTTTCAATAACACGTCTACTTAGGTGTACACTTGATTTAAAAAAAAACTGGTACAGCTCTTGTAATCGAAAATCATAGTTTAGTTGTGTGCATATGTCTGTAAATAGGGCTGGCCAGGCATGTCGAGAGGGGGGATGAGAAGAGGTGATTTACCCCGGACCTGAGTTTTTTGGAGGAGATCGGTTTTCTTTGTGTTTTTAAACTTATTAAACCTTTCTCTTTTATTTTATTCAAATGGAATTTTAAAAAATAATTAGAAAATAACTTTTCCAAAAACATTTTCAAGCCTGCCATATTATTGTTTAAAAAAATAATATTTGCTACGGATAATTCTACTAATGGTTATAATTAAAATACTAACTGAATAATGATAATTCTATTTTTAAAATAAGAACACAAAAATACCACTTGAGATTAAAAAAAAATATAAACAATGCAAACTGAACATAAAAATACAATAAATAAATAAAATAAATGAACTTCAATTACGTAATACAGAATTATTAGTTAATTCTTTTTTGTCATTGCTCCATTAGCGTCTAAAACTGCCTGAAGTCTTGCAGGCATGGACAAAATCAGATTTCTTGCAAGGTCAACTTCTTGCGACAAGTTCTCCCAAGCGTCTTCAATTATCCCTTCCAATTCTTGGGCATTATTTGGATGGTTATTTAATTTTCTTATATGTTTCATCATTAGTCCCCATACATTTTCAATTGGATTTAAATCCGGACTTTTAGATGGCCAGGGTAACAACTCTATGTTTTTATTAAGAAACCATTGCCTGACACGATGGGCCGTATGTATGGAGCAGTTGTCTTGTTGGAAAATAAAATTATTTTCTGTGAAAACCTCTATTACTGACGGCAACATAATATTGTCTAATATTTCAATATATTTAATGAAACTGAGATGACCACCACTGTGCCAACACACACCTAACCCATTTAGGCTCATCCAAGCCCAGACATTGACTGAAAACCTTCCTGATATTTGTGGATCGAAAGTATATTTTTCATCGTATCTAGTGGAAGGAGGCCTATATACGCGAACATGTCCATCGTTACAGGATTTAAAAACCTTTTCGTCAGAAAAGACAACTTGTCCCCAGAAGTTTTCATCATTGATTATATAGTTGAGTGCAAAAATAATCCGACCCTGCTTCTTTTCTTCTGAAAGTTTGTATTTTTTAGCCGCAACTCTTCAAGTCGCTTTATAGTTTTATTCTTCTGCAAACAGTAGATACCGAAGCAGGGAAATTTGTCTCTGAAATTGCATTTACTGCAGTCTGAAAAGGGTTTTCTATTAGGTAATTTATAAGATTTTCATTTTCTTGATTATTACTCTTTCTGGGCCTACTGGAACCAACTTTACGGGATACTGTTTGGTTGGTTTCCCATTGTTTTTTAACACTCATTATCGTGGTTTTACTCACATTGTATTCAGCAGCAAGTCTTCTTATGGACCAACCATCTTCAATTTTAGAAACAATTCGAAATTTTTGAATATCTGTTAGATGTCGAACCATCTTTAATAATGACGCCACTGATTAACGTCAAAGTGACATTTGTAAGATTATTAATATCAATCATAGAACGAATGATTTCCATAGCTAAAAGAAAGTGTACCAGTTTTTATTGAAATCAAGTGTACCCACTTTATAACAAATAAGTAAATTTGAGATATCTCTAGAATAGACACGCCACTGTTGTTTACGCAAATCGCAACGTGGTTGCTAAGTGCCCGATTCCCCCTCCCGCAATCGAGTCCAGTGTATGCAAGTGCATCTGTGTTTCCGAAATATCATGCGAGATGGCAGCTATTATCGGAATATAGATATGCAGTTTTTAGTTTTCTAATAAATTTATTTTCAACTAATCCAAGAGTTGGGTCACATGAATATAAACGTTACAAACAGTGACTAATGTCGGAATGTTAAAAAATTTGGATACAAAATATTTAAAATGCATGTGAAAATTTTTTGACGACTCTGAAAAAAAAATAAGTTACCTTCCGATATTTTATACATATTTTTGTAAAATCTTGTAAAAATCGCACTCAAATCGGATAAGTTTTAAACGAGATATTCGAGAATTATGATTTAATAGGGTATATAAGACTCTTAATTTAAATGCAATTGTTAATATTTACAAGCAATCTGCATTTTGCCAAATTATGTAAAAACATAAAATTAGTTCAAATTTAAAGACTGATGAAATCGTTAAATTATTCTGACTTTTGCGGACAAATTGTAGGTTATGTTTTTACTTTCTCACCTATCAACTAATAAAGTTTGTTTATATCTGGACGTCATTTCAACAAGCATGAATTTGATTAACGTAGTGATGATTTAATTCATATGAATTATAACGATGACATAATGGCATTCTTTCGTGATGTCGATAATATATAAAATTACAGTTAATATTAATGCGTATTTTTTTAAAATTTAGAAAATACGATTATTTAATTTCATAAAATGACACCAACTAAAATATTCATATTTTCTATACTTAAAAAAATGCATTAGTATTTTCTGTAATTTTATATTACAGGCAATATTACATAAATCTATATGGTATTTAGAATGAATCGTATGTTTTCGTTATTCGATATTTTAACAGCGATTTAAAGCTATCCTTGCGATGAGGTAGTGCAAATGCCAACTTAAGCTCTTCAGTTGTTTGTCGATTGTTGACATAAACCTTCCTTTTCATGTAGCTCCAAAGAAAGAAGTCAAGGGACATCAGAGTTTGACCACGTTAGAGATTTACCTAAAGGCCGACCAAAAAAGGTACTTGAAGATGTTAAGGTAAATGTTCAGTTACACGTTCAAGAGAATCCCCACGTGACCGCTAGAGAACTCTCAAAAAACTAGGATTTTGCAACGGGGTCAGTATCAAAAATTCTCCGAGCAGCTAAGTACCATTCTTATAAAGTACAATTCATATACCAGATATGAATTGTCGGAACACGACTTCTATCGAAGATTCTGCGAGCAAATACATGGAATGCACAATGAAAATTTAAATTTAATAGAACACATTCTTTTTTTTTCTGATGAGGCCACTTTCTATTTAAGTGGCATCCTCATTGGATGCAACAGATTCATAGACAATACCCTCAGAAAATTAATGTCGGCAATCGAATTATCGGGCCTTATTTTCTTTGAAGGAACACTAAACGGGGAACTCTATTTAGAGTTTCTTCAATTTAAACTTATTCCTGCTTTAGCTGTTCTGTTTCCCAGCCCACAGGACCCTAACGTACCAAATGATATAATTTGGTTTCAACAAGACGCGACACCTCCCCACTATGCGATCGCTGTTTGTTAATTTCTAGATGTAACCTTCCTCAATAGCTGATCTAACCTCTTTAGATTTTTTCTTATGGGGTTATTTAAAATCCAAAGTCTATGAGAACCGATCTAATAACCTTAATTACTTAAAAGAAAGAACACGCCGGGAAATCCGGTTAATCTCACCAGATTCTAGATGATTCACAATGTCCAACGAGAAATAATTATTCGAATTCAAAAATGCATTGAAGTAAACGGGCAATACATTGAACATGTATTAGAAACATTTTTTAGACAGTTAGTGCAGTATGTTTGGAAATAATACACAAGTATTCATAATAAAATCGTGTTTACGATATCTTTGGAAACATCTTTTTATCGTTTATACAAATCCGTACAAAAATACAGGGTGTTATATTTAAAACAACAAAGTTGATGTCACTTTCGGTAAAACCGGAAGTGATGACTCAAAATGTGCCAATTTAAAATTGCAAATCGCCGTGTCTAAGCGATTTTGGCAAAACCACGTTGGTCAGATTATATTGAATTTATTCCATTCATAGTTAACGCACTATATATTTCTGAAAAAAAATAGTGTTACGATAGTTCTTTCTATTTACAATAACACTGATTTTTGATATTCTTTATAAGTTTTCTTTTCAATGGTTATAGAGATAAAAAAATATATTCTTAAGACGTAATACTGAATTTTAATACTAAATATATCTTACAGTTAAAATGTGCATTGTTGGTATTCGCATTCTGCAAAAACTTCAAATGCAAATACATGAGAACAGAGAACAAAATTTTTGTATCTTTAGAACATTTGTCGCCTTCTAAAACATACATCATCATAAAACAATGTTAATGATATTGCCGATACGGTATAGGCATATTCTCATCTACAGTTATATACTGGCTAAATCGACCTATAAAATTTTAAAAAAGGAAGGTTATTCGTGATCGCCGTTATAAGAAATTCCCGTACAATCATAAAAAAGCTTTCTGAGATACAGCTGAAACTTTCCAGTTTCCTACAAATACAGGTTTCAGATATTTGTAGAACAACACCACTTGTTCATCCAGTTGGAATGTCTCCTATGGGGCATATTTCGGTAACCATTTTTTGCACTTTTCTTGAAATTATTTGATTGATATCAGTTATACTGAAAAACACGGATATATTGACAAGAAACTAGCCTTCGATACCAAATGCAGCATATGTTACAATGTAAAAGTCTAAGATAACGCCGAACTTGATTAATTACAATCATAAAAAAATTGATAAGCGTCAAGATATCATTTGAGACATTTTTATCTACGCCGGTGGTGCACTAGCGCATTTATGAATCCTTTACCGCACTGTTTTAACATTTTTATACCGAATATAAGGAAGTATAGTAATCGTGATTTTTTTCGACCTCGAGACTTTGATTGACATATATGTTTTGAACCCTCCTGAATCCATTCTGAATATTTTCCGAATGATGTATGTAGGTTCGAGTACGTGTGCGTGTGCTTGTATTCGCGATAACTCAAAAAAAGAATTGAAGATTCCTCAAGCAACATTTTAATTGACACATTAAAATTGGTGAATGTGGCCCCACAAGAAGAGACATAATGAATGAAAGAAGAAAAAAGGTACGATTTTGACAAAACAAATTAAAAATTTTTTATTGAAATTCTGGACGAATCGACGAATTATAATGAAAAAACATATCTATGGAAAACATCTGTCCGCATGTCTGTAGTATCGTGATAGCAGCCACAGTTTTTGAGATAAAGTTTTTACATTTGGTACACATGTTCTAAAGGCCAAAGACAATGATAAATTCGATGATGAGCAAAATTGGCCTGCTGAAAGGAAGTCCACGGGACTCAAACTTTTTTGTATTTGCCTTTACAAAAAAATATATTCTTGATGAAGGATTTTAAATCAGGTCTACTATATCAAGCCAATAAAATATATTTTCTAACTACTTAAATAACGCTGATGTAAATAAAGTTGGTAATTTGACTAGACATTTGAAATGTCTAATTTAGTTACAAAAATGTCAATATCTCAATATGTCAATAAGAAGAAATTATTAAAAAAATATTACATGAATTATTATTGACAGTATCGAAGGACGCTGATAATTAATTATTTAAAAATTTTAATGAAACATTTCAAGGTACGCTTTTAAAATTTAATTAAGGTAAGTCAAGAATTAAATTAGAATGATTCTGTTAGGTCAGGATGATATACAGTGGTATAATAAAGTTATGTGTTGGCCACATCAGATATTTTTTATAAAATAAGAAATGACTTAAATTAAAGCAGAATTTATTTGAACAATAATAATAACAACAACATTTATTTTTTAAATAAATACCATAAAAATACGTACATCGATGATGTTGAAGCTAAAATAATTTAACTTTTTTTGAATTTTACATCAAATTTTCTGATCCCTTGGTCTCTTACTTAAGCCCGGCTGACCTTAGAAAGGTGAATGTCAGCCTGGTCGATAAATCCAGTGTTTCTATATTCTTATAGAAGACACCATGCTGGGGTTTATCGACGTGCTGCCGAAACAGATTTTCCTGTTCGGCAGCTCTGATTCGGGCTTTCAGACGATTTGGCTGAAGTTCGGTGACTGACTCAACATCAGCACCTCGCCGGCCTCCTCGCCTGATGTCAAATGCGAGACCGAGTTCATCTGCGGCTCTTTTTGCTGCCTTGAACAATCCTGCTCCTACTTGACAATCATAGCACCTCATATATTTTGATTAAAGGACACTTCGTTAAATAAATATATACCTCAAAATTCTTATACTAATCGATTTTTTAAAGGATAGGTATTTATATCCAAAGAGAAAAAATAATATTTTAAAACTTTGCAAAAAAGGGCCTGTTTTCTGTACGCTCACAAAAAGTTTCCGTGTATATAAGTGTCATCCTGGGTCATAATATATTGTACAAAAAATTTCAGAAAAATCTACTAAAACCCAGGATCTGTCTTGTTCGGGTGCCATGTCCTTTATAATTTTAACTTTTAACAGTTTTAACAATTATTATAATATAGTTAATTAATTAATTAGTTTCTTACAATATGTAAATCCATGGTTCCAATATTACAATGACTTAAATTTATTCCGGATGTGGATGCAGGGCTGTCTCATCATTTGGACGCTCAGTCATAGTGCAATTATTAGTGATATTTATTCCGGATGCGGGAAGAGTTGTATCAGGATGTTCAATCATTTTTGAGCGATTTTTAAACACGGAGACAAATTCATTTAGGATTTTATTTGAAATTTGAATTTTATTTCGAATAGAATCTTCGGTATATGCTCCCGCTATTGCAGAAGAACGCGACCTCCCATGTCGCTTGAGGCTGTTAATATCACCCGCAATATCAGTCAACAACATTGCAGAAGAGCGCTTAAAACAACGCCCTGTTAGGTTTCTGGTTGCGGCAATTTTAAACATATCGCTATTTATAATTATTACAAGTGCAGGAGAGTAATTTATTGTTAAGATTATTTCCTTGATAATATAAATAATAAACATCAGTCATGCTGCTCATCATTTACTTCGCTCTTAGAAATACTGTATGGCAAATTGTGTCAAAAATGCAAATTATCAAAAAAGTATTTATGATGATAGCTGTCACATCTGATAAGGATCATAGTTACACGAATTAAAGCCCAGTAGTTATTACTGTAGATACGCGAGTCGCATCAACTTAATCGACTTTTAAAGACATTATTATTCCCATATCAAATTCCAAATTGTGATGGCGAGTTAAGTTAAATCTCGTGTTAAACGCAAACTTCATCATCTGCTATCTGACATACATTACCGGTTTCTTACTCATCACCATGTTATCAGTTGATGATGTGTCCTAAATAAACTTTCAATCTTTATTAAGATTTCTTTCGACATGACCTTCACCTCTAACTCAGTCTTTATTATAATCAAATAGTAATTGTCATATGATATCATTTATATATGTAATATACAGGATGTGTAAGAATTAATTACCAAATCGAGCTGCCATTCCAGTGCGTCGGACAGGATTCAGGTAGAGGACATAAATAGACTGAGCATCAGTGTTGCCAGTCATTGGGAATTTACTGAAAATTTGGGGAATTCCCTTAGTGCCTTGGGTAATATTTTAAATTGGTAATTTTTGTGAATTTTCGTGTAAATAGCCCAACCTTTAAAAAGATATTCATTATTCAACAATCAGAAACAAAATATTTATTATTTGTACATCACTTTGACAGTGAACGAATTGCATCAGTTCAGATGAGTTGATCGGTACATCAATTGAACTGGGCTCAATCCATAAATCAAATTGTAACTTGAAACCTAACCTAACTTTTAACTTAATTATTTTATAAGTAAGGCATGGTAACAACATTACCATATTAATGAAACGATAATAATTTATATTATTAGAAATGCGATATGTGCAACTTATTTTTAATCAAATTATTTCCCACTTTTGTATTTGGATATGTTTTTATTATTATTGTTTTTTAATACTTTTTTATTCTAGAAATGTTTTGTATTTATAACCTAAGTAAGTATTATTTTTTGTGCCTACTTTTGTATGTAAGTTATTTACAAAAAAAATGTCTTGTATTATTCGAGTACATCTGAATTTTGTTGCTGTTCATAAAAAAATTCATGGGGGATTTTTACGGTATTTGAATTAAACTTTGGGCAATTTTGGGGATTTTTGTTGAATATTCATTTACGATTGGCAACACTGCTGAGCATCAAGCTTGACTTGACATCAGTGTTGCCAATCGGTGGACAATAGTCCGATTTGCGGATTTTTTTAGATGTCGCGGACATTTCTCGGACTCTAAAATATTTCGGACAATTTCGGATAATTTATCTGTTCTTTATCATAGAATAGACATCAGACATCACTTGATTATCCAGTTGTGCAGTTGTGAACGATTTTCTGCTTGCTACACAACGAACTGCTGTGATGAAGGCGTCCATTATATTTCTAACCCATGTAATTTATCCCATTAAGTACAAACCGGTATGAATCCTCCCGCGACCGCACAAGTGTACAAACGCCGCAAACGGCTTACGTTTAGTTTGGTTGGAATGGTTGGGGTTCCCGGGCATAAGCAAGCGCGCTGCTAAGTGTATTTACGTTTGTTCTGTCATATATTGCTGCTTTAAAGTTTTTAATGTAAAATGGATAAGTGGCTCGCCAATTTTAAGGTAAACTGATATTTAATATAACCAATCTTTTCTTCACTGTTTACCGGCTCCTAAGTTAAATTCTGTTACAAAATATATAATATTATTTATATTTTGTAGACAACCAGAAAATAATTCCGAAACCCAGAAAATTAATGAAAGTAAAGATTTACCCTCAGATAATGTCATAATAAATGCAGATGACCAGCCCTGCTGCAGCAAAAGTCCTCGTGAAAAAGACGATGAGTGGCGAAGACACGCCCTTTTAAATTTTGATGCTTTGCAGATAAATAATAATGAACCAGATAAATATTGGGCTAAAATATTTAGCTTAAAAAACGAGGCAAATGAATTGGTTTTTCCAAACCTAAAAAAAGTATTTTCGCTGCTTCTCATCCTACCCTTTTCAAACGCCAGTGTAGAACGGATTTTCAGTGATGTTTTCAATATAAAAACTGACAAAAAAAATCTCTTAAATACGGAAACCGTGCGATCGGTTTTAGCAACAAAAGAGGGTATTCAAAATAGCGGTGGACCTGTTAAATTCACACCGTCAAAAAAAAAATGTTACAGGGTAAAATTTTGAAAGAGAATGACTATGGATGGACTGTTTTTAAATTATTTTAGTTTTGTCATCTCTATGTTGTTTTGCTAATAGAATATTGTTTTTTTGTTATTGTTTTTAAATTATTTTAATTTTGACTTTTCTATGTTGTTTTGTTAATAGAATATTATTTTTTGTTATTTAGTTTTAGATTTTAGAACTATGGTGCACTTTTGTTATAAAATAAAAAGCATAGTAAAAGAAATAAAGAATTAATTTCTCTAACCATTATATTATTTTCTAACAACAAACTACTTTAATTCATCTCACTTTACAGTTCACTGTGTATTTGTTTTCCTGCCTGCAGTCTGTCCCTGTTCATAGATAGCACATACATAGTAAATAATCATAAATAATGTCACCCTTGTTTATAGATATACATAGTTACTGTGCATGTTGCTTTCGGTAATAGATAAATAGCGTATCTGGTAATCTGCATTCAATCATAAAATCTACGTTTTTACAAAAGGAATTTACTACTTCCTGCAACTCCACCAAGGTGGTGGGGTTGCGAATTGTAGTCGGGAGTCGTAAATTCCTTGTAAAAACGTAGATTTTTATTATTGAACGCAGATTACCAGATACGCCATCTATCTATTACCGAAAGCAATGTGCACCAGTAACTATGTATATCTATAAACAAGGATGTCACTATGGGCCGGTTGCACCACTAAAGTTTAAGGATTTAAGCGAGGCTTAATTTAAGCGGCAGTTAGACTGTGTTTTGCAAGTACTGAAAAGGCACAGTCTAACTTCCGCCTAAATTAAGCCTCGCTTAATAAATAATAAGGATAAGGATTATGGAGTGTAGAGAAGGAGGAACGTCTCTTATGGACGGTACGTTCAAAATGTGGTCTGAATTCTGTAAGGTATGAGATGTGGCGCTGATCGTATTATGGGATTGAGTCTGAAGTTAAACACTTACTATATCTCTGAAACTAGCTTCAGATTCTATAAACTAACGAAAACATAATATTATGTAGGTGTTGAAAAGAATTATACAGCGTAAAAAAATAATAAAAATAGTAAAAACAAAACACGTAGAATACCTCCTGTAAATCAGCGCCACCTATTCTTCCATCGAAAATCTGATCACATTTTTTTTAACACGGAGACGTTTCTCCTTCTCTACACTCCATAATAAGGATACTCTGTGCAACCGGCCGTACTGGTTGTATGTAATGTTCTTTCTCTCTCCATTGAATTCGGACAAAAACAGATAAAATCAGACTTTTTTCGTCAGTCAGGCGGACAACTCGGGCTCACGCAATTGGTAACACTGCTTGACATGTCAGTGTAAATGTATACGCTGAACAAGGTAGATGTACGATTTATGTATTTTTATTTTGATATGTCCCACGTACGATAATCGTAATCAAACGTATATTTCGATATTTCCAGACATAAAATACGATGGAAGTGTATATTTGACTTGCCTTAATAAATTTTTCTTTTACTATTTGTCAGGTTATAAGCGACTCATAGCTAGTGCTAATTAAAGACAAAATAAGCAAAACGCAGTAGGTACCATTTTTATATTTGCCTTGTTATCTTGTGTGCATGCTAATTTGTTCCTAACTAGATATTGCCGTTGAACTTCCAGTTGCAATATTAGTTACCATCAGTTATCAAAAATTGAAAGGAGTATTAAACAAAAAATACGCGATACAAAATTATGGATAATTGGAGACGAGACTGCGAGTGCAAGAAATTGTGTGGGTAACGTTATGGTACCTACGTATTTTCCTTCCAGCAGTAGTCCGCTATTTTTTTTTAGACAATAAAATGTTGCAACAAGACACTGGCCAAACAAACCGATAACTAGTAATAGACACATTAAACACATTTTAAATTTCTAAATACCGTTTGAAGGGTTGTAACCGATAGGATGACGTTCAACCATGTTTCAAGTTGCACCGTTCCTCAAATCTATTTATTCCAATTTGATGCACATCACTTTTACACTCTCAGCTCTGCATCTTATTGTACACAATTCGAACAAATTATGCAAGTGTATATTTAAAATTAAGCCCGTCTAAAATTAAAGGTTTTTCAGAAATGGATAAAAGACCAACTTATTCCTGCATTGGCACAGCTTAAATGTAAATATGTGGTGGTGATGGATAATACTTCTTACCATTCCATGCTACTTGATAAGCCACCAACATTTGCTTCTAAGAAGTGCGAAATGCAGAAATTGCCGATTTAACAAAACTGGAAAAGACTGCCAAAATTGAAATAAAAAAAAACTGTGGGAGTTAATACAATCATTTTGGCGTGTCTACAGATAGCTTACAAACTGTTAAGATAGCAAGTCCTTGGTTTATCACCATATCATTGGCAATTTAACCCAATTGAAATGACATGGCACGTAATGAAGTACTATTATAACAAACACATAAACCGTCAGTATTCCTACTTGAAGCAGACTGAAGATTTATGGCTTGAATCCTCGCTCAGGCATGGAAAATTTGTTGTGTGCACTGTGAAAATCTGGTAAGGGAGGAATGGGTACGGAAAATGGGACAAATATTTTTTGAAGATATGCTTCCTTTTATTATTATTTCACTAGTAGAATCTGATTCAGATTCAAACAATGAAGAAGAATTGGACTTTGATAACGAAATGATGGAGAAGATTTAAGTCAGATCCAATTTAAGATAATGTTCTCATTTTTTTATTTTAAAGACATTATTATTTAACACTGTTTAAATATGATCGAAATGGTCGAAAGTAAAAATTTACTTACTCGTATCTTATGTGTACCAATTGTTAGGTTAGCTTAAGTTTTTGTGAGAGGACTCCACTCCACTGCGGCCATAAGCAGGCCTATTGTGGCTCACTCTAATTATATTTCAACCAATAAGTTCAGTCTCCTAATGAAACTGATAATTTTATTGGGTGAGAGTGTGTCCACATCCTCTAGCAATAGTTGCGCTTTGCCAAATATTGAGAATCGGATCCAGGTGCATTAAACGTGATCTGCCTTCTCATCATCCACCAGGCATAAGCCGTGCTCGGCATTTTCTGCTAGGCCGAGATTATGCAGATGATAGTTTAGTCGGCAGTGCCCATTATATAGGCCTGTTAGGGTTTTCAGGTTTACCCTGTTTAACGATAAAAGTTTCTTAGTTCTTGATTTCAAGGGATATTACTTATTGTATAGTTGTTTAAGTCATAAATATACATAAATTTGATTTAACTTATGATTGATAAATGGTTATTTTTGTTAATTGCATTAATTGTCATTAATAATTCTTATATTTATCTGTTTATTTGTCATAGTATGTCTATTTGAATCTCTTAATATTTAATATTCTGTTAAATTATTTTCTTTCTTACCTACTTATTAATTGTTTATTAATTTTCTTGATTATCTTTTTAAAATGAATAAACAAAAAATGTTTACAACTGTTATTCATTAATATTTTAATTTAATAGACTTTATGCGAGACTACTCCATTATATTACAAAAACAATGAGAAGTTTAGAATTGTTACAAATTTAAGGAACATGGGAACGCTGTCGGCTGACATATGACTGCCAGTATACCTAACCTTATAATATTTAGTGCTGTCAAGCAGCTGTTAATTAATTTTTTTTAAAATTATAGCCGTAGTTTTATTCTGTAACTAGTAATACATATTTTATAGTTGCAGATATTTAATTTAGAGTATATTGTATCTACCTTACCTTTCACCTTATCACCAACTATCTGCTGTCCTTGGTTATCACGGGTAATGTTTACCATAACGAACAAAAGTCACAAAAATAACACGGTGTAACAGAACGACTGCTTTTCTTCTTAGAAAAATAAGTGAATTTCTGTGAAATTTTAATGCAATGTATCTTGAAAACGGTGTATATTAGAACACATGTTTATATAGAATTCTTTGCTAATATCATCACGTAGTAGTCACTACCCAAATTTTGTGGTGTCGTTTTGTTACATCCTGTATGTAAGTAACTTTTCTCGTGATCTTATAAAATTTTAATCATATGGTAAAAAGTTCAAAGATACTAATAGCTATTTCTTTATCTAGGGAGGAAAGTGTATCATTTCCTCCCAAGGGAGGAAATGATACTTTACTCCAGAGTTGAACATATGATTTTTTTTGACACCTTCACATACTCGTTCATACATATTATTTATGATAAAGCTTTATTTCTTATATTTTGCTGAATTCAAAAATATTTAAATATAAAAACCATGAGCAGGCTAGTAAATGTTTCCAGTTTTTATGATAGCAAGTAATAGTCAAATAATAGCTATTTGTATGACAAGGAAGAAAAGTGCATAATTTCCTCCCGCGGATAGTTTGATGCCCGACGCGAAGCGGAGGGCATCAATATCCAAGGGAGGAAATGGCACTTTGCTCCTGTGTAATACATATGATTTTTTCTACGACCATTTACAGTGTTTTACATTGGTTTTACATATATTTTATTATATTTTCTTATGCATGACAATCAAAAAACCAAATATGTCAAAATGTCATAATAGGTATTTAGATAAGTAAAAATTGTTAAAAATGAAAGTACATGGAACGTTGCTAAGGTTGCTTCTTGTTTTCAAAATAAACAAACTTCCAAAAAGTTTATAATAATGTATTCCGAATGTGAAGATGAAGTTCCTTAAGATATTCTGGAAGAAGCAAACGTGGTTTCGTTAAATCTATTACCGTTAAAGTCTCGTGAAAAATATGAAAAAGAGTACCAACTATTTAATTGTTGGATGGAGACTAGGCAAATAAGAAAAATATGTGAAGAAGTGGTCCTATTTTACTTGTCCAAAAAATGCGTCGATTTGAAGCCATCAACTTTATGGAGCAAATACAGCATGTTGCGATCTACACTCCAAATTAAAGACAATATCGACATTAAGTTTCCTAAATTAGTAGCTATTTTAAAAAGGAAATCTGCTGGATATAAAGCTAAGAAAGCCAATACTTTTTCAAGGAAGGATATCAACAAGTTTATTGCAGAAGCTCCAGATGAAACTTACTTACATATGAAGGTAAGATTGATCGTTATTGTTGAATAATAAATATAAACGTAACGCAGCATTTTTTATTAGAAAGTATATATATATATGACAATTAAGTGACATTTTAGGCAGTTATCATAAGTGTATTTTCCTTTTTTCAGGTGAGCTTATATTTGGAATTGCTGGGGCATGCCGTAGCGATGAATTAGTTAAAATGGTACTTGAGGATATCAGTGATAAAGACGATATTTTGGTGGTGCAAATACCTGACTCAAAAACTAATATCAAAAGGACATTTACAGTAACAAATGAGATTTTAAACGGAGTATCTGTCTTGGATATGTATAGAAAATATCTGGACTGTAGGTCCTCTAAAACATGTCATTCTAGATTTTTTGTAACTTATGCTAAAGGGAAATGTACAAACCAGGTAATTGGCAAAAACACAATTGCCAAAATTCCATACAGAATAGCAATATTTTTAAATTTGGATGATTCGAAAGGCTATACTGGACACAGTTTCCGCCGTACTTCAGCTACGTTATTAGTCAATGCTAGAAGTGACATTCTCACTCTAAAAAGACATGGGGTATGGCGAACAAACGCAGTAGCAGAAGGGTACTTAGATGATTGTATTTCTAAAAAATGTGAGGTAGCCAGCCAAATATTTGCGGGAGACAGTATTACTTTAAGTACCAAGAAACGTTGTCTTGTTTTTGAAAATTTTGTTTCTACAAGTATTTCATCAGCGATCAAGACTTTGGAAAACAACAAACAGGAACTGATCTCCACCAGCAGAGCCAATATTTCTTCAGGGGCAATCTCCATTAGTAATTTAACTAATTGTACCATAAATTTTAACAATATTTAGTTACTGATGTTAATTTAAACCTCGATATAAACTGTTTTCAATTTTTATTAATAAAAATAAGTAATAAAAAATCTGTTTCAAAGAAAAGCATTCATTTTCAGGAAGTTTGTGTATCAATAAAATATATACACTACTATTACAGCTATTTGAAGTTTTTACTTGTTTGCTTCCAGAGGGAGTCAAAGTATTTTCCTCCCTAGGGAAGCAAAGTATTTTCCTCCCGAGGGAGCAAAAGTACTACTTTGCTCCCTGAAATGAGGGAGCAAAATAGTATTTTCTATGTAGGGAGTAGAAAAAATTGTTTACTACACAATTATTATTGCAACGCGAGTTAGTGCATTACGAAGAAGAAAATGAGTTCGGATAGTGACTGTGAAATTCCTGAAGCTATTGTAGAAGAAGCAAGAATTGCCACACTAAATCTTCTTCCAGCAAAATCGAGATTAAAATATGAAAACGAATGTAATACGTTCAAAAAATGGATGACAACCAGCAACGTCAAAAAAAAATGATGTCATTTTGGCTTATTTTTATTTGCCAGTAAAAAATACAAATCGTCGACCCTTTGGGCAAAGTATTCGATGTTAAGAACTATGCTTCTCTTAAGAGAAGATATCGAGATAAAGAAACAGACTGATAATTTTTTTAAAAAGGCAAGCTGTTGGATATATACCGAAGAAAGCAAAAACTTTCAGTAGGGAAGATATAAATAAATTTATTTCAGAAGGCCCTGACGAAATATATTTGTTCATGAAGGTAAATTTAATTGTTCTTTAACTTATTAGTAGTTTTTGTCACACATCTTGTTTTATTTAAGGTTGCTGTAGTTATGGCAATTTGTGGGGCATGTCGGTGTGACGAATTAACCTATTTACGTCTCGAAAATATTCAAGATAAAAACGACATTTTAGTTATTACGGTTCCAGACACAAAAACGCACATTGCGCGTACTTTCATTGTAACTAATAAGATTAATGGAAATAACATTATTGACATATATAGGAAGTATTTTGCATTAAGATCTGCAAAAACAACACATTCCAGATTTTTCGTAAATTATATTAAAGGAATGTGCACAGTGCAAGCAGTTGGAAAAAATATATTTTCCCAAATACCCCGTAAAATTGCCAAGTATCTTAAATTGCCGGAACCTTCTAGTTATACTGGACATAGTTTTAGAAGAACATCCGCATCGCTTCTGGTAGAAGCTGGAGGGGATATTATAAGTTTGAAGAGGCATGGGGGATGGAGGTCCTCAGCAGTTGCTGACGGATATTTAGAAGATTCTATCTCAAAAAAATGAATGTGGCTCAACAAGTTATTACTGGAGGTAAAAAATCACAGTCAGTATCAACTTGCGAAAATATAAATAAAGACAAGCAAATTATTATTGAGGGTTATGAATCACTATCAACAATAACGAACGAAAATCAGGACATTGACATTAACACAACAACATTAAGCTGTTCATCAAAATTTTCTATTGCCATTAGTTTTAATAATCTAACAGATTGTACCATTACTGTTCATAATGATAAATAAAAAAATTGATTATAATATTTTATTTGGTGTCATGTTAATATTGGCTCCCGTCTCTAAAAGCAATGGGAGTAAATGTATACTGTCTCCCGTTGCTATTGGAAACCGGCTGAAGGGAGACAAATGTCTATTTTCGCTAGTAGAAAGTACACTAACAAACAACAGAAAATGTCACTTTCGGAAGCAGGTGTCAAAAAAATTAGTTTGTCTTGATATTCGATATTTGCATAATTGCAATGAAAAATAACGTTTTAAAGACAACCTTAAAAATTTAATTAAAACCGTTTACAGAATCTACTCTCTAAAATGAGGTCAGTTAATCTATATAAAGCTTTACACAATTATTTTGTTTCATATTCAATTTTAGCTAAACAAAACAAATTTTTCATGCTACGTGATTCAGAAATGACTGAAATGAAAAATGTTCACATAGGTTGAATAACTTTCACGTTTCTCACTCACAAAGCTTAACAAAATACGAAGTCTCTAAAATTAATGGCGGTATTAAGTTGAACTATAATTTGATCTTAGAGCTCGCGGAGTCGAGAACAAAGTAAAGGAAAATACCATCGGAGTGTTTTGCATTATTAATTTAAAGCTGGTTAAGATACTACGTGGATATGAAAGACCTTTCTAAAAGACGAGGACGATTTTATCCGCATGTAGGGAAGAGGAAGATAAGAGAATCTTATTTTTTTTTTTTGAAATTTTGATTTTTTATGTTCGGAGGGTGGATAGAAATGGGACAACAAAATTTCGTATCATAAAACCACTTAATCGATCCCTCACAAATTTGGTACAATACTTGTCGGAGAATAATTCCGTGGCAAATTTTATCACAATTCTTTTCCTATGTTTATTGCTCCCATTCTACTCCCGAGAGCCCCCTAAAAAACAATGCACGAAATAGAGACAAAATTGGATTTGTTCTCTATTATTTGTTCTCTATATTCAGTTAAAATTCAGACTCATCTTTTAAAATCAATTTTGTATATATTATTACTATTAACGTAACATAAAACGAATTTTATGTTAGACCATTATTATTAGTAACAACTGAACTCTTAGCTGTTGGTAGGTTACACTTTCCCTCTTCCGTTCTGATGACGGCTAATAGCCAGAAACCGGTTTGCGGATGGTATTTGTGGCTCTCCACACAGGAGTCATTTGAATTGTATTAATCTCATGGCGTTGGCTTGCCACGAGGTCCGTAAAGGAGGAGGTTACCTCTTAACTTGGGTGAGGAGAGACGGAAGAGGAATGTAACGCTTCATAGTGTATGCCGTGTCGGAAATCATACGTTTGTTGTGTTCATTTTATAAAAATTTTTTGTGTGGTTATTTGCTATTGTTTTGATATCTTGCTTATAGTTATTATTAGTTATGTTATATTATATTGTTATGGACCTCTTTTTTATAGTTTTTACGTTCTTTTTTGACATTTTAAGTAGGGCAATATTTGGTTTAAATTTCATTTATTTTGAGAAGAAACATCCAGTTAATAATACATAATTGTTTTAGGTTGACTAGAACTAAATGCAGTGTTGCTATTTTTAAGACTGATGCTGAGCAGAGGGCAACGAGGAATGGAGAAAAAATATAATTTTTCTCGTTTCCTACTGACATTTTAATTAGGAAAGAGTGGATTAGAAGATGTTAGAGAAAAGGAAAATTTTACCCCGATAATAAAAGACTTTGCAGTAAATATGTTACAATTGATAATATTGAAGATAGAATGAAATCAAAATTGATGAATGTATTGCCAATAGAACTAAAAAAAAACTGGCTGGCAATATAACATTTTTCAACTAGAAAATAATTTGTGGCTAATTTTATTATGTTTTAGCTATTCCATTACGTAATTTATTGCCTGAAACTTTGACAAAACTGTCCAACCCAACTGTAAGAGGTGAACGTGTTAAAACTAGAGAACGCAAAGAGATCGCTAAACAAATTTTAAATCCATTATTGTCTACAGGAAATGTGGGAAACATTCCATCCACAAGTAAAGAAAATCCCCAAGAAGGTGCATATGAGGAATTACTACGTAATTATAATATCCTTTTGCTAGAGAATGAAGAATTTAAGAAAAAATCAAAGAAAACGAAGAATTCGAGTTGAAAAAACTTGTTGAACAATATGAAGGACAATCAAATTCAAGAGTACCTAAAAGAAATGTAGGATCACGAATATGTGACTCGATCTGATAGACCGAGATTGTGTACAAATATGACGCTCAGTCTTATGGACCGAGTTATGGCAGTCAATGTATTAAAAAGATTGAATTCTTTATAAATTTGTTTTTTATTTGCCCTAATGTAAAATACCTTACTGTTAACAAAATATTTTAAACATTAAGTTCAATAACACAGGCCTGCATGGTTTTAGGGTCTAAATTTTTTTTACATTTATAGAGTAAGTAAGTCGTTCTGAACTCTGCAGTATTATTAGTTTTCGTGTATCACGCACTGTTTACTCTAAACATACATAAAGACATTATTAGTAATTAATACATATCTTTTTAAAATAAAATTGTAAGGATCACTGCCTTTTAATTTAGACGTTTCTAATTAGAACCAGAATATACACATAGTATTCGAAAAGCACATACAGCAGTCAGTAGTAAGTTAACTGTGGTTGAACGTATGCTTACAGTATATAATAGCGTGATAAAGTTATTAAAAATTCGTCATATCCTCAAGACATTGTAAAAACAGCGCCGATGTGTTTTGTTACATTTGTGGTTCATATACAGTTAAAAAAATACAAAGAATTCGTGAATAGAAGTTATCATGCGTACTTTGGTGTAAAGCTTAGAGACCAAGACAAAACATGGGCGCCACACAGAGCTTGTCATACATGTGTTAAATCGTTACGGAAGTGGACTCAAAATAAAAAGAAATCCTTACCTTTCGGCATACCAATGGTGTGGCGGAAACCCAGCAATCATGCAGAAGATTGTTACTCTTGCTTGTGTGTCGTTTGTGGCTTTAATACTAAAAATAAGAAAAAAATATTTTATCCGAACCTTCTATCAGCAATAAGGCCAGTAGCGCATGGGCCAGATGTACCTGTACCTGCTGTACCAGAGAATTATACTCTTTTGTCGTCTGATTCTGATTCACAATTAGAAATTGAAGATTCGGATGAAGACTTTTCATTACAAAGTACTCAGCCTCAGCTTTTTACTCAGAATGAACTAAACGATTTAATTCGTGACTTAGGACTTTCAAAAAAGTCTGCTGAACTTTTGGAATCTAGACTGAGTGAAAAGAATTTACTTCTTCCAGGAACGACATTCTCATGGTATAGAAAACGTGAAACTGAATTTTTAGAATACTTTGATCAAGAGGGATCCCTTGTTTATAGCCAGGATGTTTCAGGATTGGTTAGCAAGTTAGGAGCATCCATTTATCAACCAAATGACTGGAGGTTGTTCATAAACTCATCTAAAAGGAGTTTAAAGGGTTGCATAATGGTAATATATACGCATCAGTCCCGGTTGCACACTCTGTTCATTTAAAAGAAAGATATGAAGATTTGAAACTCCTACTTGAAAAGGTGAAATATGCAGACCATAACTGGATGTTATGTGGAGATTTTAAAATCTTAGGTATGCTCTTAGGCCAACAGTCTGGCTATACTAAAATGCCCTGTTTCTTATGCGAATGGGATAGTAGGGCACGAGGTGAACATTGGCAAAAGAAAGAATGGCCACGTAGAATTAATTTAGTACCTGGTTCAAAAAATATTGTACAAGAAAGTTTGGTCGATCCGAAAAAAATTCTTCTGCCTCCGTTACACATTAAGTTTGGGCTAATGAAGCAATTTGTTAAAGCTCTCGACAAAAACTGTAACTGCTTCAAGTATTTATGTTCAAAATTTCCTAGTTTATCAGAAGCCAAGCTTAAGGAAGGTATTTTTGTTGGGCCACAAATTAGAGAGTTAATGATAGACAGAGTGTTTGACTAAACAATGAATGATAAAGAAAAGGCTGCATGGGTTGGCTTCAAAAATGTAGTTCAAAGGTTCTTAGGTAATAACAGAGATCCTGATTTCAAGAATATAGTCAACGATATGTTAGAAAATTATAAAACATTGGGGTGCAATGTGAGTTTGAAACTTTATGTTCTCCATTCCCATCTTGACTATTTTCCAGAAAATCTCGGGGCGGTGAGTGAAGAACAAGGTGAAAGGTCTAACCAGGACATTAAACAGATGGAGATGAGATATAAAGGAAGATGGAACGTCGCCATGATGGCTGACTGTTGTTGGTGTTTAAAGAGAGAATCTTCTGAAGATGAAACCTCACATAAACGGGCTTCAACTAAGCGTTCATTTGAAAGTAAAAGAAAGCGTTTTCATTCGCAAAGAGACATGTAAAAATGTTAACAACTTTTTTTGTAATATTATTTTCTTGTAGGTACTTGTAAATTTTGATTTAAATTTTGTTATTAAAAATGAGAAGTATTTTACTGTAATGCATTATTTTAATACTTTTTATTAGAAAACCATTCACGTATTTTTACTTTGTGAAAAAAACCTTGCGTGATAGAGCAAAATGCAAGTCATTTTTGGATTCGGCATGAAACAGTCATACAGAATTACATTAAAATATAGAAACCCCCTACCATAAGTTTTATTTTACAGGCCTGTGTAATCATTTCCGCATAGAAAGAAAGAAATAAGAAATAAAATAATCTAGTAACCACCAAAGTATGAACCTTTACTGGGTTTTTATTCAGCTAGCATCTCCAGCAAAGGCCGGGTAAGCAACCAATGTTTGCTGTTTACTGGAATATAACGAAAATCATTTATTTAACTGCTAAATAAAATACTTATAAAAATTTGTTACTGGTCAGTTCAAAGAAAAGTAAGTGTAATATGTTACAGTTAATAATTAAATTAGATATAGGTATGAAAGAAATTTGCTTTTTAATGTTTCAAAAATAATTTTATTAGAAACTCTACACGTGTTTCGGCTTTTTAGGCCTTTGTCAAGAGTACAGGGAATACTGTACTCTTGACAAAGGCCTAAAAAGCCGAAACACGTGTAGAGTTTCTAATAAAATTATTTTTGAAACATTAAAAAGCAAATTTCTTTCATATATTTAAAATATTTAATGATGTTTCACAAGGAGCCAACCGCAGAATCAGTTCAGTGTATTAAATTAGATTGATATCTAAACTATTTAGGTATTTTATATATTGGTACACAAGTTATTTTGGTAATAC
Organism: Rhamnusium bicolor; assembly: GCA_029963845.1. Classification (NCBI taxonomy): domain Eukaryota; kingdom Metazoa; phylum Arthropoda; class Insecta; order Coleoptera; family Cerambycidae; genus Rhamnusium; species Rhamnusium bicolor. Next base: position 165,358 of record JANEYF010001423.1, read on the forward strand.
AGTATGGTCCGAAAAAACAGTACTGAAATTACGTTTACGGTGTCTATGCGCGCGCTGCCATACCCACGTCAGCTATTATATACCTGTCGAGTAAACCTTAAACAATTAACTAGTAGAGCTTAAGTGTTAAACATGGTGTTAAGTACAGAGGAAAAAGTTTTTCTGGCGGAGCATTATTTTAAAAAATTAAGTTCAGTACTGTTTATTTCGGGCCATACTGTATTTCCTAAACATTAATTGGTGAAATAGGATAGGCAAATTTAGTTCTCCCCTTTCCATCTATTACATAATATTTATAAAGGACTATGAATTATTTACAAAACTGAAATCAGTGCTTGGTAACAGGACAAGTACATATAAGTACATCGAGAAAATTCAGGATATGCTGAACCTGTATATTTTGAGATATTGTCTATAGTTATTTGTGGCATCCTATAACGTTTTTCTCATCTTCTTTGACTGTTAAGCCACTGCTAATTTTGATATGAAAAGGTAAATAAAGTTTTGCCCATAATTGCTTCGTTTCGGAGATAGTGTGTTGATTAAAAAAAAACTCCTGAAGATCTCTGAAATGCTTGAAGATTTTTTTATCAAACTTGCTGTGTATAATGAGTACTTTTACTTTGTTGTAAACATTTAGAGCTTTTTTTTTAAATCAACACTATCTCCGAAATAAATTTATTGACAAAACATCATTTGAGCTTTTCGTCTTAATATAGCTTTGGGAATCATTTCCTGAATTTTTTTCGATGCATGTACTTAAAGATCACCCTGTGTATATTAGCTATGAAAATCTCCGTTTTGTCGGAAATCATAATTAATGAACTGGAACATGCCAGATATATTATAAATTATAACATTTTCGAAATTGGGAGTAAATAATCATCAAATAACAGACAATTAAACATGTGTATTTTAAAAACCATGCCAAAACATTATATTATGTTGTAACCTGTGAAGATTTGTTAAAGAAAATGGTTAAATTTATTGTTTCAATAATATACCAATTGTAAACCAATAACAGATATATTTTTGATTTTCATTAGCGCAAGTCTTTAAGTCGGTATAAGTTTGATTCCTTCGAAGTATGATATGTATTAAATATACTCTTAATAGTACACTTCTTTCGAGTACTGTTAACCGTGAGAGTAAGTATAAGGACATTTTGAAGTAAAATGTTTTTCTTGACATAAGAATACTACTCTTGGAATAAAACAACATTGTCCTTGTTTTATTTTATGATTATTATTCATTCATTGCCAAAAAAAGTAATGTTTTAATTTGACAACATCTTTGTAGACAATAATTTTATTTTTTCTTTCATGTGGGAATTTTTTTAATATATTGTGCAGATAAAGTGAAACTCAGTGATAACTAAGATTTATTGGAAAGTGCTTTATGAAATAAAACAAGCATATTTTCACTTTTCCACTCTTTCTTAGCTTTTATTAAAATAATAAATGCGCGTTAACTTATAAAACTCTGCTATTCTCATGTTATAATTGATTAAAATGAGTATACGTTTTAATTTTATGAGCGGTTAAAAAAAGATTTAATTTCAGATCGTATGCTTTAAAACTACTTTCCACATTATTTTTGAATTGCGTGCTCTAAAAGTTCATATAAATGGCGGCTTCAATTTTCGCAAATAATTATGCTTATTTAAGCATTCTACTTATTTAGTTCTGTGGATCCAACAGTACCGCTTGGGACCCCTATATGTTTATTGTTTGTTTGAACCTGGCTAGGATGCGTTGGCTTTAAATCAGTCTGTTGATTTATCAATAATTGTTCCCTCGACAAAAGGAGAGAGGTAAATAATTACTGTCGATATAGATAAAACCGTCTGGGTCAAATGTTTAATAATTTTCTTAAATTATTCAATAGAATGCATCAAACCTCTTAGTTTTTTCCTTTTTTTTTTCTATTTCATTCGTTACTGCATTTTTCGTTTTTATAAATATATGAAACATTTCTTTCAAATTCAAATTCTCTTAAAATTTTTCCAGTGCACTTATTTTTTTTAATCACTTAACCTGATATAAAACAGATGTGAAAATCATTGTGATATAATAATACCTAAATGTCACATAGGAATAAAAGTTAAAATAGTACAAATGAAGTATAAAAAGCAGTATAAAATATAGCAATAAAACATAATCCAAAACACTACATGAAATTCATTGAATGAATAAATTTAATTTTTCAATTCAAAACTTTTTAAGACTAGATTTGAATTATTAAGTTGTCGATGTTTCTAATTGCATATTTCAGTTTATTATAAAATACCAGAGTGATGAGGCGACTTTTCGAAAAAAATCGTATTGTGATGTAGGTCATCATCGCGACTATTTTAATTATGATAACTGGAATTGGTTTTAAATAGGTTAATATTACGTTCAATATATTTTAACACCGAAAGGAGATACTTAGAAGGCATAGTTGAAATTTTTTTTATTTATTAAAATAAAATAAATACAGTAAATAATTCAAATAAGATAAATAACATAAATGATATAAATGCTATAAATAATATAAATGAGGCAAATAAAACAGCTAAGACAATTTGACAAACGAGACAAATGAAATAAATGAGACCATGAGACAAACGAGATAAGATAAACAAGATAATGAGACAAACTAGATAAATAAGATAAATGAGATAAATAGGTTAAATAAGATAAATAAGAGAAATGACATAAACGAAATAAATGAGGTAAATGAGACAAACGAAACTAACGCGCTAAAATAAATTAAATAATGTATTTCTCACACTTCAAATTGAATATGATAAGAAAATACTGTTAAGATAGACTTTTTTAATTAAATGTCATTAATTTTAAACCATTTTTTTTAAATAACAGTTAATCGACTAGAATTTTTCTTGAAACATTTTTTAATTCGACGCAATTTTTGTTTTGAGCCCTCTTGAGACGTGCCCTTCCTGGTGCACCAATTTCACTGTTATTCAGTAGGGTTCTTCTCTGGATCCCCCAGATAATATATATAAGTTTCAGATTTCTATTTTGAGACGTGTTTGAGAAAATGATAGCACAACAATGACCAGCGATATACAGACTCACAGACATACAGCATACCAATTTGGATAATTTTTTTATTTTCAGGTCTCAAAACGTTCATTTTCATCATGCTCTGGAACTCGATTTTTGTATCCGACGTTAATACCCTCTCTATACAGGCTGTAAAAATTCGCTTCTCACCACAGGAATTTTGAAAATTGTAAGGGATGCAGCATCGGTTAGACTGGGGCAAAGTTGTAGAATTTGTCGATCAGGAATATGCCGTTGAGAAATCGAAAATATGTTTTGCTGTTCTTGAGATTTTTGAATAAAAGTAAAATTTTGAATTTTCATTTTTACTTCTTTCTGGCATTATTTGAAGAGATATCGAAAAACTAAAACATTTTTTCATTGGAGTTTTTTATCCTTTACAATTTAGCGTAAAAAGTTATTTTAAATACGGACTTGTATTTTTTTTGCATTTTTTTTGTAACATTAAAACCTTAGACTTCAATTTAATTTTTATAGTTTCATTGTTAATAATTATTAATTTTCAAAAATAATAGTGTTAATTTAAAAAAAAATGTGATTCTTTTTCCTTGATGCTAGTTTACATCTGCGAAACGTCTAGCAACATAAAAGTTTAATATATCAAGAAGTCTGAGGGTCAAATGGTACAAAAAAATGCAATAAAAACTACAACAAAATCAACTTCACTCGTATCATCGTTTTCAGTGTCGATGCCATCTTCTTGGCTTTCACTAGGAACCTCAAATCTATTGGGATTTCTACACAAGATAGAACATTTAAGGCCGACTGTTTTAGATCCACAAACTCCGACGTAGCCGTCCGTGCATTGCATGAAATTTGCTTTAATAATTCCGGCGGAGCTAGGGCTTCTTAGTTGTAATTGGCTCCAGGCTACGAGGATTATTTCTGAAAGGTCAAGGCAACTAGACAAATATGTGTCAGGTGATGATCATCTACTAGTTTTGAAGCGTATACATGAAAATCTCTCTGATACTTTTAATATTTACTCAGCAACTATGATATCTAGAATAACCTATATAGTACAATTTTGTTCGTAATTTAACGAACTTTCATTTTGATAACTAGGTACCTTTTAATCGATAAATTTAATATTAGCCGAATTATTTGCGGAAAACCGCGCAAAAAGAGGCATTTTCCCAGATGGTGGCCGGGTCCTGAATAAAGCTGGGAATTTTCCAGATTTTAATATTCGAATATTCGTTCGAAAAAATATTCGAATATTCGAACTATTCGGATATTCGAATATTCGGATTTTTCGAATTATTCGAATATATTGGAATTATTCGGATATTCGAATTATTCGAGTATTCGGATATTCGAATAATTCGAATTATTCGAATACCTATTCGAATAATTCGAATATTCTAATACTCGAAAAATCCGAATTATTCGAATAGGTATCCGAATAATCCGGATCCTCGAATATTCATTATTAATAGGTATAGCACTGAATACTAGTGAATAGTGAATACTCTATTTGAGTATGTGGTTGGATAGACCATAATAGTAGTCGTAACGTAATCCACTAAGCAGGCAATTTGATTTGCTTTCCATACCCACAATAGGGCATGTCTCCTGTACATGTGCTTTAAGAGTCAGAATTATTTAATTGGTATTTTATTTTAGGATTGAGGCGCTATTGTTCACATTTAACTATTGAAGCTTAAATAAAACGAAAACAGAGCTAGTTTATTATACTTCTGTGTCATAACTATTTTTCCTTTTTTGAAAAAAATAAAAGTGCTCTAAAATTAGAATGTTTTTTACAAAGACGCAGATGTGAAGGTAAAAAAAAATACATGAAAAGTCAATAGTTAAATATTTACAGGTTTTCTAAAATTTAAAATTTAATTTTAACCCCTGCCTTAGTACAGTAAGAATAAGGTCGAGGCGAGAAAGAGATGAAATAGTTTGACTGGGAGTAAAACGTGCCACTAATGTGGTCTATTTATATATTTGGATTTTAGAATAGGTACCTACCTATACCTACTATCTACCTACTTTGGTTGGATGCATACTGCATACCTATTCGTACATAATTTAATAATATATTTTAATGTTCAAATTTACTCAAATATAATCGAATATTCGATTACTCGAATATATTCGAGTATTCGAATATTCGAGTATTCTAGTATTCGAATATATTTTAGTAATCGAATATTCTAATATATTCGAGTATTCGAATATTTCGAATATTCGAATAATTTCCCATTAGAATAACTCGTATTCGAATACTCGAATTATTAGTATTCGATTCCCAGCCTTAGTCCTGATTGTCCTCATTTTTTTTTTGCCTTATGAAAGAACACCGCCGAAAATCCCTATCCACAAAGTTGCATTTTTATTTTATCGATTGACTTAGTTAGCCCTATTTTGTTCTCCGGCGACTGGATTTATTATGCTATTTTTAATATAGATGGTAAACACCCGACTGAAAGGATGTGTTAATCAATATACTCAATGGCTCTATAATGAATTCACTTGCATACCTACTTGATAAACTTAGTTGACAAACAATCAGGGCCAAAGGATTGCTTATTTTGTTCGAATCTTATTTGTCTTATTGGATTATGATGTAAATTACTTGTGCAGTTATGGTATATAAGACCAAATCACATATATGGTTCCTCTATTTGTAAATCATCACTATTAATTACTATTTATTTAATAGAAATATTTGATTTGGATGGGAATGGCACACTTTCATTATTTATCCAGGGTAACATTAAATTATAAAGTGGCTAATGAGTTAATCGATTAAAGTACTAATGGAAGGCAGGTATAATTAGCGGAGGGTTGGCAAATGGAACAGATTGTAATACAATAGCATAGGCGTCAACTCAGTTGGGCATGACAATCATTATTTAAATCATCATTAATGTTTGACTTATACTCGTGAAGTTTTTATATTCATCGTACATAAAAAATGTATTTTGAGGCAAGCTAGACAATAAACGTACAAATTTCTTAATTTGATAAATTGATTAATTATTTCTAAAGATTTAAACACTGAAAAGAATGAATTGGATTCAAGATAGAAGCAACATAAGCCGTTTGTTGACATTGAAGTTAATGATGATTGATTAATTTACACAGGAATGCCAACTACATGACAAATTACACAAAAAGCAGTGAAATTCACGGTTAAACAACGCAATAATAAGATAAACAAATATAAATAACAAAACTAACAAAAGTAATAATGATTACAGTGGAGCGTTACAAATCACGAATATATTTTGACTAACAATTTACTTTGATATGTATCAATAGAAACTGAGCGTAAATTAAAATGTTGGAGAAATTTTACTTCAATTTAAAACCTCGTAACTTTACAACTGCTTAACGGATTTACAAAACGGAGAAATATTCGGAAAAAGTAATTTATGGATTATTGCACAGAAATTTTCGTAAAAATTTAAACTCAATATCGGCATAAACCAAATTTTACTTAAACTTTCAAGCAGTTATTTGAGTAGACCATTAGCTATCCATTTGTGTAAACAGGGTTAATGATTAAGGGATTAGATATACACTGGAAGGAAAAAAATACGCACCATATGGAGAACTATTTTATTATTGTTAGTTCAACGAGTTTTATTGTTGATGAAAGCTGCTGCATGTTACTTCACTCATTTTAGTCATATCAAATTTTAGGTATATACGGAGAGCCTGAGAAGAAAGGAAACATGACGTAAATTATAGGCCTATTGCGATTTTGAACTGCATTGCAAAGCCATTTGAATTTATTCTATAGAAAAAACTTATTCACATATTAATTCCCCGATCAGCATGGTTTTTGCAGAAACAAGTCCATAACTACGAATTTAGCAGTCTTTGTAAATAAAATTGGTTTGGCTTTCGATGAGGGTGACCAGGTTGACTTTTGCCAAAGTTAATCATGATATTCTTTTATCAAAATTATTCTCTATTGGGTTAAGTGATAATTTACTGATGTTAGTAGCATCTTATCAAAATGAAAGAAAACAGTTGCATACCGAGGAGTAAATTCCAATACATACTAATAGCTTTTTGGTAAGGCCAAAGTTCCACAGGGTTCTAACCTAGATCCCCTATTCTTTTTACTTTTTATAAATGATCTACCTTACGAAGTTTCATCACAATGCCTGATGATCTAAAAACGTTTAAACAAATTAAAAGTGATAATAATTACTTACATTAATTACAACATGATATAGACAAAATTTACACTTGGTCTGTTAAAGACAAACTGTATGTTAATTTGGACAAATGTAAAATATTGACATTTAGTCATTCAAAAAATCCTAATTGTTCTAACTATATAATGAAAAATAATGTTTTGAATAGAGTCAACCAAACTAAAGATCTAGGTGTAATATTTCAGTCCGATCTAAAATTTAATGATTGTATTAATCATATTTGTAAAAAAAGCATATGAAACCCTAGATTTTATTAAACGTACAACTTTCAATTTTAAAAATATTGATGCCATTACACAATTACATAAATCACACGAAGCCGTTTAGAATTTGGATCTGTTATTGAAATCCTTCGCAAACTAAACAAAAACAAACAATTGAGTCAATCCAGAATAAATTTATAAAACATCTTTATTACAAAACATACAAACAAATATAGGATTTGTTCATCACGAACTTTTCCGTAGTGAGTTTAAATTGCAAAGGTTAGGACAAAGGAGAATTCAGCATAACCTTATTTTTTGTACAAAATAATAAACTGCGCTGTAGACACTACTTATTAGCTCTCACAAATAAACCTCTATGCTCTTGATCATCTCCCACGACCAATCCAAACTACCTTTTATATTAATCAAAATAACACCTTATTAAATAAGTTGTGCAAAATATATCACCAGTACCAGGAGAGTATATCAATAGACATTTTTGGAATTAGCTGATCAAAATTTCGTAATGTACTTCTGAAAATAATTTCTGAACAGATGTATTAATGATCCCCCCTCCCCCCCCCCCCATATATAAATATTTATATATCATGTGAGGTGTACATAAGCTTCTTAATATATCTACCGCTAGAACAATATATACAAAAACTTTCATTTTCAAATAATAATTTAAAAACAAATTAAGTTCCTCTTCATGATAAAAGTTAAAATATAGAGTGGAATGAAAAATAATATTAACTGAAAATTTTTGTTAATTATTATTTACTAACTTTTACAAATCTTATCACAGATAAGTATAACATATATCCTTTTAAACAATTATTTTCCCGGCTATTTGCCAAAACGCTGAAACTTGGATTACAAAAAAGATAATATGCACATTATGTTCAGTGTTACTGACTCAATAATGTTATTTTTAATTTCAACTATTCTGTTCTCTGAAGCTATTAATGTTTATTACATTGGGGTTTACAAGTTTCCTTACTCTTGGATTCTTTAATTGTGCCGGCTACCCTGACGAGCTAAAGGCAAGCAGAAACACGTGTCGGTAGATATTTTAAAGTTTTTTAAAGTGAGTGTCAACTGGTGAGTACCTAGTGTTTTATTTATTTTTGGTATTATTAGACAGAATAGTTGAAATTAAAAATAACATTATTGAGTCAGTAGTACTGAACATAATAATAATAATAATAATAATAATAATAACTTGACTTTATTTATCTTCTAAACAATTTATAAAAAGTATATTTTCATGGGAATGGCGACGTTCAACAGTGTTGCTCTTCCACATAACCATTCCAGTTTCACATAATAATATCAAAAGCGCATTTATATATATATACACATATATACACACATATACACATACACATATATACATATATATACATATATACATACACATACATATATACACACATATATATATACACAGATTGTACCTATTTGGCTTAATTATTTCTAGTATTAAACAACAGTTTTTTGATCTGGTCTCTGAACTTGGGCAAACTAGAAGCTGATTTAAGGTTAGGGGGTAAATTATTATATAATTTAGTAGCATTATATACGAAGGATCTTTCAAATTGGGCAGAACTATGCCTCGGCACCGTATACAGGTCTCGAGATCGCGTAGGACAGTTGTGCGTAAAACTACCTTTAATTAGTTTTTTGAACAAATATTCCGGAACTTGTAGATTATTTATTTTATAAATTAGACACGCCATATGGAGTTGAAACCGTTCATCTAAGTTTAGCCAATGTGACTCTCTGAACTTATCTGAGATGTGGTCAAATTTTCGTAGACTATAAGAAAATCTCAAGCAAGACTTTTGAATCTTTTGTAAACTATCTTTATCTTTACTTAACAAGGCAGGCCAAAAAAACAGTATCACAGTAAGAAATGTTACTTAATATTAAAGCATCACAAAGTCTTAACTTTACATCTGTACTAAGAAAATCTTTATGAATGTACAGTGTTCTTAATTTACAATAAGATTTTTTCACTAAATTGTTGACATGCTCCGTGAACCTAAGATCCACATCAAGGTACAGTCCCAAATTTTTACAAGAGTTTGTAGGAACTAAGGTCACCCCATTAACAATGATATTAAAATCAGGATTATTCACAACTGTATCCTTGTAAGAACCGAACACTAATAATTCTGTTTTAGACTCATTGAGAATTAATTTATGTGCTCTAGATATTTTAGAAATAGTAAGCAGATCGGAGTTTATTTTAGAAACAGAATTGCCAATGTCATGCAAGTGAAAGGAACAATAAATTAGCGTATCATCAGCGTACTGATGCATTTTACAACATTTTAAATATTTAGAAAAATCAGCAGTGTAAATAGCAAAAAGCAGAGGACCTAAGATGCTACCTTGAGGCACCCCTTGATTAAGAACAGCAGTTTCAGAAAATTCACCATTTACAACAACTTTTTGAGTTCGATTGGATAGGTAATTTTTAAAGAATGCGACTGCAGCAGTACTCACTCCAAAATGTTTTAATTTGGAACACAGAATCAAATGATCTAGCGTATCAAACGCTTTGCTATAATCTAACAGTATCAAAACAGTATTCTTTTTTTCATCAGTGGCTGCAAAGATATCATCTGTCACTTGCAGCAAAGCAGTGGCTGTACTGTGATGGGCTCTAAAGCCAGATTGCGTTGACGGTAATATTTTATTTTTGTCGAGAAATAATCTGAGCTGCTCAGAAACAATTTTTTCAAGAATTTTTGATAAAGTGGGCAATAAGCTAATGGGTCTAAAGTGATATACTAGTGATGGATTACTAATTTTTGGCACAGGTATAACAATAGCCGATTTCCAAGGCTGAGGATAATGTCCACTTGTTAAACATTTATTAATAATAAAGGTAAGATGTTCACTTAAGTGAGGTATAACTAAAGAAATCATTTTAAGATCAATTCCATCCAATCCCTTGGCATTAGATTTAATAGTGGATATAATTTTTTCTACTTTTTCAACAGAAACTGTATCAAACCTAAACCCCTGTAAACTTACATCATTGTTTTCTTCGTAGTTTTCAGAAATAAAATTATCATTATTATTGGGATGTACCCGAGGTACACTACTTAAAAAAGAACTCACTAAAGGAATTCGCATCTGTGACAGCAGAACAAGGGTTGCTTGCATCTGGGCTAATATTCAATGCTTTTAGTGTTTTCCAGAATGCTTTGGGGTCTTTTTTAAATTGATAATTTAAGTATGTTTTTTTTTTCTGATTTAACCGCGGTATTAACCAGATTTCTAATGATTTTATAGTCATTCCATGTAACTTCAGTTTTATTTTTTTTATATTTTAAAAGTGATTTGTCTCTAATTTTCATCATAATCTTCAAATTATCTGTCAGCCAAGGGGCACGAGGCTTAGTTATTCGTACAGATTTAAAAGGTGCATGTTTATCTTTTTTGTAATCCAAGTTTCAGCGTTTTGGCAAATAGCCGGGAAAATAATTGTTTAAAAGGATATATGTTATACATATCTGTGATAAGATTTGTAAAAGTTAGTAAATAATAATTAACAAAAATTTTCAGTTAATATTATTTTTCATTCCAATCAAATAATAATTATTATTCGCTGTATTTTATTTTGTATGCAAATTGTATATATAATTAATTTTAGTTTAGATGTGTTAATATAAGAGAAACATGTAATGGGGTGTTTGCATGATTTTGGAATAAATACATATATCAAAAAATTGTGAAAAACATTATTTAGTAAAAATATCAGTATTTCATTAATTAATGAATTAATTACAAAAGTAGAAGAGATGTACTGGGAGAATAGTGACGTACGTAAATATTTTTAGTTTTGCGCCACCTATCAATTTTAAATATAACTAGAAATTATTATGCATGTATGGATTTTACATAAGGATTGGTCATCATTTTACAGAATTTTTCAATTAGAGACATCATTATTGTAAATAAAATAAGAAGAAATGAGATAAACATATAATCATTAAACAAACCACATAAATAAATACGAGGCAGTTCTTCTTCTTCTTCTTTTATTACCAATTGCCATAGAGGTACAAGAAGAGAGCTGTGCCGTCAAAAGTTGTTTTAGTGAGTGTATTGAACTTTATCTATGAATGTGTAGTGTTATGCTGTTTAATTCTATTGTTTTAACTTTGAACCTGTTCTTAAAATATTGAAGGAATAAAATTAATGTGTTATGTATTAAATCTATTTATATATTGTTTTTGACGAAATGTATTCAAATTTTTAGGTTATAAGTATGAGTTTCATTAAAAAATGCGTTGTACCGGCCCCTTTTTGCCAAAATACAACAGTGACGACACCAGATAAAATATTTTTAATTGTCCCCAAGGAACATACATGAAGAAGTGATTGGTTTACATATATAAGAAATAAAATCCATATTAACTTAGAGTGGTCTAGAGGTACTCAGTATTATATATGTGAAGATCATTTGGATGTAAGGATGTGTAGGAATTACTGTGAATAGGTATATTTTATATGGTTTGTCATTATATAAGTGATGATGTTGATGTGATATGCAATGCACCACTCAAATTCTTAATACCTAAGATGAAAACGGTTTGACAAATTTGTCTCCCTTTATCAGCGAATGGGATATTAAATAAGAAAAGTTTTTTAAACACGGTCCAGCTTTTTTTGTCCTATGGATGATCATAAAAATGGTTAATTATTTTGGTTTTAATTTTTATTGCCGGTATATATAAATGAATGTATTTCATTTTAGCTGGAAAATGATTCAGAAAATTGGATGCAGTTTAAACTGATGAGTATCAAAATGTATTTAAAAAAACATGTTGTTCCTCATAAATTCGGAATAATTGATACAAAAATGTCATAGTTGACATCTTCGACAAAGAAGATAAAAGCAGAATTTAAAAAAGAGCGTTCAACTAGACACTTCTCATATCCCAGTTGATTATCAACCTAGTACCTCAAAACATTATCCATTTTCTTCGGTTGTTAAGAGGAAACTGGTGTTTAAAGAACCTTTTAGGTCAGCTAAAAAATAAGCATCCAGTTCAAATTTAATTTAATGTGACAGTGAATCTGACTATGTAAAAGAAACTGAGTTGGAGGTAATAATAAAGTCACCATCTGGAAAGTTCAGAGTACATTCTGTTCGAGAAATACAAAAAGTTCATTACGAAGTACAAGTAGACATTTCTGGGAACACAGAAAAAGTAAGCACATTTATATAAATATTTAAAAAATAACAAATATAATTATTTCTTATAGGTTGATAGTGAAGTATAAGCCACTTGGATAATGAAGGATGCAAATATTCAGGTTGATTGGAGACGAGTAAATACTCAATAAACCGATCTCGCACACCAAATTATGAGGTCCATTTCATCAGATTCTCAATCCTTACTCTCTACTGTCCAATAAGAACATTCAGGTTCCTCATTTGTAGAAACATCTGCATCTGAAATATGTGAGACTGAACAAATATAATAAAGAAAAGTTACAGATTTAGCCAATATCGAAAAATTCCCCCCATTTTTTTGATGATTTATCTAAACCAATGTATTATATAGTAAATATTCTTAGTGAAGAAATTAAATACCCCCTTGCACATATTTTAGTAACTCTGCAAAGAATCAGATCAGCTGATACTTTTTTTAGATTAAGTTTGGATTTTAATTTTTCCTCAGTAGTAAAATTTATAAATGTACCCTACCAAAAATTGCTTTTTTATTAAAGCAATAAATTGTATGGCCAAGTAAAGAAAAATAGCGAGAAACCTGCCCATCCAATTTCGATATAAATATAAAAATGTGCAATCAATAATAGACTGTTATGAGGTGAAAATTGAAAAACCCAGTAATGCAAATTTGCAGTCGATGAGTTGGTCCTCATATAAAAATTGCAACACTGAAATATTTAATATCGGCAACCCCTGATGGCTTGATTAATTTCATTTCTGAAGGTTATGGTGGAATAACTTCTGATATGCAATTATAAAAGACTGCAAATATATAGAAATACTTCCGCAATATTCTATTGTTATTGCCGAAAGAGGCTTTAAAGAATTGGCTTCTTTACGGGCTACAAAAAACTGCAAGTTAATTAGGTCTCCTAGTGTTTCTGCCCAAGAAAAATTATCTAGAGAATCTGTGAGAGAAAGTAAAAAAATAGCCAGTTGTAGAGTGCACATCGAAAGAATTATTCGAAAGGCTAGAGAATTCAATTATGTTGAACAGCATTCTTGTATAAATATAAAAAACAGGGGCGGTCGGTCCATGGAAGCAAGGAAAGCAGTGCTTCCCTTGGGATTATTAAAAAACAAACACATAATTAGAACCTAATTATTATTTATCACATATATTAATCAATAAAATTTACTTTTACCCAATTTCAATAGATACGGCCCTGCATTTCAACAGCTGAGATAATGTTCCACGCTAAAACCGTAACTCGATTAATCGAGCCAACACGAACTCGCGCAACTTCGATATAACTGATAAGCAACTTCTTGAAATGCATCCCATCCCCACTTCATACTTTTGATATCTGAGCCGTATAGCATAGTACCTAATGCGTCTTGTTTTATAGATTTTAATATCGATTTTAATATTATACTTAATATTAATCTTCCTAGTATTATTCTTAGCTTTTGTGCTATATTTGTAAAAACTTTTTTGGTGTTTCTAAACCTGTGGTGTGGCGACAAGCGATTTTTAAAACGTTGAACATTAGTGCGCGTATAAGCAGTTTTAGAATTGCTTATTCAATATGGAAACTGGTCCTAGCACTGTGGAAAATATTATTTGCGTTTGTATGGTGTGCAATTTGTTGAAAACGGGATTTTCAGTATATTCGTTTCAAAATAAACTGGATATTATTAGAAACGGGAGACCAACACCTGATTTAAAACTTTTAAAAACGAAAGTTAAATCATGCTATAGGTACTTTAATATTGAAATGTACAGTGTTAATCAGTGGCTAATGGGTTGTGAAAATTTGTGTAAATTGTTTTGTTGGCCATGTGTACTTTTCACAAATGAAAAAGGTGTTTGGAATAAAAATGGCTTTTCAGATTTAAGCAACATTCACAAAGTGACAAAGATGCATGGTAAGTGTGAAACTCATTTGCGAGCGGTTCTAAAAAAAAAACATTTGGAAAATCACGAATTAAGCATTCATTAGATCAGCAGTTGAAAGAAAGTGACCGTAAGCATAATGAACTTGTAAAAAAAATCGAGAAGTGTTAAAAAGACTTATTGACATTGTTTGTTTTCTCGGCGAAAATGAACTTAGTTTTAGAGGTCATTCTGAATCTCGGAGTGTTGCTAATAGGGGCAATTTCATCAATTTAGTTGATTTATTAGCAAAATACGATACAATTTTAAGTAACCATCTGGAACACTCCACGGTATTTCGCGGTACATCAAATCATATTCAAAATGATTTGATTCAGTCGATAAGCAATATTGTTTTAAAAAAGATCAAGCAAGAAATAAGAAAGCTCCTTTTTGTTGCAATTATGTTAGATGAAACAACCGATATTACGAATATTAGTCAGTTGTTAATCGTAGTACGATACATAAATCCAAATGGGAAAGTCCGAGAGCGCTTTTTAGGATTTTTAGACGTAACATCACAGAGAACGGCTGCAGCTTTATATGCTATAATTTGTCAGATAGTCGATGATCTACAGTGTGGTGCTAAACTTATCGCCCAAAGTTATGATGGGGCCGCTGTAATGCTGGTGAATTGGGGGGGCCTGCAGGCCAAAGTAAAAGAGACATTTCAGAATGCAATATTTGTACATTGTTTTGCGCATCGATTAAATTTAGTTCTTGCTCAATCTGCAGCGTGTCTTAAAGAGTGCAAAGTATTTTTTTCAAGTATTAGTGGAATGGCTGCCTATTTTTCAAAGTCATCAAAACGGACACGAGCTTTAGATTTGGAAGTACAGAAGAAACTACCCAGAGTTGCTCCAACACGATGGAATTACAATGGGAGCCTAGTACAAACTGTATCTGAATATCGACAGCCTCTAATTGATTTATTTGAAAATATTTTACAAAGCAAAGATGATTGGGACACTGAGACTTTGAATGGATCCAGAGGTTACTTAGATTCATTGAAAAGAGACTTTGATTTTAATTTTTTGTTCAGTATTTTCTCCGAAATATTCCCATTTACTGAAAATTTATTCAATATTTTGCAAACTAAATCAAATGACGTTAGATTTTGTGTAAAGAAAATTGAAGAATTCAAAAATTTGATTTGTAACAAAAGAAATGAATTTGAAAAGTTCTGGGAAAAAACTAGTAATGACAGTTTAGAGCCACAAAGAAAAGGAATATGAACTGAATTTATAGTGGATCGTAGAACTTCATATCGAAAACTTTTTATCGAAATTTTGGACAATATCACTGGGCAACTAAATAATAGATTTAAAAATTTTAGTGATATACAATTTTTAGAATGGTGTAATTTTAATGAATTTAAAAATAAACAGTTTCCATAAAACGCACTTCAGTCATTGAGTGATAACTACGGAAATTTTTTTGATATAGTGGGTTACGATCGGAACTTTCAGTTATTTATGCTACAGAAGATATTAGTCAGAAACATAACGCCAACGAATTGTTTATCTTTATAAACGACAATAGTTTGGATCAGGCCTACTCTGAAGTGTTGAAATTGTGTGAGTTAGTGTTGACGATACCTGCAACTAGTGCTTCGGTTGAACGCAGTTTTTCGACCTTAAAAAGAATAAAAACTTTTTTCAAGAAATTCAACCAGTGAAGAGCGGCTTTCAAAATTGTCCCTGTTGACAATAGAAAGGGACTTTGTGAAGGAGATGTCCCAAAATTCAAACTTTTACGACGAAGTTATTTCCGACTTCGCAAAAAAGGAGAGGCGGATTAAATAAACTACATTATAAATAGGTAGGTATGTGCATGTTAACTACTTAACTAGCCGGCTCGATTTATAGTTGGCTAGAGAGTGCAAGATGGCAAGTGACCAAACTCTCTATTTCGTTGCGGGTTCGATCCCCGCCACCGGCACTGACAATGTCGGTGGGTATGGTTGTGTGTCTGCGTTTTTTTCATAACTGTAACCCTCGCCCGTGCAGCTTCGGCTATGGAATCGGAGGTTGTCTTATTTTTGTGGTGTTTTTATGTTTTATGTTTATTAAGGAGTGGCGGTCTACAAGTGTACTTTTTTCTAGATATCATAACTTTGCGGCTTTCGACATTTGCTTTAAAATGATTATACCAAAGCCACGCCCCTTTTCTTAAAAAAATTTGCCTCGCTTCGCTCGGGGCTTCGCACTACCCATCACCCTATATCACAAACTGCTTCCCCTGTATCAAAACTCACCGCTCGCCCCTGATAAAAAACATATATATGCTGGACTATGTAATGCAAACAGTATGTGGATTAGTAAATTTGGAAAAATTACTTTTAAAGCGTTAACACCATTTATAAGTGACAAGTAAGTTTACGGAAAAATAAATATTTTTAGAGAACAGCTAAAAAGCCATTTCACTATTATGATGAAGTTGACTTTAAATGCTGGTTACACGTATACCGGGTGTAACAGAATCACGGTACACCCCCTTTTCTCCCTTAGTTTTGAAGATAATTGATTGA
The DNA here is from genome assembly GCA_029963845.1 of Rhamnusium bicolor. Classification (NCBI taxonomy): domain Eukaryota; kingdom Metazoa; phylum Arthropoda; class Insecta; order Coleoptera; family Cerambycidae; genus Rhamnusium; species Rhamnusium bicolor. The sequence continues at coordinate 182,485 of JANEYF010001423.1, forward strand.
AATTTGGGATATTCTATACACATAATAAGCGGCACTTTTTGACACACAAGTGATTTTTTTTTCAGTTCCGGTTTCGCCGGAAGTTACACCAACTTTCAATTTTTAAATGGCACACCCTCTATATTATTGTATTTTTGAATTTTGCTTAATTTTCTGAATCCAACGATACCAAATAAGTGACATTTCAATCGTCAGTATTTTTTATAATATAATTTTTAGTTTTCCATTTAAGTGTGCCATGGCGGTTCCAATTTATTCTACATGACCCGTGTAATGCTAGAAAAATCGATATCCCGTCAAAAATACTAAATTACGTGATTTATGAGTAAATAAAGTTCATCGAAACGGTTTTTGGTGAAAAACTTAATTTTTTCAAATGTAACCATATTGGTACCGTGGTACCATTTATTAGTACTATTAATAAGGAATTTATTCCCGTAATAAATTTAGATTTCCTTGTGACTAATATTTTGTATATTGTCGGTTAAATAATCCCAAATTTGTAAACCTAGACACGTCCGAAAATAAAATCATTCCCAAAAAATCATTATTTGGCTGCACGTTATTCTGAAAAATTCAATTGCAGTATTCTATCCTACGTTCATAATCATTTTCGCACAAGTGCTGATTTAATTGGTATTTAAAAGATTTATAGTGGTATTTGTACAAAATTCGGCTTACTGTTTGGTGAATGATTTCCAATTCAAACCCAATTTACCTTAGAGAAACAGTCTTATCAATTTCTACTCGATCCAAAACATTAATTTCCGTTCCTTCGTCAAAAATGAAATTTTCTTCGGGATCATTGGTGGGCTCACTTCGGAATTGATTTTCAAGATGATTAAAATAATTTCTCGCTGGACATTGTCTATCAGGACTTCGTTCGGCATAAACGTGTCTAGCCGCAACGGCATTTTTTCTACATTCCCCATAAATAATTAACATGACCACTTTCATCTCTTGTATAAATTTGCTGCATTTTAAACACAATTAACAAGAATTTTAATCAGTTTTTTAAAGACACAATAAAAACGCCGGTAAACCAACAAATGTTTGACAAGCTAAGTATTTCATTGTTTTCAAAGCCACCTTAGATGGTTACTTTTTAACATTTAATTAGAATAAAATTGTATTTTCTATTGTCTTTTAGCTGTAATTTTTTTTGTATTTATCGCACATTTTAATATGATATATGAATAAATTCTTTATGAATAGTACTAATAAATGGTACCACAGTACCAATATGGTTCCATTTAAAAAATTGAGTTTTTTCCCAAAAACCATTTTGATAAACTTTATTTGCTCATAAATCACGTAATTTAGTATTTTTAACGGGATTTCGATTTTTCTAGCATTACACGGGTCATTTAGAATAAATTGGAACCATCATGGCACACTTAAATTGAAAACTAAAAATTATATTATAATTGACGTTTGAAATGTCACTTATTTGGTATCGTTGGATTCAGAAAATTATGCAGAAGTCAAAAATGTAATAATATACAGGGTATTCTATTTAAAAATCAAAAGTTAGAGTCACTTCCGGCGAAATCGGAAGTGAAAAAAAAATCACTTGTATGTCAAAAAGTGCCGCTTAATATATATACATATAATAAATATATATATATATATATATATATATATATATATATATATATATATATATATATATATATATATATATATATATATATATATATATCGACGCTTAAGAAACAATACCTCGTATCTCCATTTTTGTCAAAACTCGGTTTAGAATTTTAAATTAATGTCCACTCCTATGTCTAACAGTTCCCAATATCTTGTATCTCTAAGATTAATATTGATACCAAAAACTCTACTTAAAAAATACCTCGTATAACATAAAATAACTCGTATCTCCATGACCTCCATATAAAAATAACATGTAGGTTTCATATCTATTAATAACAAAACTTAGTTTTTCTCGTCTCCCTGTAAAATTGCTAATTTGGAGATAAGAGGTATTGTTTCTTAAGCGTCGATATATATATATGTATGTATATATATATATATATATATATATATATATATATATATATATATATATATATATATATATATATATATATATATATACATATATATATATATATATGTTGTTTTTCAGGTTTTCGCGGGTGGTGAAATGTTAAATTCGTTTTCCGGGTATACTCCCGCGTAGGTGATAGGCCCCGAGAGGGGACCGTGGTTGTCTGAACGACGTTTCGGCAGAATCTCATCTGCCATCTTCAGGTTCTAACAGATAACTGCTAATATATATATATATATATATATATATATATATATATATATATATATATATATATATATATATATATATATATATATATATATATATATATATATATATATATATATATATATATATATATATATATATACTTTTGAATTGTTTTATTAAACTGTTGTAAAATTGAAAATTTTGTGATTTATTAAAATTTATGAAAATTGGCGCCTTTATTTTAAATTTGTATTTGTTTTATTTATGCCCTTGTATACCCAAACTAGCTCAGATTTTATTTTACAAGTTTTTACTTACTGTTTTATTTTCTTTTTTGCTCTTACTCAGGATGCAGGTTCACTATGTTTCTATCTATAGTATAATTTCAAATTTAAATTCACAAAATCAGTACACATCCATACAAAAAAAACTAAACACTTTCAGAAAATAACAAGGAGTTGTTTTAATTTAATAATTTTTTAAAATTTTAACAAATAAATTTACTATAATATCTTAATTTCACCCAACCAAATGTTAAATCTCGAGATTTTACCTTACTCTGTTTCTCTCTCCTTGGCAATTGGCCAAACTGTGTCGTTTCTTAATTCTGTATCAGCTGTATTCCACGTTCCAAGTTCAGATAATATGGCCGCTCTAATTTTCTACTGTACTGGTGTAGTGTATTTACTTTATTTTTTTGTGATTTATCCCCAGCTGGATTTTTTTATAACAGGTATGTACTTACAAAATTTTCCACTGTTTCTTTATTATTCTGTCTTGAATTCTTATTTTAAAACCTTTTATTTACAACACTTTACTTCTAACCTTGATTTTCTTAATATTTCTTCTATTTTTATTTCATTCGATCTCAAAATTTTCAAAACTTTTTTCAACCTCCAATTTTTTTTTCAATAACAACCAACTATCAAATTTTTATCTTGCTTATTTTAATTTTGTATATAGTAAAATCACCAAATTTCAAAAATGACTACTTGTGACAAATTATTTTTTTATGTCAAATATTTTTAATTTTGAAAATAAACACTTTTATACTACCTTTTTTGTTGCCTTTTTAATAGAATATTCTTTTCTTGATACTTTCCTGAGCATTTTCTGTAAATTAGCATGTGTTATGTTCAGTATAAAAGTTTTTATCTTTCACACCTCTTTTTTAAAAATTTTTCTTAACGAGTGCCCTATAATTTTAAACAAACTCCTTTTTATAAACTAGAACTTATTAACTACTCATAACAAATCTTTTCATCTCTAGATTAATATATCTTTTCTCAGATACTAATATTTTTGTTTCTACATTTTGTAGGCTGTCGAAATTGGTTTCACCCCTTTTACCACACTTTAACACGGTGTCTTGAGCTACCCCCACTCACACACGAAGCACTGAGTGTCTTCTTTGTCCTAATGGCATGTCTTTTGCACATCGATGGATTTTCTGTTTAATTTTGGATGAAATTCTAGTTCAACTATGCTGTCACACATACAAAATCAAGAAATGTTTATGTTTCAACCCCAATATTGGAGAAATTATTATGGCATTCATCTAAATACATTACTGCACCCCTGTTTGGTAAGTTTTATTTCAGTTTATATTCACTTTTACAGACAATGCACTTTTTTATGTTTCGATATGAAAATTTTAAGATAATTTACAATATTTTCCCCTGTTTATTCAATGTTGCTTTCTTAACATTTATCTAAAGTTCAATTACATTTACTCTATACTAGATTTTTCATAAATTTCCCCTTTTAAAAGTTTATACTATAACAATTGTCTCTTTTTATAGGTGAAATCTTTCCCCTGAAATTATGCAACTTTTGATACTACTGAAGTTGATTGAAGTGAAATTTTTATATGGGACTACATTGGTGACACCTTTTCGATGGCAGAAAATACACAATATGTCTCTCGTCAGCCCTGCCAGTGAAGATCCAGGACTTCGACTTGAACACCTTTTTCTTGCTTTTTTATTTTTTCATTAATCTTTTATGGCCAATTTGGCTTTGCAAATACCTTATAACTAACTACATTTTTGATATGAACAATAAATACTTAATTCTACTACACATATGTTAAAAATGTTCATTCATAAATGTATGCATAATACTGTATTCATCAAACCTTTTATTTTTACTGCACGTTTGCACTCTATTTTTGTCCCTTTATTTATCTGCATTTTATTATTCTAATGAAAACAATTAAAAACCTTTTAAAAATAATTTATAATATTGCTACATGTGATAATATATATATATATATATATATATATATATATATATATATATATATATATATATATATATATATATATATATATATATATATATATATATATATATATATATATATATATATATATATATATATATATATATATATATATATATATATATATACATATATCTATATATATATATATATATATATATATATATATATATATATATATATATATATATATATATATATATATATATATATATATATATATATATATATATATATATATATATATATATATATATATATATATATATATATATATATATATATATATATATATATATATATATATATATATATATATATATATATATATATATGTATATATAGGATATCCCAAATTATCTTCAAAACTAAAGGAGAAAAGGGGGGTATACCATGATCTTTTTTACACCTGGTATATTGGAAAATTTTGGGCTCAATCCAAAATGTCGCCCTACTTGGAGTTGGTGTGGGGCTCCGGTCTTACACAATCCTTTATGAATTACTATTATATTGTTGGTGATTTAACTCTCTTGTATCAGTATTTCCACAGAGACTGTTCAACAGAAATTGCGTACTGCAAGCGAACTATTTATATGTAGTAGATGAGAATTAGTATGGACTTTTCTAATTTGCCGCATTAATGGTGTGCCATGGGCCAGATTATGAACTCTTGATACGAATCATGACGAGTCGAACAGTAAGCAAAAACTCTCAAAATCAGAAGCAAAAAATATATTAAAGTCATCCAAGGTTCTAAAAGTGACGAATACATCTCGTGTCATGATTCACATTCAATTATCAGGTCTTGAGGCATTACGAGCTGGCCCAGTATTAATGTTTTCATAAAGTGAAATGATGTGGCGGCACATTATTTTTGTTGATTTACTTATTTTTTAACTCCCCGTTTTTAAGTTTGGTATAATGAACAAAATATTACCGAACATAAGCGATTTTTCTAATTTTTTTAAAATTGTGCTTTTTGAGAAAAACAATTCCAAATAATTCTGACCTTTATTGTGACCTTGAATGAAAAAGAAACTGGATTTATTTTAGATAAGAAAAATCCCATTAATAAGCTAATAGATACCAGAGTCGAAAACCTTTCAATTTATTTATAAATCAGTGTGTGTTGGCATGAATTTATTTAATCTTCAATTAAATAAATTGAGAGGATTTCGACCTTGGTACCTATTTAAGTACTTATTATTTCTAGTATTTATTACTATTTTGTAAATTACAAAATAATGTGCATAGTACAATTTTACCACTTAGTCAAGATATATTAATGAACGAAATTTGTCTGTAAAAGTAAATAATTTGTAGTTTTTAATTTTTCATTTTAAATTGCCATTGTCCTCAGATGAAATGGCTTGTAACAGAAAATAAATATGAAATAACTTCTTAAGACTGTTTCAGATGAGGACAAATATTGTTTTAGAAACAAATAACTAGCAAAATGTGAGTGTATTATTCGTTTTCTACCATTTAGAATCTAGGCACAGTCATAGTATGCTTGTGTACGGGACACGGAAAATTTTAATTTGATCATGATTACATTAAAAAATATATTGTGTAAAAAGGATTTGCTGCGCACGAATCAAGATTTTTCCCTTGATTTTTTCTGATCTAAATGAGTATTACAAAGAAGAATACTTATTACATGTAATTTATTTTTAACACGCTTTTATTAGCTTCACCTGTATGTTTGCTTGCTTGCTTGCTTGTTTGCTTGTTTGTCTGTTTGTTTGTTTGTTTGTAACCGACTCTTTGGACTCGATTTTGACCCACTTTAAACGGACAGATTTAATTGAAACTTTGTACACTTACGAAGAACCGGTAACAATACAATAATTTGATAAGTTTATATCATTATCCTGATCAGGATCGCCAGTCCTTTCCTCACGTATCCTCTGCGTGAGAGCAAAGGCTTAATATGTAAGTACATTCCATGATTTTCAGTTACGTCGGTGGTCGAACGGGCTAAGGCAGTCGACGCGAAACGACAGACTCCTCGGGCGTGAGTTCAAATCCCACGGCTGAAATAAAAATATATTTTTTTTCTCAGAAATATCTGTTGGATCGTAATATGTTATAATATCAGCATCAATAAGCAATATAAATATAGTTTAAAAAAACTACAAAACACGCTTTCATATCACATCAAACTAAAAGTGAAAAATAAATATGGTTTAAAAAAACTAAAAACACGCTTTTTTAAAGCACATCAAACTAAAAAGTGAAAAATAATTATTAATATAAACTGAAAACAATAATGAACGAAAAATACTAGTATTATTGTGAAAAAAGCGTGGGTTGCTCGATATACGAAAAATATGGCACAAAGCGTCCCACGATTTTTTCACAATAATACTAGTATTTTTCGTTCATTATTGTTTTCAGTTTGTATTAATAATTATTTTTCACTTTTTAGTTTGATGTGCTTTAAAAGCGTGTTTTTTAGTTTTATTAAACTATATTTATTTAAATAAAATTTCTACACAATAATAGTATATTGTTTTATTAGGATTAGAAGTGACACTTTGTTTGACGAGCAATTATGTTTGTATTTGCGAGGCGAAGCGCAGCGTAGTCGAGCGAACGCAGAAATTGCGAGTCAAACAAAGACACTTTAAATCTGAATGAAACATGTTATTTTTTCTTCAAACGCAAAAAAAAATTCGAAATATTTAAACATTAAGTACATACATAATTATTTTCGATTATACGACTTATAACAGTTTCATCGTGTTGCTTGTGACAAACACTATGTGATTGCTATGGATATTGTGTGGTTGCTAGGGATGCCAATAAATATAAACAAACATTATATTTAAGGAAATAAATTGTGATTTATTATAGTCCATTATTAGAAAAAAATGTCTGATTGTGAAGATTTGTCGAGTATACCAGCAGAGGTGGTTGAAATTGCTAACGAAGTGACTTTAAATCTTCTACCACCAAAGATGCGTGAAGTGTACGAGTGCTCATATAATCGTTTTATGCAATGGTGCTCTGAAAAGAATATAAAATCGTATTCGGAAAGTGTTTTATTGGCATATTTTGCCAGTCTGTTCTCAAAAATGAAATGTTCCACTTTGTGGTCACAGTATTCAATGGTGAAATCGACACTGACTCTCAAGAATGGCGTAGATATAAGTAAATTTTCCGAGTTGAATGCATTTTTAAAAAGGCAAAGTAATGGTTATACCCCTAAAGAAGCTAGGGTTTTAACGAAGGACCAAGTTGAACAATTTTTGGATGCTGCCCCTAACATACATTATTTAATGATGAAGGTATGTTTAAAATTAAAGAATGAAGTAGGCAAGTTTTGTGAATTTTTATTTATAGGTTGCCTTAATAATGGGAATTGCAGGCGCATGTCGTTGTGATGAACTAATTCATTTAAAAACTGATGACATTGAAAATGTTAAGTCTGCTTTACTGATGAAAGTTCCTCATACTAAGACCGGTAAGGATCGGTCATTTACGATTCTTGGAGAAAAATATTTCAGTATTTACAGAAAATACGCTGCTCTTCGGCTAAAAGGTTTTGAAGAAAGTCGTTTTTTTATAAAGTATCAAAATGGAAGATGTCAACGGTCAGTAGTCGGTATTCATAAAATTAGTAGTGTTGCAAAAGAAGTGGCAAAATATTTAAATTTACCAAATGCAAATGAATATACTGGACACTGCTTACGTCGAACTTCTGCCACTTTTCTTGTAGATTCTGGTGGTGATGTCACTTTTCTTTAAAGACATGGGGTTGGAGGTGGAACACTGTTGCAGAGGAGTATATAGAAGAATCTATAGAAAATAAAATAAGTACAGCAAGAAAAATATTTCGACTCGATGAACCTAGTACTAGCACCAATGGGCCTAGTACGTGTAATAGTATCAATCCCTTGAATCTCGATAATACAGTTGCTTGCAATAATGTAGAAAGTCAAGGAAAAATTAATCAACAAATGTGTTCCCACGATACCACTAAGAGTGTAACAGTTTCAGATATTGCTACCACCACCGTTAAAAATGTCGATTCTTCTGGTTTGTTTAATTTTTATTCAACTTGCTCAAACTGTACTTTCAATATGACTATCAATAAATAATAATAATTGAATGAATTTATATATCTAGCCTAATCAATAAGTTTTGTATTTCATTTCATTGTTTAATAATTTTGGATTGTAAGAATTTCATATTAAAATGATGACTTTTGTGACGTTTGAAGAAAAACACCTTTTTAACCGTTTGATTAGTTTGAAACGGTTTATCCTATTTGTGATATTAAATTCAATTAAGCCCCAGTGATATTTACATGAATTGACGCCTATGTACAAACGGTTATTCAATATTCCGATACCGGATGCACAGAGAGCCTGCCACAACGGATATCAGTGGGCTGTCTCATTAGAACGGTAGGGAATGACTAGACTGCAAAATCTTATCAAGCTCGGTTCGTTACCACGAAATAAATAAATAAGTATTCAACAGAAGGTACCTATTCTACTTTTCATATAGATATTTAGAATAAAATAATATTTTTGAATAATATAATTCGAATAATTGTATTCATCTGTCACGAGATAATCAGGCATAAATGACAGTAATTTAATAATCACGGCTAACTGAATTTTAAATACATTAAAATTTTGCAGAAGGTAATATTATGAAGCTCAGCACATTTTATTATAATTTTTGTTTCTATTTAGAGGTTTCTCTGACCAAATACTGTTCGTGCAAGCGTGTGTCCTGAAAAAAGATTTTTATTTTCTTAAGTATACAGTAGATGCGTTAGTTACTTGTAGCACTAACTTGTAAGACAGCTATTAACCCAAAATAAACTGAATGAGAAAGGACTTGTACAAGTACTTATACCAACAGCTAGGACAGGAAGGTTTATAATTTTCCAGGCTATTTACTTCCCAATTAATCTTCCCCCAACACCTGCATTATCACTGTCCGTAAAACTAATCTTTCAACTAGCCCAATGTAGACAGTTGCAAAAGAACTTTTCAAGTCAAATCATTTTTGACGGGAAACGCGGCCACGAAAAGGATCCATCCTCTTCACACAACTGCTACTAACAAGGAAAAAACACGTTTGCGTGTAGACACCTACTTACGCTGAGTCTGGAAAAGTCTAGGTACTTGTACTTGTAATAGTAACTGGAATAAGTAACTATACCAATGTAAACGCGCCTTTAAACTCATAGTTGTTGCAACCAGAAAGCTTTTGTTTCCTTATTATTATAAATTAAAGCCTATGTGAATCATACTCAAAGTACAGACAGTAGTATGGTGTTCTGTCTTCATTTCTGTAATAATTTAAAAGACAAAATACAGTTTTTAAAATGTGCTTAGCCTACTCGCCTTAACTACGAAACGAACAATAAAAATCACAATTTTATGTAGAAATTTGATAAAAATTATAATTTTGCAAAAGACGGCTTTGTATATTACGAAAGCTATGAAAAACCACATAACGTTTTTTTATAAACTTTTTTCTTGAAATTTCAACTTAAGAAGCTTTGAAATTTTTAGAAAAATGTTGAAATTTCAAGATAAGAAAAATGTTATGTGACCCTTCGGTCTTTTCTAATAAAGAAATAATATAATTTGAACAAAAAAATTCGATCAGTTACCTTACTTATCGCATTATTTGTGTATTTATTTTGAGAATATTTAAATTATTCATTTCTATTTCTAGACCTATTAAATAGTGGCAAGAAACTGGACCATAATTCAGGACCGGCCATGAAAAACAAATGACAATAGTGTTGGCTTTTGTCATGGACGACTACGATTTTTCAAATATTTTTATTTTTAAATTAATTAAACACATGCAAGTTACATGTTTTTCAAATCAGAAAAAGTAGCTCTAACCAAATATACAAAAATACATGTTTCATTAAAAAAATAGGTCTATCTTATATCTTTTTTATACTATTTTGCATTGTTTTTTTGAAAGCATATTCTACAACTTTTCTTTCTTATTGTTTTTCGTATCTTCAAAAACAAATTCTGTGTCCATAGCTGAAAATATGAGGAATCACGCTTTTTTTAGTTTATGCACAAATGGTAGTGATTCCACCACTGGTAAGAGCGTTTTATGTGAGGATTTTAGCGGACTATATGGCGACCACTCCGCGAAAGTAAATGTACGCAGGCGTGTCGCTAACTGTGAAACAAGAGTTTAGTTACGTATAATATTATATACGTTTATCCCGGCTTCCTGTCCTCAATAATGGTTGCATATATTACAGGTATATAAATAAACACATACAAATCAATGATATATCAGTCAATTCAATCATAAAAAGGCTCTTTAAAAAACAGGATTTTTTTATATAACTGCCGACCCTGCAAAATGGCAATTTTTCCGCTGCCTGGTCATCAGTTAAGTGACGCGGCCGAATTATTGATACGCGAGAGGCCGGTCTTCCATTAGACAAATTTCTATTGTTTGATTCTTAATGTGGCTATTATATTGAGAGGTTGTGCAATGTAATCTGAGGAAGAAATGCATGTATGTAAACGTTGTTTTGGAAGACCTCGGCGAACCACAGGCCAATTGCATCACCTGAGGATGTAATGAGAGCAATGGAAATTCATCGAAATTGTTAAGATATCTAAAACAGAAAAAAAGCTACCAGTATTCGAAAGAGATTTATTTATTTGCTATTAGCAAACTTTCAAGAAGTGTAGAGGCAGTTAATTGTATGTATGTGAAAATACATTACGTCCCTGAACTGTGTGAAGAGTTAAACTGTTGTTAAGCCCAACTGTGGTTCAACGTGAGTTATAACTCACTCTTATAATTGTAATAAAGCTAATAATATGTTTATTCAAAATTTTGTTATTGATGAATCGAGCTTTATTACTACATAAAAAAATGTTGTTTGTTTAGAGCATTAAATTGACTAATAAAATCCGCTGTTCTTTTCTTTTGCCACGATTTCATGATTTGTTATACTATCAGCACGAGTATTTTTTTCCTCAAAGAAACCCTTTTCAAGCAAATTCCGCCAAACATAAAACTATTTTATAGTCATGGTACAGTAGATTTGATTACATTTCTTAAAGCTTTTCCGCATCTTTAGGACCTCAGTGGGTTTCTCCGTATATTATCATATTAAAGTTTTTCTTCATTAGTAATTTAATACTATAGTGTACTGTTTTTTTTCAATTGTTTCAATTGTTATTAACTAGCTCTATACTGTAAAACAAATAAATATAATTTTGGTTAATAAAAATTATTAACCCTATGAGAATGTCAATAACAAGTGGTACGTCAATAAACTTTATATTTTCAGAGGCAGCAATGACTTCATTTTTATATAGTGTTCTGTGATGAAATCACCACTGTGTTCATCATTCTCACATGCTGAGTTTAAGCGTAATTGACTCTAGCAATTACCACAAATTGTGCGTTTATGTCCATTCGTCCTATAGCCACACGCTGACCTACATCCGAAATCACTTTTAGGACAAGAAGGAAAGAGTGTGATATTATGATTGGTATAAGTTTGTCAGGCCCATCACCAACTTTTAGCAAACAGTTAATTGCTGAGTTTTAGATGAATTTAGTAATACACAAGCACTTTGTTGATAATGTGGAGGCAATGAAGTCTATTTACAAAATTTATTTTAAATAATTGATTGAAGATGAAGTTACTTTGTGAAAATCCATTTTGATTTAAAAAATTATAAACACTTTCTATTACTTTTCTAATTTTCACTATATTTTTTATTTTTACAACTAGTTTCATTCTATTCGGACATTTTCAAGTAGATTAAATTATACACAGATTTTAATTTCATTTAAATACAAACTGAACTAAATAGAAGGATGGGTTGATTATATAATTCAAATATGTACAGATGTTATGTATTTAAATGTAGGGGTTTCTCGAGATAGTAAAGTATATTATGGTGTGATTTTGATTAACAGCATTAGGTTATCTGAACAAGTTTAATAAAGGAGAATTATTTAAATCTATTTGGTCGTTTAATATGTTTTTATTCCTATTTAATTTATTTGTTTGTAGCGCTTCTAATAGATTGTAGATACTGGGCAAAGGAAAACCCTCGATGGATGCGGGAGTAGCACACACAGTATCCACAAAAGGTAAATGTGTGGGCGGGAATTGTAAGAAATAGAATCATTGGATCCTATTTTTTTCGATGAAACCGGCATATTTCCAATTTTTAATGGGTTATCTGATCCCAGCGGTATTAAATTTATTCCTCAGTAGAATTAATCCTGGAAATGTTGACAAAAGCCTGTAATATCAACAGGATGGTATGCCACCCCAATATGCAGCAGATGTTCTAAGGTATCTTGACCAAATATTTCTGAACAGGTAGATTGGTAGATGTGGACCCATCGAATGATCACGAAGGTCACCGGACCTCAATCCATTAGATTATTTTCATTGGGTATCTAAAAAACTTAGTTCATAAAACCAAACCGGAAAACACTGTTGATTTAAAAGAGAGAATTAGAACAAAAATAAACAACATTTCTCAGGACACTGTAAACTAGGTTTAGCAACAGTTTATTCACCGTTTAGGGTACTGTCAGTTACAACAAGCAGTTCAGCTCGAACATTTACTATAAATTGTTTTTATTATTAATTAACCGTTAGTTCTAGTGACTATTATTAGTTCAAACAAAACATGAAAGTTAGTAAATTCTTACAATCAAAATGGCTGTATCTTTTTTATCAATTTTAGACACTAAGTGTATACATATTTGGAATCATCTGTTGATTCAGAATCCAAAAATGAAGAAATATACAGGGTGCTCTGTATAAAAAATTATCTAATACGTTATAACGAAAACAGTGATGACGTCATATCGAAAAAATAAAGGAAAAGGTGCGCAATTAAAACTAATTTTTTCTAAATATTTTTGGTTTAAGAAATAATGAATTTATTCCATACTTTAAGGACACACTATATGTATAATTCTGTAAACTTTAACAATGCTAATGTCTTTTTGTAGGATCTACAGTAATAAAGTTTATTCTAATTTTTCTATTCTATTATATTCTCTTATATGCTACACCACGGAAAAGGAATAAAACTACTTTGTCAGATTATTTGCAAAATATTAGTCTATATTATAAATACAATAAAGATGATCTATGAGAAAAGTCTTTTTAGATGTATATGTCGTAGGGCACGATGGAGCGAAGATTGCGATTAGTAATATCGGAAACCCTAATAACTTGGATGAATTACGTCGTCACCTACAAATAGTTTGCGATGGGATGCCCCAGCAGGATATTGATCGTTTAATTTTCAGGATGCCACAACGAATTAATGCACGTCTGTTATACCAGTAGATTATTTAAAAATGTACTTGTTAATTTATACTGGGTGAATAATAAAGAATGGACTAACTAGAGATTCTTTACCTCTATTATAAACAACTTTAAATCTGAAATTTCTAACGTAATTAAAACTGAGGTTGAAAAGATTATTTATAAAAATATTGATAAACTGGTCACCTCAAAAATAGATGAACTAAAATCAAAGTTAGATAATATAACAACTTCCGTTTTTAATTCTGCGCCAAAAAAAATCATATGCTACTGCTACCGCTGCTTGAGGATTTCCTTTACTTGTGGAAGAAATGTTTTCCACACTTCCGATAGACAATAATGGACTTGAAATTTGTTTAATGATCTCTTTGCGTTCTCTATACGGATGTATAAATGTATGGGAACAGCAGGATAACTTGAAAAATACAAATCCTAGAAAAAGAACTTTAAATACAAAAGTTGTAGGAAATTTCTCTGGCTATCTGACGGTGCCCTTGGATTTGACATTGACCAAGACGTTCAAGGTCATTTGAAGGTCAACTTGTAACCCCGAAAATGAAACGAGCGGAAAATTTCACGTTCGGATATGACCTTCGGCACTTACAAAATTGATCTCTAAAGGTCATCTTTACTTTACTCAAGTTGAACTTCAATTTTGTAAGTGCCGAAGGTCATATCCGAACGTAAAATTTTGGCTCGTTTCATTTCCGGGAGGGGGTTCCATGTGAAAAAATCGACTTGGCCTTCAAATGACCTTGCAGGTCATGATCAATGTCAAATCCAAGGTCACCATCACCAAGTTAAGTGGTTACACATTTTCACAGTACATACAAAGTTTAAGTGAATTAAACATCGATCCCGTTTGTCTTTGGCTGCTTTTTGCAACAGTTCTTCTCAGTGTATTTGGCAAAGTTTTTCATCAGTTGCAGTAGTTGATTCGATAATCCTTTTCAAGATAATTGAAGAGTAATCGTTTTTGTTTTTGGTGGTTTTTCCAATTGTTTCTAAGAATAATTGGCGAGGTTTTTCATCGGGCGCAGCGATTTTTTCGATAGTCTGTGCTTCTTCAACAATCTTTCTGTATTTTTTCCAAATGGCTACTCTTACAGAGGAAGAGAGAGTCGCACTTTTGATGATGAGAGGATGGGGTGATAGACAGAGGTCATATGAAGAAGTGAGCTTGATATTCAATGATGTTTCTCGTAATAATGTAGAAGGCATTTCCAAATCAACTGTCTCTCGTACCATCCGCCGATTTGAAGAAACTGGGACGAATAAAAATCGTCCGAAATCTGGAAGATCAAGATAGCAAACGACAGAAGAGCGACAAGTTGAAGTAGCACAATCCTTTGTTGAAAATCCCAGATTGTCAACAGCTTAAAATGAGTCGATTTTCAGTACATAAAAATTTTATAAAATTCCACCCTTACAAAACACATCTCCACCAGGAGCTAAATGAAGATGATCCTCATCGCAGGTTGGAGTTTTGTGAAATTATGATGCAAAGAATTGATAACAACCGTAATTTTTTACACCAAATTGTTTTCTCAGACGAAGCCACTTTCGAAATTTGTGGTAAAGTAAACCGTCATAATTTCAGATATTGGAGTAATGAAAATCTTCATTGGTTGCTTGAAGCACACACGCAGATACCTCAAAATTTGAATGAGAGGGTAGGACTTTTTCGCGATCGAGTGGTTGGCCCTTTTTTTATTAATAGAAATCTGAATGCTGAGAAATACTTACAACTCCTTACAGACAATATTGTGCCAGCTATACAGCAGATTACTGGTAACGATTTTAATGAAGTTTGGTTTCAGCAAAATGGCGCGTTTCCACATTATGGACTAACTGTCAGAGACTATTTGAGAGATACTTTCCCCAATCGATGGATTAGAAGAAGATGAATCAGTGAGTGGCCAGCTAGATCACCAGGCATAGCACCGACTGATTATTTTCTTTGGGGTTACATAAAAAGTAAAGTTTACTTTACCAAACCTCAAGATTTAAATGAACTGCAACAGTAAATAATAGATGCATGCGCTGAGATTACAACAGAAATAATAAGAATTACAATTGATAATTTTTGTATTCGTCTAACTCACTGTCAAATTGTGAATGGCTAACATTTTGAACGTTGTAGGAAATTTCTATGATATCTGACGGTGATCTTGGATTTGACCTTAACAGTGACCTTTAAGGTCATTTGAAGGTCGAGTCGATTTTTTTGTATTGCGATTGCCCACTGTTACCTATTTAGATATTATTTCTAGTATTTATTACTATTTTGTAAATTAGCTTTTACCCTCTCTCTTGGAATACTTTAGTATTATGATTCTTATTATACCTTTATGAGTAGATATCGCTAAGCGGGGGTTAATCCAATTCATATTACATTGGGACTGACACTGGTAGATGGAGTTTACTATGACACATTTGTACTCTGCTTTCATGTAGAGACTAGTGAGTCTGAAATTTCTCTTGCTGTCATTGTGTCGATACCTACTTCGCACTGATAGAGGCAAAAACCAGAAACCGGTCTGCGAATGGTATGCACAACGGCCTCATGAAGAATTTCCATTTATGTGGTAAAAATTCTTTACTAGTGGGCAATCGCAATAAAAGCTTATCACTTCTCTTAGTAGGATACAAATTAATAAATCATTCTGAAGTGTGTGTTGACAAAAATTTATTTAATCTTCATTTATATAAATTGAGGTGACTTAGTACCTATTTAAGTATTATTTTTAATATTTGTTACTTGGGCTGTCAAAAATGTTCCGTGGGACATTGGCGTATGTGAAATTAACTAATACGAGAAACAATAAACTGTTACAATTTATAACAATGTATGTAAAACTTACCCTCTTAACTAGCTTGATGAACTAGCTTGCTTATCACAAACTGGAGAAGATGTGTAGCCATTTTGCAGCATCAGGTATGTTTCTATGGTTGTCTCCATGAGTGATGTTCGCTTTGGTGAAAATATATTCTTATATTTTGAAAACGACCGTTCGACATCTACTGATGTAATACACGTATACATAAAATAGTCTTTGAACGCACTTAACGGATCTGGGGCTGCATCATCACATATTTGTCTTAATTTGGTAAAACCGGTGTATTTATTTAACACGCTTGTGAACTTTTCTTTAACGCGCTCATTTGTTGCGTCACCTATAGCGTGTAGCAGTAGATTTACTTCGTCCACTATTTGCAGTGACTCCGCTAACGACAACGCACTGTTTTCTAATTTTTCTATGCTTTCATGTAATGGTTTATAGTTCTTCGCAATATTTTTTAAAGCTGTTTCAACGGAAATATCTTCGAATTTTGTCTGGCTTTCCTTAATAGCTGTAGCCTCATCTGGATTGAATTGTAGTGTCACAGCTTTTATGAAATGAAATGAAATGAAATGAAATTTATTAAGTAGGTCTGGCCTAATATACACAACATATAATAATATCAAATTACATAATAGAATATAGTTGTTAGATATACATATACATAAATATATGTAAAAACATAACAAGATTTGATTTGATTTAATAAATGTGTATACACACATACATATATACGTATATACACAGTCATAGTATCATAGTCATAATACAAATATAGGGTCTACATAGTACATAAATGTAAGTACACAAATTCTATTACACCCATACCATCATAAGAAGTAAAAAGTATGAAGAGGAAAAAAATATTATAGAAGTTGAAAATAGTTAATTTTATACGATATGTTTACTATACATTAAATGTTATGCGCTTAATCTACCTTATTTAATAAAAAATGGGACAGTTTCCTTTTAAAGATTGTTAGTGTTTCAGCTGTTTTTATCTCTACCGGTAACTCATTAAATTGTTTAAGACCTTTGTGAAATAGGGAATTCATCGATTTCTTGAAATTTGTTCTCTGTACGTGAAAATTGTTATTGTTTCTTGTTTGGTAATTATGGATTTCTCTATTTATTGTTATATTTATTTGTTGGAACTATTCAGCATAATAAAAAGCTGCCTGTAACCATGTTCCCCAACGTGTAAGAATCAGCTGTGGTGGTTCAGGAATACCGGGACACTTGCTATGAAATGCATGGAGATGTTTAGGAGATTTAAGAAACACTTTTTTTTGTACTTGCTATTAATGCATCCACCTCTGGAAAACCTTTTCGAATAGGTTCTGCCACAAGATGTAAAGCATGCACTTTACACGTAACATGTATAAACATACAACCTTGTTCTTGCAAAGAACGGCCTACCGAACGCATTGTCACGGCGCCATCAGTCACAAACATCAACACTTGACTTTCTGACAGTTCAAATTTTTCTAATGTCTCCAGCACCACCCTGGTAATTGTTTCGCTAGTACACTGACTAGTCTTTTGCTAGCTAGTAACAGTGGAACTGTCGGTTTAAGAGGGTCCAATACTCGTACTACAACATTGAAAATAGAATTTTGTTTACAATCTGTTGTCTCAACAACAGATAACCACAGCCGTATATTTTTTAATTCACATTTCATCTTATTTACCATGTCTACGTGTACAGTTGGTAGATAGTTACATAACGTTGTGCGACTTGGTAACTTCACCTGGGCATTGTATTTATTCCAGAACTCTCGAAATGGTTGTTTATCGAGTATGTGCAGCGAAACATCACAGGCAAACAGCATTAATAGTAAATCAAACATAATCTGTGTTGTCGAAGGCACGCTGTTTTTTTTTATTTTTATGGTGTACACAATTTACGTGAGGTCCACAATCACGCTTATCCCACCACATCAAATCTTTCTCGCATACTTTACAAATTATTTTAGCACCATCATAGAATAAATCTGGGAATTCACCTGTGAATTTATTCACTTTGTCAGCAAATGGCCGTTTTCTACCCCTGCGTACGTCTGCCATGCTTTATTATTAAATTAATGTCAACAATACAGTTCAACAAATTAAATAAAAACACAAAAACAATATGCAATACGCCCAAGTGACTTAACGTGTACACAACTCGAAAGCTAATAATAGACTGGACTGGAGAAAGAGTTTCGCGGTCAAAGTGAATGCCGACGACAGTAAGTACATCTGTACTCTACGACGATGTTACACAGAAACGATTTGCAGCTTTATTTATTACTATTTTGTAAATTAACTTTTACCCTATCTGTTGGAATACCTTGGTATTATAATTTTTATTATACCTTTATGAGTATTATTAATTCCTTTATGATTGCGTATGTATTACTATTTATTGCAGACATTATCTAGCATCCAAGTCCGTCAATCGCAGTGACATTGCATACAGAGAAAATATGATTAAACTAATACGTGCTCATTTAACATTTATATGATAAATGTCATTTGTATCATTTTACCTGTGCCCAATCCAAATTCTTTGATGCAAATGATGGACAAGTGTCAACATGGTGTGACGTAACCGAATGGTACTTTGTTACTTTGCTACTTTGGCACTCTTTATTACAACAGCGGTATTTTGAACTTTTATTGTAGTACGGTGTCGAACGCCACTATATTATATCAGCAGTATGATAGAAGCTAGGATAACTCAGTGAAGAAACGGAATGTCCAGGGATCGGTGTGTATGGTTGTCGGTTTCGAAGGAATGGGCAACGTTACTTTTACCTGCTGAAATTGATTCTCGTTGTACAACTAGATTTATTACTTATACCTTTACGTTAAATAAAATTCAAAATATAAACCTTACTTACTCTATTTTATTTAAGACTGGTTTCACAGTGTAATAATAATAATAAAAAAAATAAAATACACAACAAAAGAAATATATATTTATGCAACGTAAATAGTAACCTATTATACAGATAAGCATCCAAGGAACCAAGCAAGAGGTTATGATAATGCAAACACGTTGATCAAGTATATCAAGTATAGTTAAGTTACGGAAACTACTATTACTAGATATTTAGAAGCAAGCCATTATTCAAACTTTTACGGTAAGCAGGTACATAGACAAATAAGCGGTGATTCAAAACAAGCTAAGTTACGGTATCTATTACTACTGATATCTAGAGCAAGCAGTTAGCGACTTTATATTGACTAGTGCCTAAGGCGGTAATTCGGCAGGTGATCGGGGCAGCAATGTCCAGGTACAATCACATTGGATCGCATGTTAACTTGAACCCGGGACACTTCGACAGATTCCATTCAATATGTTAGATACTGGAGACTCATTTGCTCCTTTTACGTTCTCCTGGTGAAGTCCCTCTCTAAATACTAGGGATCAGGGACTTCACTATGACACTGAGATCGGATTCTACTTAAATATACTAGATGAATCCCATCGATGCATAATGCATAATCATCAAATATTAACAACTGAATATTCCCTATGCTCGTTTCCGAATAGATAATCCGCGGTTTACTTATTGATTCCCGAATATCTCTAGCCGATCGGATTAGCAGGCATTCGGATACAAACGACAATTAAGCAGATAAACGAGTCAAAATACAGTCAATCGGTTATTAACGGACATATTTCTTACCACTGGTTTTCGGTGAACTTGGAGCTATTACTGATTGCGGGTGGATCGTAGAACTGCAGACTGCGAACTGTGTCTTTTTAATCGGCGCGTTTTAATTTATACCCAACTTGGGACATTGAATCTGCGCAACGAGCGAAGTTGCCAGCTACTGCCCGTAGCAAACGTTATTTAAGCTAGCTAGGCGCATTGCACTTAAACATTAGTTCATATAAATAAATGTTTATAAAATATTCTAAGGTTGGGAATCGCTTTCTAATAATCTTAAAACTATGTTTCCAAAAATAAATTATTTAAAATGGTCATCAATTAATATTTAAAATAAATCAACTAATATTTCATTATGTAAATTATTTTAAAAATAGAAATGGATTTCTTATCAACAAATACTTTCATTCCTAGTATCAACTATGATTCTGCCAACTCGCATATTTTCAAATGTACCGGGTGACACTTAAAATGCAAGACAACGGTCGTCTAAAATCAAGATAAGTATATTAACTACATTTCTAATATTAAACTTGACCTTCAACTGAATTACATTAAATTAAAATTCTTTCTTCTTACTTGGCCTACATACTCATTAATAAAAAACAATGTTACCCTGAATAAATATAGTTTAAAAAAACTAAAAAACCCGCTTTTAGAGCACATCAAACTAAAAAGTGAAAAATAATTATTAATATAAACTGAAAACAATAATGAACGAAAAATACTAGTATTATTGTGAAAAAAGCGTGGGTTGCTCGATATACGAAACATATGGCACAAAGCGCCCCACGCTTTTTTCACAATAATACTAGTATTTTTCGTTCATTATTGTTTTCAGTTTATATTAATAATTATTTTTCACTTTTTAGTTTGATGTGCTTTAAAAGCGTGTTTTTTGGTTTTTTTAAACTATATTTATTTTTCACTTTTTAGTTTGATGTGCTATGAAAGCGTGTTTTTTAGTTGTTTTAAACTATATTTATATTGCTTATTGATGCTGATATTATAACATATTACGATCCAACAGATATTTCTGAAAAAAAAATTTTTATTTCATCCGTGGGATTGAACTCACGCCCGAGGAGTCTGTCGTTTCGCATCGACCGCCTTAACCCGCTCGACCACCGCGACCTAGCTGACAACCGTGGAATGTACTTACATATTAAGCCTTTCCTCTCACGCAGAGAATACGTGAGGAAAGGACTAGCTATCCTGATCAGGATAATGATATAAACTTATCAAATTATTGTATTGTTACCGGTTCTTCGTAAGTGTACAAAGTTTCAATTAAATCTGTCCGTTTAAAGTGGGTCAAAATCGAGTCCAAAGAGACATCCTTCGGTCTTCGTTGATGAACTGGGTTTTTATGACGCTCATATATGTTGATATTCTTTCTTCACCAAAATTACAAAAACATATTTAGGCAAATAACTTTTGTTCGCTTCGACTTCGCTCCAAGTGAGTTTCAAAAACAAAACAGATATTGGTGCGATTACATCACGTTGCACTAATTGACGATCTGTATTATTGCAAGATATCGACTCAAAGGGCTATATTCATTACAGGAGAGCTAAACATGAACACTTGCATAAATGTTAATTGGTAGGAAACCCATGCTAATGTGGGAACAGAAATATGATTTTCATATTTAATTAAATTCACACCAGTTTCACTTAGTCGGAATTAATTGAAAATGAATTTATTAACATCTCAACTTAACCGGTTTAACTCATATCTACCCTGTTTGGATAAGTTTCACTCATAGTGTCCTGACAAAATAGATGTAGATAGGTTCTGTGTATACAATGCGAACGTTACCTGTAGGACTCTCCAAATAAAAAATTCCCCTATCATCTTATTTTTTTAACCCGTATCTTTCCTGATAGTTATAAATATTTAGTTGCAAGATGGGGAAATTTTTATCTCCTTTGGCGTTTGTTCATTATTTCCAAGTGTTCCGATAACATAGACCTTGGACTACCTTAAGGATCTACTCGAATCAAACAATCTCAGTCAAGATGTAGTAAAAGAAAATCTTCAACTCATTAAACCTTACATGAAACAAAATTGCTTCCGATTCAATGATCATTTCTTCGAACAACATAAAGCAACAACAATGGATAACTCTTTGTCATCATTCATCGAAAGTCTCTTCATGAAGAGATTTGAAACAGAATCAAAAGAAGTATTCGTGTATTTCTTCAGCATGTGGATGATATTTATGCTGTGTTTAATGCAAATGTCGCTGATATTGACAACTTAGTTTCTAAATTAAATAGTCGTTTTACGTCAATTAATTTTACATATGAAATTGAAAACTTTGGATAACTACCATTTTTGGATGTATTAATAATTAGAAATAATGAAGATAAGTTAGAATTTGACATATACAGAAAATATCCCTAAGGGCTCTGACCATTGTACTCAACACAAAATGACTAGTTTTAATTTTTTAGTCCATCGTCTATTACGCTTCGCCCTCAATTAGGAGAGGTTTGAAAAAGAAAAGGCATTTATTAAGGATATAGCTGCGATTAATGGATATTTTGTAAGTTTGATAAAATAATTAGGAAACGAAAGTTTAAAGAGACACTTCGAAATTCCTAGACCTTTCAAAATGAAAGAGAAAATCAGAAATTTATATTCATATATTCCATTCGATCATCGATTCAGTCGTGATATTGGTAAAATTTTTAAAGATGTAGGTACGAAAGTGGTTCATTCATCGAGAAATAAACTACAACAACTTTAAGGCAATCCAAAGGACAAAATTGGAACAAACGAAATGTCGAGGATGTACGAAATTAGTTGTAGACTGTAATCAAAAATATGTTGGACGGACTAGATGATCAAATCAAAGTAGATTCAAAGAGCATAATATGGCTCATCTCAAATATAGTAGAACAGAAAAATCTAGTGTTTCCCAACATGCGTTTGAGAACAACCCTAAATAGATATTAGCACTTTAAGGATTAATTAGAAATATAACAAATACTAGACAGCATTTGAAAGCTTGGCAATCACAAAGTATAAATATAGTATGAATAGTGACCAATCCCAAATAGCCCGCTCTATTGGCTAATGGGTCACGGTTCACCGAACCATGCCAATAGTTTAGGTATAAATAGGAGACACTGTTAGCATAAGGTTAGCTTTAACCGTCTTCTGATGATGCCAACTTCATTGGCGAATCGCGCGTCGAGTCCAGTATATGGTGTTTTGGCGTTTCGTGAAAAACTACGTCAGTGTTAAACATTAATATCAAATGCGAAATTGAACAAAAATACATTGCTCTGTCTTTTATGATAAAGAAATAGAAATAAAAATTGACAAATTGATTATAAAAATGAATTTTATTTATTGTACGTAATAATCATAGTGCATCACTCAATGCACCAGAGATTAAATACGGTACCTAATCGAAGCTTTTAGACCAATCCCTGTTTACCAATTAATTGTGATAATTTTTGTTTTGTACTCTCATCTTTTCACCTTCACGTGTCATAAATAAAACATAGAGCGCTTTTGTTAACAAACTCTCTACATTATCGACTTTTTGCACGCCAGCTCATTTTTTCTAATTTAGTGGACGCATTTGTAAAATGTATTGTTAGCTTTCGCTTTTGTCGGTTTCATTATTCTCCAGAGAAACAATTTTACAGCGTGGTTATAATATATTGTGTATTTGGTATCCTATAAAACATTTACCTGATGAAAGTCTCTAAAGTATAATAAAATTTTTTGAATTTTTACGTGCTTTTCTTTAACTCACAATGTAGTCATAATGTTTGTCTTCAAATCTAGCATCCTTCATTTAACACACTTCCTAATATAACCAACTGATGAAATTTTGCACAGTTACTAAGGTCGGATGACAATACAATATTCCACCGTTACTTTTGCAAATACCCCCACGTAGAGGGCGCGGGGGTGAAAATTGAAAAATCTGCAAAAGTATGATAAAAATTTAATGTATGATAAATAATTTAATTAAAGTATGACTAAAAAAGTTGAAAATAAAAAAAAATAAAGAAAGTTTTAAAAACTTGTTTTTCTTAGTCGTACTAAAAAATAAAAAATAATTTCTTTGCCAAAAAAAGTCAAAAAAAGTAAGGCGTGCGCACATTGTACAATCTGCGTACAATTATACAAAGTGCGCGCGCCTTGCTTTTTTTTGGTAAAGAAATTATTTTGTACTTTTTAGTAAGGCTGGGAATTTTCCAGATTTTAGTATTCGAATATTCGTTCTAAAAAATATTCGAATATTCGAACTGTTCGGATATTGGAATATTCGGATTATTCGAATTATTCGAAAAGGTATTCGAATTATTCGGATATACGAATATTAGGACATTCGAATTATTGAAATATTCGGATATTCGAATAATTCGAATTATTCGACTACCTATTCGAATAATTCGAATACTCGATAATCCGAATTATTCGAATAGGTATCCGAATAATCCGGATCCTCGAATATTCATTGTTAATAGGTACAGCACTGAATAATAGTGAATAGTGAATACTCTATTTGAGTATTTGGTTGGATAGACCACAACAATAGTCGTGATGTAATCCACTAAGCAGGCAATTTGATTTGCTTTCCAGACCCACAATAGGGTATGACTCCTGTACATGTGCTTTAAGGGTCATAATTATTTAGTTAGTATTTTATTTTAGGATTGAAGCGCTATTGTTCACATTTTATTATTGAAGCTTAAATAAAACGAAAACAGAGCTAGTTTTTTATACTTCTGAGTCATAACTATTTTTCCTTTTCGAAAAAAATAAAACTGCTCTAAAATTAGAACGTTTTTAAAAAAGACGCAGATTGTGAAGGTAAAACAAATACATGAAAAGTCAATAGTTAAATATTTACAGGTTGTCTAAAATTTAAAATTTAATTTTAACCTATGCCTTAGTACAGTAAGAATAAGGTCGAGGCGAGAAAGAGATGGAATAGTTTGACTGGGAGTAAAACGTGCCACTAATGTGGTCTATTTATATATTTGGATTTTAGAATAGGAGGTACCTATTCTAAAATCCAAATCCTATACTTACTATCTACCTACTTTGGTTGGATGCATACTGCATACCTACTCATACATAATTTAATAATATATTTTAATATTCAAATTTACTCAAGTATAATCGAAAATTCGATTACTCGAATATATTTGAATATTCGAGTAATCGATTATTCGAGAATTCGAGTATTCGAGTATTCGAATATATTCGAGTATTCGATTATTTGGAATATTCGAATAATTTTCCATTAGAATAATTCGTATTCGAATACTCGAATATTCGAATACCCGAATTATTCGTATTTGATTCCCAGCCTTACTTTTTAGTACGACTAAGAAACGCAAGTTTAAAAATAATATTTTGTTTTAGTAATATTTTCATAAAAATAAGAGTCTTTTGAGATCTTCAAGTTGATATGAAGTTTATTACAAAATTCTCAAGCGACAGTAAAGACTTTTCTACTGCAATTAAAACATCTTTCATCCTAATTGGCTATACATGAGCACATATTACTTATATCTGTGTTCAAATTATATATGGCACAGTTTCTTCAATTTATTTGCTTTAAAGCAAAAATTTTATTTGAATAAATAAACAAGATTTTATTGGATAATCAATGGCCACCGATCAAAGGACTGCATCTAGTATATAAAATGTCTGTTGAACCATCCACTTTGATTTATGTTTGTTAGAAATAATACAAAAAAAGTTCTGACAAAATGTTCGTGATCGTAGGGCCTACATTACGGTGTAAAGAAAATATTTATATTACTTTCCAAATAATTACTAAAAACGAAATTGTCGCTTTCCTTTATCCACATTTAAAACAAATTTAAAAACACAAGTGTACCTCAGGGATCAATCTCAGGTCCTCTTTTAATCAATATATTTTACGCACCAGAAAATATTAATCGTTGCAAATTACACATGTACGCATTATTTTCAAATGTATATTAGTTTAACTCGGGAGGCACCACATGAATTTATTGTATTTTAAACATTGAACTAGGGAGGCTTATTAATTATATTACTAGTATATTAAACTTCCAAATGATATGTAGTAAAAATGTTTATTAATTTTTCATTATGGAGCTTATTATCATTTGGGAATAATGAATTAGAAATAGTGCCTAATTATTTTAATCCTCATGGTTCTACGTTAATTAAAGTAATTTTAGTTTCAATGAACTGGATCAATAATATTTGACTCTTGCACATAACAGTCCTCAAGAAATTCATCATAGGGTTTTCAATGCCTTAACCCATAATTGTGCAAAATTGCACATGTATTTATACTAATTAATTGTTCCTACCGTAGCAGGATCATAAGAATTCTTAATATTTTAAAACATTGCTTCAAAAACCTATGATTTTCAAATTTTGCTTTTTGCATTAATAATGAGAATATCAAATGCCTAAATTAATTTATTAATTAAAAATAACACTCAGATTGCCTTTCCTCATTATCAAACACATGTATAATATCAGGCTCTGTTGCTGGAATTTTTCAAGAATCAGGAATTTTCAATGTTGGAAATTAGGTACATAAAGACATCGAAATTAAAAACAATTGAAGATTTTTCAATATTGAATAGTTTTCCCAAGTTTCATACTTTTCTCCTTGGGCTGTATTGAACATTTCTACTTTCTCATACCTAATGTAAGGAAGTATAGTAATCGTGAGATTTTTCGACCTTGAGATTTTGATTGATTTATACGTTTTGAACCCCCCTGAATCCATTCTGAGTATTATCCAAATGTCTGTCAGTGCATGTGTATGTGTGTGTGTGTATGTGTGTATCCGCGACAACTCAAAAAATACGAATGGAAGACCTTTCAAATTTGGCAGTTAAGATTGTCAACAACATTTTAGGTGACATATTAAATTTGGTGAATGTGGTACCACCAGAAGAGACACAATGAATGAATGAATGAAGAGAAAAGGTACAATCTCGGGAAAAAAAAAATAAAAATTTTTATTCCATTTCTGGACGAATTTCGACGAATTATAATGAAAATATCTGATATGGCCAGCATATAACTTTCTTATACCAGTATATCATCCTAATCTAAAAAAATCATTCTATTTAATTCTTCACTTACCTCAATTAAATTTTAATAGCGTACCTTGAAGTGTTTCATTAAAATTTTTAAATAATTAATTGTCAGCGTCATTCGATACCTTCAATAATAATTGATGTCATATATATTAATAATTACTTCCTCACCCCTCAAAGTGAGAGTTATGTATTCGTGAAAAAAATTTTGAAATTTTTATTGCATTTCTGGAAGAATCTCGACGAATTATGACGAGACACAAAATTTTCTCTCTGTGTGTCTGTGTTCGCGATAGCAGCTAAAGTTTTTGAGATAAAGCTTACAAATTTGATGCACACATTCTAGAGGTCAAGGAAGAGATCGAGTTCGTTGATAAGCAAAATCGGTCTAAAAAAAATATTAATGATATTCCATCAATGTCACTTTTTTTGGTACGTCAAAATGTAACTTTCTTGAAACGTCAAAAATTACTTTTATTATAAACTTCACCACACGTGGTGTTTTACAATGGTGAGGAAGTTCTGATCCCCAAGTAATTTGCAGCGGTTTTTTTTGTTATTGATATTGACATTTTTGTAACTAAATTAGACCTTTAAAATTTCAAACTGTTAAATTTATCCTAACCCCATTTTATGAGGCCAAATGTGTAAAATATTTCAGTTTACATCAGCTTTATTTAAGTACTTAGAAAATACATTTAATTCGCTTGATGTAGTAGACATGATTTATAAATCCAATACAAAAAAGTTTGGATCCCGTAGAACCCCCTTTCAGCTGGCGAATTTTATTTATCACAGAATTTTTCATTGTCTTTGGCTTTTAGAACAAGTGTACCAAATTTGAAAGCTTTATCTCAAAAACTGTGGCTGCTATCGTGATACTGCAGATATGCGGACAGATTTTTTTTCATAAAGTTATGTTCTTTTTATTATAATTCGTCGAGATTCGTCTAGAAATGCAATATAATTTTTTAAATTTTTTTCCCGAAATTGTACCTTTTTCTTCTTTGATTCATTATGACTCTTCTGGTGGTACCACATTCACCAAATTTAATGTGTCACCTAAAATGTTGTTGACAATCTTAACTGTCAAATTTGGGAAGTCTCCTATTAGTATTTTTTGAGTTACCGCGGACGGACGGACAGACGGACGGACGGACGGACGGGCGGATGGACTGACGGACACGCACACACACGCGCACGTACAGACAGACATCATTCGGAAAGTAGTCAAAATGGATTCAGGAGGGTTTAAAACGTATATATCAATCAAAATTTCGAGGTCGAAAAATATCACGATTACTACTATACTTCCTTATATTAGGTATAAAAAAGTAAAAACATAGCTTTATGGGAAAAATCTATCTGCATGTCTGTAGTATTGCGATAGCAGCCACAGTTTTTGAAATAAAAGTTTCAAATTTGGTACACATGTTCTAAAGGCCAAATACAATCATAAATTCGATGATGAGCAAAATTGGCCAGCTGAAAGGTGGTCCACTAGATCCAAACTTTTTTTGTATTTGCCTTTACAAAAAATATATTCTTGATGAATGATTATAAATTACTTAAATAAAGCTTATGTAAACTTATATATTTTATACATTTGATCTCATAAAATGGGGTTAGGATAAATTTAACAGTTTGTGATTTGAAATGTCTATTTTAGTTACAAAAATGTCGATGTCAATAAGAAAAAATTATTAAAATATATGAATTATTATTGACAGTATCGAATGACGCTGATAATTAATTATTTAAAAATTTTAATGAAACATATCAAGGGACGCTATTAAAATTTAATTAAGGTAAGTAAAGATCTAAACAGAATGATTTTTTTACATCAGGATGATATATATGGTATAAGAATGTTATGTGCTGGCCACATATTTTATATTAGTATTAATTATTAACAATAATTAATTATGAAATTGTCTCTACATTGTTTGACTTGTATCTAAATCTATTAATAATTACCTTCTGAAATTTCATACTATTATTTAAGATAAGAATATCGTAACACAAGAATATTTTAATACGTGCTCGCTCAAATATGAATTCTAGTGATGAAAATTAATTTATCAAGTCATCGTAAGGTAACAGGATCGTAGCATTTGAAATCTCATCATAAATTTTGTATAACCGTATTGTCTAAGGATTTTATTGAAGGAGGGTGATTTTACTACCTTTGGAGAGTTTAATACTGATTATACTTATTGCATTTCTCTGTTTTTCATATCATGTTTGTAATTGTGCTTTATAACGTTTCTCTTTATGAAGTAGGGCAGTACCTAATTTCCTTGGTTTGTTATGTTGATGTTCCCATCAATTTTAGACGATATACAAAGATTTCAAATTACAACAATAAAATACGTATTTATCATAAAAGATGAACAGAACCGAATGTAAATGAGAGGAAGAATTATATACCCATCTCAATTTTATGCAGTAAAATTTTAGAACTTAGTAAAAAAGGTTATTCAGCAAATGAAAGTGTATTTATCGGAAATGGTGAATCTTAAATCGGAAATTAATTCAATGGCTAAACATTACATACAAGCTGTAAGTTGTAAGCTCGATGAACAGCAAAATTTAAATAATGTGTTTATAGAAATTCTGAAACAAAAATAAATGATATGCAAGATAGAAACAAGAGGAGAAAAAATATTGTTACAAATCATCTACCTAAATCCAGTGAAAGCAAGACAGAAATAATGGTACTTGGTACCCTCAGATCGACAGCCTAACAGTTATGTCAGATCAAGGATATCAAACAATTTATCAAAAGTCGGTCTTTGTGCTCCTCTATAGTACATTTTCATCATCATATTCAATTTGACACGAGAAAAATAAATTATTTTAATTAATAAAATTTTCATTTATTTTATTTATTTATACAAAATAATTAAAATGAACAATCCTGAAGTGGGTTAGAACCTTTGATGTGAATCTAACATGGACGTGGTTTTTCACAAAATACCAAAATACTATACACTGCACTCGACGCATCTGGAGATCATTAAAACTAACCTTATGCTAATAATATATCACTAAGGCTGGGAATTTTCCAGATTTAAGTATTCGAATATTCGTTAGAAAAAATATTCGAATATTGGAACTATTCGGATATTCGATTATTCGGATTATTCGAGTATTCGGATATTCGAATAATTCTAATTATTCGAATACCTATTCGAATAATTCGAATATTCGAATACTCGAATAATCCGAATTATTCGAATAGGTATCTGAATAATCCGGATCCTCGAATATTCATTATTAATAATAGGTCTAGCACTAAATACTAGTGAATAGTGAATACTCTATTTGAGTATTTGGTTGGATAGACCACAATAATAGTCGTGACGTAATCCACTAAGCAGGCAATTTGATTTGCTTTCCATACCCACAATAGGGTATGTCTCCTGTACATATGCTCTAAGGGTCAGAATTATTTAGTTACTATTTTATTTTAGGATTGAGGCGCTCTACTGTTCACATTTAACTATTGAAGCTTAAATAAAACGAAAACAGAGCTAGTTTATTATACTTCTGGGTTATAACTATTTTTCCTTTTCGAAAAAAATAAAAGTGCTCTAAAATTAGAATGTTTTTAAAAAAGACGCAGATTGTGAAGGTAAAACAAATACATGAAAAGTCAATAGTTAAATATTTACAGGTTTTCTAAAATTTAAAATTTAATTTTAACCCCTGCCTTAGTACAGTAAGAATAAGGTCGAGGCGAGAAAGAGATGGAATAGTTTGACTGGGAGTAAAACGTGCCACTAATGTGGTCTGTTTATATATTTGGATTTTAGAATAGGTACCTATACCTACTATCTACCTACTTTGGTTGGATGCATACTGCATACCTATTCGTACATAATTTTATAATATATCTTAATATTAAAATTTAATCAAATATAATTGAATATTCGAATACTCGAATATATTCGAGTATTCGAATATTCGAATATTCAAGTATTCTAGTATTCAAACATTCGAATATATTAGAGTATTCGAATATTTCGACTATTCAAATATTCGAATAATTTCCCATTACAATAATTCGTAATCGAATACTCGAACATTTGAATACTCGAATTATTTGTATTCGATTCCCAGCCTTAATTTATACCTAAATTATTGTTACGGTCGGTGAATCGTGACTCACTAACCAATGAAGGGGACTATATAGATTTAGCTCTCTGTCACCACTATTCATACTATTTTTATACTTAGTAATTTCTAAACTCTTAAACGCATCCAGCTGTCTAGTATTTGTTACATTCTTAATTAATCTTAAATTGCTCACGATGAGCTTGAAGTAAATTTAATCAAAATTTGTGTTACTGCAAATGACTACAGATTTTGAATCTACAATTTTTCAGCTTAGATACTGCCGGTTTGGCGCATTGTGTACCTACCTTTGTCATTCACCTTTCCAAAAACCTTATATATGATCGGGTTTGTCCCAAAGGTTTTTCTTTTTAATAGTAATAAATGATTTTTAACTCGATAAATATTTGCTAGTGATAAATAAACTATTTTACGAAAAAAAATTGATGATTTTAATACTATAATGAATATTAATTTTTCTTTAATATACATAAATGATTATAAATTTCTACAAATATTTATAAAAAACACATAAACATATAGCTTTAAATATGTGAACTATTATATTGACACACGGCACGTAAAAGTTTTTTTGGATAATCTGAATGTTTTGCAGAAACTGCTGAACTACTGAATATGGTTGAAAATAGTTATTTATGATACAAGTGTTAAAAATGACTTTTATTTTGTGAGTGGAGAAGTTTGCGAAACGAGCGTAAGCGAGTGGAGCAACTCCACGAACAAAATAAATAAAGTCATTTTTAACCCGTGTATCATACAATGTTTTTTCTACAAATATCATTAAAAGAACAATTAAGTTTCATTAAAAAGATTTTAAATCATTTTAATGGTTACCTCATAATTCTAGTAGTTTGTAGGATTTCTGAAATAAATAAATCAAGTTTGCCCGTTTTTTGACACATGCTTGTCAAACGTAAAAAACTATTGCAATATGATGAGTTTCAATATTAATTATAGTCCAGAAGGAAGCGAATCGTTTTCTCAAGAAATTGAAGAAGCAGCTACAAGGGCAACTTTAGATTTGTTGCCCACAAAATCTAAACAACAATATGAATTAGCGTACAAACGCTTTGTGGAATGGTAAGATCGGAACAATGTTGCAGGCAAGTACAGTGAAAATGTAATGTTGGCCTATTTCAAGCAAAATTCTAAAATTTGGAAGTCTTCGACGCTTTGGGCACATTTTTCAATGATAAAGGCTATGTTAAATGTCAAGAACAATCAAGATATAAGTAAGTTTTATAAACTCATCGCATTTTTGAAGCGCAATGGAAAAGGATATCGTCCAAAAAAATCAAAAATTTTTACACGCCAAAATATTGATGTTTATTGCAGAGGCGCTAGATGACAAGTATTTGATGTTTAAAGTAGCTGCTGTAATGGGTATACTAGGCGCGTGTCGCCGTGAAGAACTTTGTCAAATGAGTTTAAACAATATTGAGGATTTAGGAAATACACTAGTGGTAAACATTCCAGATGGCAAGACTAAAGTTTCAAGAACCTTTACTGTTATTACTAAGACTTATATTGACTTATATCATAAGTACTTAGCATTACGTCCAGCTCATGTCAACCACCAACGTCTTTTTATTAAATACACTAGTAACAAATGTACGATTCAACCTGTTGTAATAAATATTTTTGGAAAGATGCCTACAGATATTGCAAGATTTTAGAAATTACCAAATAGTGAACTTTACACCGGAGATTGTTTCCGTCGGACATCCGCCAGCTTGTTAGCAAACTCTGGTGCAAATTTATGTACAATAAAATGATATGGAGGATGGAAAAGTTCGAGTGTTGCAGAAGGATACTTGAAAGATTCGTTAGAAAACAAAAAGAGGATTGCTTGTCACATTCTTCCAAATAATTGCCCTTCTTCTAACAATTCAGAAATAGAGCATATTAATAGTATTTTCTCCACTGCTTCAAGTTCAACTTCAACAATTTCTTCTTGTAAAGTAGCTTCCTTACAAGGAATAAATATTACTAATTGCTCCAATTGTACAATTAATATAAATATTTCTAAATAACTTGTAATTTTTTGTTAATAAATATATAAATGTCATTATGACAAACGACTTGTCATTTTACTTTTTGCACTAGTGTTAAAAGTATATCATGTGATCATTTTTAACGCGAGTTTATATAATATTACATTTTTAATTCAAGTATGCCATGTTAAAAATTTAGTTTTTAATGGTGTTTGTAGAAAGAATAAATTATTAAGTGATAAAAATTAATGAGTCGTTGTAAAATATTATACATAACATGCCTACACTAGAAAATAATACGGCTGCTCGAGCTTTGCCTGTTTCACCCCAAGTCTTGAGTGTTGAGAGCCGTGAAGCAATCCTTCTGGGACAAACCCTATCATATAATAGATGGAAAGGTGAATGACAAAGAAACAATATGCTCCTGACCGGGAGCATCTAGCTGCAAAACTCGATTTTTGCAGTTTTTTTCAAAAAAATACGCCATCTTACGATTCCTTTTTTTTTGTAAAATAATAAAAGTGATTTTTTTCAAAAAACTCTCTGCCGATTTTTTTTAATTTTTGTTTTAAAATAAAGCTGAAACATTATAAATTCAAAAAATGTAGTCATTTGCAGTAATAAAAGTTTTGATTTAAATTTACTTCAAGCTCACCGTATGCTGCTATCTATTTTATAGTAATTATCAAATGCATGTTGGGCAACTAAACTTATCTATATTACCACATTTGAGACGAGCCATGTATTCCTTCAATCTAGTTTAAATTAATTATCTAGTATGCGTATGCCCAAAATACTTTTGATTATAGTCCTTACAGATAATTTCCTAAATCCTCGATTTTTCGTTTGCTTCAATTTTGTCATTTGAGTTACCTAAAATTTGTTATAGTCTATTTCTCGATGAATGAAGTACTGTCATACCTATATCGTTGAAAATCTTACCAACATAACGGGTGAATCGACGATTGTATGGAATCGATACAAATTTCGGATTTCCTCTTCTATTTTGAAGTCGAGAAAATTCGAAGTGTCTCATTATATTTAGTTTTCTAATTATTTTAACAATTAAACTTACAAATATCCATTACTCGCAGCTATATCCTTAATCAATGTCTTCTATTTTTCAAACCTCTCCTTATTGAAGGGGAAATTTGATAGGCATGAACTGGAATATTAAAACTGGCCATTTTGTATTTAGCACAATGGTGATAATCTTTAGGGATATATCTTAAAGTACTGGTATCTTTTCTGTATATATCAAGTTCTAACTTATTTTCACTTATTTATTAAAACATCTAAAAATGTTTGTTGTCCAAAGTTTTCAGTTTCATATGTGAATATAACTGACGCGAAACGACTGTTTAATTTAGATACAAAGTTATCAATATCAGCGACTTTTGTGTCGAACACTGAAAAAATATCATCCACGTACCTAATCCACACCCTGGGCAAATACTCGAATTCTTCTTTTGCTTATATTTCGAATCTGTTCATGAAGAAACTGATAATGAACGATGATAAAGAGTTACCCATTCTTGTTCCTTCATGTTGTTCGAAGAAATTAGCATTTGAAAGTAATTTTGTTTCATGCAAAGTTTAGGAAGATATTCTTTTACTACATCTTGACTGAGATTATTTGATTTGAGTAGATCTCAAGGTAGTCCAAGGTCTGATATTGGAACACTTGGAAACAATGATCAAACGTTAAAGGAGATGTTTTTCACTTTATTAGTGAAATCATTGGTATTATCATAGAGAAACTAGGAGGTGCAATGGGTAAACTTTCGTACTCCTCTGTTCTTAAACAAACAGTACAATCGAGGTACACTTGGGTTAGATATACTCCCTATTTAGACCTGAAGGCGTTTTTCCGGATGTGCTAAAGGTTACGAAAATCATACCGATTTTTAAAAAAGGTGATATCATTGTTAAAGATAACTATCGCCCCATATCTATCATTCCAATGTTCTCAAAGATTATAGAAATTATCTTGAAAAATAGACTTGTTAACTATCTTAATACTCACAATGTCTTAATCTGTTGTCAGTTTGATTTTAGGAAGAAATGCTCAACCACAAATGCTGTATTTGAAATAGTGAGTAACATAGTCGAGGGCCTGGAGAGTGGTAAGCATGTGGCTATCAGCTTATGCGATCTCTCCAAGGCTTTCGACTGTGTCTCTCATGAGATTATTTTGGATAAGTTAAACTTTTACGGTATCAGAGGTATCTGCCTAAATCTCTTTCATTCCTATCTCAACAACAGACAACAATGTGTATCAATAAATGGTATAAATTCGGAATTTCTAAAAATTAACCATGGAGTGCCTCAAGGTTCTGTACTGGGACCCCTATTGTTTATTTTAGATACTAATGATTTCTTTCACTTTACGTCTCCGGTAAAATGTATTGCATATGCAGACGATACATCTATTTTGAATCACAATCCTAATATTAGCAATTTACACAATGACTGTGCTAGATCCCTCCAGCAAGCTTGCGAATGGTTCTCTTCAAATAAGTTAAAGCTAAATGAAGATAAAACTCAAAAACTCATCTTTTCTACTAGTAGTTATTTAATACAAGGAGACAGCATCAAAATTCTAGGTGTAGTTCTTGATGACAATTTAAATTGGTTCAACCACATTGAAGAACTATCAAACAAACTATCTAGTTTAATCTTTTTTGTTCCGTAGGCTTAAAAAATTACTTTGCCCTAGCACTCTAAGAACATGTTATTTCTCCATGTTTCATTCTTACATTAGTTATGCAATACTTCTGTGATGATCCACCCGATCATCTCACGCAGTTAAAATTTTTCGTCTCCAAAAGAGATTGGTCAGATTGATTTGTGATGCTGGCTGGTTAGATCACTGTCAACCAATATTTATGAGATTTAGTATAATGCCAGTTCCTTCACTCTACATGTATACTATGTTATTAGAAATTCATAGAAATAAAGCCAAATTAGCTACAAATTCAAATTTCCATAATTATGGCACCAGATCTGCTTCCCTACTCAGACAGCCTCATCTTAGATTAACAAAATCGAAAAAAAACACATTAAACCTCCAATTATATAATCATGTTCCTACTGAAATAAAAGCTCTTAATTTTAATGGCTTTAAGGCCAAGATTAAAAGGCACTTTTTAAATTATTGTTTTTATACAAGAGAAGAATTTTTTAATACGCAATTTTATTAATAAATAATTCTCACAGATTATTCTTTTATAAGCCTTCCTGCATACTTGTGATGCTCTGATTTGCACATCATTAATAAATCCACCGTTTTTTTTTATATTTTTTTATACTTTTGTAATGTTATTATTAGTCTATTATGTGTGCATCTAACTTTTAGGTATATGTTTATACATGTTTATCTATATATGTATATATATTTTATTATTTATACTTCCTTGTAATCTACAAAGCAATTACTTTGTTTTCAATTTCATTTTTTATTATATATGTATACATATATATATATATATATATATATATATATATATATATATATATATATATATATATATATATATATATATATATATATATATATATATATATATATATATATATATATATATATATATATATATATATATATATATATATATATATATATATATATATATATATATATATATATATATATATATATATATATATATTTTTTTTTTTTTTTATTTGTTTCAAATATTTTGATACCTGCACATTTTTTGTAATTTTGACCTGCCACAAATGTATCCCTATATGTAAAATGGTTAAATAAGTCTATCTATCTATCTATCTAATCAGGTGTTAAGTAAATTTCTTATTTCAGTAATCATTTTTGGTAACGGATTTCTAGAAACCACCTATCTACCAGTATCAAACTGGTTAACAGAGAAGTTTGTAAGTTGCACTCGTTATTGAAACCTCAAATGAAAATAATGTGTTGGCACAAATTCACATAAATCCGGAATCACCACAAAGACAAATTGCTTTGAAATGTAACTCAAAATCTTGCCTTCATGAAATTCTAAAAAAAGAAACAAGTATTATAATTTCAAGTATAAACCGGCATAAAAATTGCATCCAGGAGAAGACCAAAGAATGCACTTTTGCAATTGGTGTCGTGATCAACTGCGGGAAGATCCTGTTTTTCCTGCTAAAATATTATGGTTAGACCAAACCTTATTTACGAACAGCAGAATGTTTAACAGAAGAAATAAACATTTTTATGCTGTTGAAAATCTCTACTTAATACAGGAAGTAATACCTTGGGTTCGTGTCTTCGTTAATGCTTGGTGTGGTCTTTTAAAAAAACCAGTTACTAGGTCATTACTTTATTCTAGAATATTTAACTTGCCAGTCTTATGTCAATTTTCGTCAAAATGATTTTGAAGAAATGCTAGATAATTTTATAAGAGGAAAATTATCTAGCATTTAGGTATTAATTTTATAAGAGGAAAATTAATACCTTTAAAATGGTTTATGCAAGATGGAGTATGCATTATGCAAGAACATTATTTGGACACCACGGTCCTATTATTTAAATCCCATCGATTATTTTTTGTGGGGTTTTGGTAAAAATAAAGTTTTTGGTAGACAAATCAAAAATGTGGAATACTCTCTTAAGCAAAAATTACAGAAATATTTCGGTCCATTACTCCAGCAAACATTCGACATAAATGTAAATCGCAGAACATCGCTCTGTACTGAGCATATATTTTGAAATATTTATGTAGTTTTAGTAAGTTCACTTGTTAGTATTCCATTATTGTTGCATGTCAACTTGATTTATTTAATAAAATGTCAAATTATTAATTTGTTATTTCATGGCAACTCGATTTTTTCGGTAAATAATTGTTAAATTAATGTTCCAAGGTAATTTATAAAGTCAAATAACACATATGTGTTACATCATTGAAATCGTATTTTCTTTCTCTATCCAACGATGTAAAAATCCAATATAGTGCCCACAAGAAAGTCAAAAGTAATTTATAAAAACATTTAGATCTAGTAGCTCTAGAAAATTTTTGAAACGCCCAGTGGATAACCCATATCAACTTATGTACACCTGCCAAATCTCATTACATTAACTTAACTAATAGAAAAGATAAGGAAGAAATGAAAAAAATCGTAAGATTTCAGGTTTTACAGGATATATCAGGTTAGAAGCGAGTTATCTCGGATTTTTTTTTCAGATCCTTATT
Source organism: Rhamnusium bicolor (assembly GCA_029963845.1). Classification (NCBI taxonomy): domain Eukaryota; kingdom Metazoa; phylum Arthropoda; class Insecta; order Coleoptera; family Cerambycidae; genus Rhamnusium; species Rhamnusium bicolor. The sequence goes on from JANEYF010001423.1 coordinate 221,264, forward strand.
CTCAGAACCGTATTCCCTAATTCAGATGCATTTTGTCTACAAATGTCATAGTGCTTAGATATGTAGCTGGCGCGAGGATAAAAATAAATAGTAACAAATGTCAACAATATCACGGAGGACGCGAAAATCAGCACGCATAGATTTATGTTGAAAAAGCCATGCATTTTAAGGAACATATAATCATTAATGTTATTATGCGTATTTTAAGTGCTATTCAAAGTACATCTTCATTGTTAATATGTAGCAAACGGGTGTTCATAAACGGGTGTTTCAAACCAATGGATGAACAGATAAGGAAGATATTCATTGTTCTAATTTATTTTAGAAATTATATTTATGATTTATAACACTCAACTTGCAAAAATGATTTTTAAAAATTCAAAATATATTAATTTATTGAAAAAAGGGGCAGTTCCAATGAGTAAATTTATGCTTCTGAAATTCAGTAAGGATGCATAAATTGCATGCTAAACAACTTTTTCAATGGAATTTTTTCACATTTTGAAAAATAAAGGTATTTTATTAGTAGCGAATTTTATAAATTGACTTATAAGACACCCTGTATAACACCGATCAACTCGTTTTAGATACATCTCAGTTTTACATCAAGCAAGACTGAATCCCCAAGTGCCATTCCTCGACGATTTGTTGTCCATTAATACCTCTTGTTACATCTATCCTGTGAAAGCTGCCAAGCTTTTACGATCTACGTATCCCAGTATGATTCTTGTAATTTGTCTGGCTCATGCGTTGCAATTTATATTAATGCCTTGATCACAGTACAGGGGATTTGATGAAATGTTAAAGACACGAGATATTTAAATTGTTCCCTACAATCATACAAATGATTGTTATAGTCTCTTACCACATGTGCTGACCCTGGACGCACGGAAATTGTCCCGTATCTACTTATTAGGAATGCAATATAAATAAGAGTGATAATAAATAGATTTATTATGCAAGAGACAAGTTAAAATTTCCGTCAAAATCCTCGTAAGCACAACGTAATGTAATGTAAACCAGATTTTCTAGAAACTGTTTGGTGACCCTTATTTATGTTTTACTTTGTACATTGTATTAAAAAAAAAGAATACTAAATTTCAAATAGTCGACGTTTTATCTTTATTTAAAGACATCCTCGAGACTATTTAATTCAAATTTTCTTTGTAAACTGATAATTTCAACATATATAAACACAAACAAAGCATAAACTATGAAAAGAAACAGTAACACTAAACAAACTGGACCACTGTATTTATTACCTGTAAATTTTAATTAAATTTGTAAAAAGTGTGGTCAGATGTTGACGACATCGAATACCAACATTTTACTGTGCCATAGAACAAATTGGCACTATTTAGTTGAAAACGGTAGTAGTCATATGGCTTTAAACTGCATCTATATTCTACCCAGGTCATCCAGTAATGATTATAGTGCCCTCAGTGAAAACCTGGATAAGATTGCAGACCCACATAATACTCAAATTCATCTCTTGAGCGATTTAATCTGTCATGTTTTACATAAGTTAATGATAACTTGAGTTTCTCGGAAATACCCAATACTCTCCTCAGTGAAGTTGAATAAACAGAAGTTTCATCAAATCTTTCTTGACATATCAAATAAGCAACGTCCGTGACGATAGAAATGTTATCCTGGATGTGTTCTCTCATGATCATGAAGCATCGACAAAAAATCAATTTGGCTTACCTGATGAATTTTTAATACCTCCATATGTTTAACATCCACTCTTACGGGTTATTTTCACACAATCAAGTTACTCTATTGAGGTATTATGGTACCATTACCAATAGCTTCTATGGTCTTTAAATTAGCTGATTTAAATGCAATCAATAATTACCTAAAGCCAATTTTTCTTAATAAATTTCCAAGGCGTCATCTGATCATTCTGCGACCATCATGAGCCGATCGACAAAATCGAGAATCGTTACTAAAGACGAATCAATTCCATTCTTCTTACCAATACAATCTCTCGTTACACCACTGTAGTCGTGTTGTTTTATGGTGTGGAGTTAGAAGTAATCAAAGAAATGGTCGGTATGATCTCAACTCAAAAGATCGAATTCCTCGAAACATTGATCGAATTGAGATTTATTGGTTAATTAAAACTCACCCATTTTATCATCAATTTCCCTTGTTGATTAGAGTCATAAGTCGAATAGGACGATCTTCAAGAGCCGGGATGCGTCTGGGACGTCTAGGCCTTAAACGTCGTCGTGCTTTACCATTTTCTGTCCATCTCCACCAACATAGAGAATTGAAGCGACACTGCGGCCTACACGATTGACATACTACTAATATGTTTTAAGTGACACTTAAGTAGGTAATGTCAAAATAAAAACAAAAGCAAAAAAAATATTTTTTCTACTCCCTACATAGAAAATACTATTTTGCTCCCTCATTTCAGGGAGCAAAGTAGTACTTTTCCTCCCTCGGGAGGAAAATACTTTGCTTCCCTAGGGAGGAAAATACTTTGGCTCCCTCTGGAAGCAAACAAGTAAAAACTTCAAATAAAAAAGCTACTAATTTAGGAAACTTAATGTCGATATTGTTTTTAATTTGGAGCAAATACAGCAACATGCTGTATTTGCTCCATAATGTTGAAGGCTTCAAATCGGCGCATTTTTTGGAAAAGTAAAATAGGACCACTTCTTCACATATTTTTCTTATTTGCCTAGTCTCCATCCAACAATTAAATAGCTGGTACTCTTATTCATATTTTTCACGAGACTTTAACGGTAATAGATTTAACGAAACCACGTTTGCTTCTTCCAGAATATCTTGAGGAATTTCATCTTCACATTCGAAATACATTATTATAAACTTTTTGGAAGTTTGTTTATTTTGAAAACAAGAAACAACCTTAGCAACGTTCCATATGTACTTTGATTTTTAACAGTAGTTACTTATCTAAATACTTATTATGACATTTTGACATATTTGGTTTTTTGATTGTCATGCATAAGAAAATATAATAAAATATATGTAAAACCAATGTAAAACACTGTAAATGGTCGTAGAAAAAAATCATATGTATTACACAGGAGCAAAGTGCCATTTCCTCCCTTGGATATTGATCAAACTATCCGCGGGAGGAAATTATGCACTTTTCACCCTTGTCATACAAATAGCTATTTTGTACTCCCTACATAGAAAATACTATTTTGCTCCCTCATTTCAGGAAGCAAAGTAGTACTTTTCCTCCCTCGGGAGGAAAATACTTTGGCTCCCTCGGGAGGAAAATACTTTGGCTCCCTCTGGAAGCAAACAAGTAAAAACTTTAAATAGCTGTAATAGTAGTGTATAGACTTCTTTTTATTGATACACAAACTTCCTGAAAATGAATGCTTTTCTTTGAAACAGATTTTAATGTCGATATTGTCTTTAATTTGGAGTGTAGATCGCAACATGCTGTATTTGCTCCATAATGTTGAAGGCTTCAAATCGGCGCATTTTTTTGGAAAAGTAAAATAGGACCACTTCTTCACATATTTTTCTTATTTGCCTAGTTTCCATCCAACAATTAAATAGCTGATACTCTTTTTCATATTTTTACGAGACTTTAACAGTAATACATTTAATGAAACCACGTTTGCTTCTTCCAGAATATCTTGAGGAACTTCATCTTCACATTTGGAATACATTATTATAAACTTTTTGGAAGTTTGTTTATTTTGAAAACAAGAAGCAACCTTAGCAACGTTCCATGTACTTTGATTTTTAACAATATTTACTTATCTAAATACCTATTATGACATTTTGACATATTTGGTTTTTGATTGTCATGCATAAGAAAATATAATAAAACATATGTAAAACCAAGGCAAAACACTGTAAATGGTCGTAGAAAAAAATCATATGTATTACACAGGAGCAAAGTGCCATTTCCTCCCTTGGATATTGATGCCCTCCGCTTCGCGTCGGGCATCAAACTATCCGCGGGAGGAAATTATGCACTTTTCTCCCTTGTCATACAAATAGCTATTACATCAATGCCGATAATAACTTGATTAACATATTGTGTCTTGTTGAAATAATCATCAATTCCTAGTACGAATAAAATACACATTTCCGGAAAATTTTATCAAAATTCATCAACGTTTATTGGGTGTTCATTTACTTTACTTCATTTACATAATAACAAAAATTGCAAATTATTATTTTTGTACTTTTACAAAAAAACTTGAAAAATTATAACACACATCTTTTTAAAATATTTTCCCAGCTATTTACCAAACGACGACAAAAAGCTTGTTTTCATATTTTTGACTAATGCTGTATATTGCAGTGTGCTTAGTACTGACCTGTCGCCATCGAATGTTAAAAGCTTCTTAGCAGGAGTTTATTTATGTTTTATGACTGTCGAGTTTATGTTGGTTGGACCTTGTGTACATTACTAATTATTTAGATGTGCGCTATCTTTCCCTGTACTTCGTTGCTTCTTTAAATTAGGGTTGTTCACTCAGGCCATGTAAATACATTATTTATCCGGTTAATTTTATTATACTACTTCTTATCTCCAGCGAGTAAGTATATCTTAGAGAATAAAAACAAGACAGAATAAATGAATATATCGATCAGAATATCTTCAAGGTTAATATTAGACACTTCCTCTTTTATAACAGGCAGCACTCAAGACTGTCACTCTTAATTGTATAATTTTCAGCTACAAATCATCGTTTTACAAGATTAAGACAAAAACAGAATATCAAATGAAGTTATTCGACTGATTTCTATTGAAAATAGAAATCAATTCACCCCAGGGGCGGTTGATAGATTTAGGTTATGACATATCTCAATATTTGAGCATGAAACTCTAGCAATGACTATCAGTACTGAATGAAGAAAAGGAATTCAAAAAAGTTGCAATATATTTTTTTCATAATCAAGAGGAAAATTTATTGATCTGTTTCTTATTGGTCTGATATTCGAAAATTTTGATATTTTGTATACACATGATACTTTAAAACTTCGCACAATTAAACATTTAAATTTCAAAAATTTATAACTGTACAAAAATTCAGTATTTTCAAAAATTAAATAAAATAGGTCGTAAGAGTAATTTTGACGTTTCAATTTTAAGAACTGCTAAATTTATCCCAATAAGTGAACAACAATCTGGAATGGGGATTCGTCCCGCTAGTTCGGAAATTAGCCAATATTTGAAAGCAGGAAAAAATATTACACAATTCATAAATTGTTTAAAGCGATGTATCACTAGTGAACAAATACTTATTAGAGGAGGTACTGACTAGCTTGGTTACTTAGCCCACGAGAATCAAGACGCATATAAGCGAGCAAAATCTATAGAGGCAGATCTACTGTCCAATTGCAAGATGACGATGTAATATGGCTCAGTATTTTTATGAAGCATTATCTTTGCTTTCCTATGAGAATAGACTGCTGTGCACCAATTTGCTCTCTAAAATGATGATGGATTGAGTCTTGTCACATTCTCTCATATCGCAATCCTATTTGATATCCCATGCAAAAAGGAGGTTGCTCTGGTAGTATTTTCCGACATAGCAGGAGCCTTTGATAGGGCAAGTACACCTATCTGCAACGCCCCTCAGAACAGAGGTACAGGACCAGTACTGTTCAAATGGATGATATCTACGCTGGAATAAATACGTGTTAATTCTGCTCTAGGGAACTGTCAGCTAGACAATATGATGAGAGATGGCTGCCTCCAATGCAGCTGCCTATTAACTTCCCTATGGTACCTATGGTACCCATGTATATCATAATTTTAGGTACCGGAATATCTTACACTAAATCTTTTCACACATTCAATCCTACAACCTTGAATATTTTGAGAGTAAAACGTTGGTATTGTTACGCCACTGGACTGTGCAGACTGGTTAGATTACGCTGGAATTGTACACGAACGGCCGGGAATATTCTGGAGTGCTCTAGACCGGGAGAATGGATGTATAAATAAGACGCACGGTGGGCCGATATTTAATCTTAAGTTGAACGTGAGCGAGTAAAGAAGTAATAAGAAAGAGACTTAAAAGTGTTCAAGTGTAATTATAGTTAAGAGAGTAATTAGTCTATTGTTGTTAAATTGTTAATTAGTAAATAAAGTAGTGAATAAGTGTTACCTGTACTTTCAATCAGCGAATCTACGAGTAGAGGTGTTTGTGTGGATAGCAAACACGTAACAATTTGGTGTCGGAAGTGGATTGGAAGAGAAATTTCTGGAATATTCGAAAAGGTTCTACAGTGTTCTTCTCAGAAATTAGTGGTAACACAGAGAATTAAGCTACTGGAGAGTGTTTGGAGGACTATTTTTGGACTGAGTAGTGACTTTAAAGTGGATTTTCGAGACGTTTCTAGAACATTCGATTTAGAAATAACTGCAAATACGCGAGTGCCGCTAGTAATAACGTGTTGTAGACTGAGAAAAAGGACTACTAGTGCAATTTCGAGAAAATTCCAGAACATTCTATTTGGAAACTACAGGAGATACGTGAATTGTGTCGACGGGAACGTGTTGTAGACTTAAAAACGAGACTATAAGTGACTTTTAGTGACAATTCTAGAACATTCGATTTGGAAACCACAGAAGATACGTAGACTGTGTTAACGGAAACGTGTTATAGACTCAAAACAAGACTTATTAGTGATATTTCGTGAAAATTCTCGAACATTCCATTGGACAATTAGTGGAGATAAGTGAATTTTGTCAACACAAAAGAAGTGTAGACTCTAAATAAGACTTTCTAGTGCTGTTTCGAGATTTTTCTGGAACATTCCATTAACAAAATAGACGTGATTTCAACATTTTACAGACTTTATAGTGTAATAAACTTTATTTTGAACTGATTTACGTGTCGTGAATTAATGCCAACAACAAGAAGCATGGCGGAGAAACAAACACAAGACTTACTTGCAGCATTGGTACAACAAATGGAAGAACAGAAAAGAGAACGCCAGGAAGAATTACGGAAAATTATGGAAGAACAAAGGAAAATTATGGAAGATCAAGAGAGAAGACGACAGGAAGACAAAGAAGAACAAGAGAGAAGACGACAAGAAGAAAAGGAAGAACAAGAGAGAAGACGACAAGAAGAAAAGGAAGAACAAGAGAGAAGACGTCAAGCCGAAAACGACGAGCAAGAAAGAAAACGGCAGGAAGAATTAAGAAAAATATTTGAGGATCAAGAAAAATGGCGACTCGAGGAAAGAAAAGACTTCAAAAGAAGCCTAGATGAACAACAGGCAGCCATTTTCTCCCTCACTGAAAAATTTAAAGGAGATGTTATCGAAAAAGTCACTGAAGTCGCAGGGAAAGTCTGTGAAGTCGAGGGACAAGTCATAGAAGTTAGAAGAAAGTTTGAGGGAGAAATAACTGAAGTTAAAGGAAAAGTCGGTGAAGTTGAAGGGGAGATAGCCCGGTTGAAACAACAATTAAGAGAGAAGGGAGGCCAATTAGTACTGTCGTCTGGTGCTAGGTTACAACCACCTTCATTCGACGGTCAAAGCTCATGGTCAACTTATAAGAGACAATTTGAGGCAGCTGCACGTTCAAATAACTGGAACGATGAGGAAAAAGCAACAGCATTGGTATTAGCACTAAGGGGCCAAGCATTAGACCTGCTCCAAACAATTCCTGCCGCACAGCAACAAAACTTTGGCATTTTGGAGGCAGCGTTAGAACTAAGATATGGCGACCAACATCTCGCCCAAGTATATCAGGCTCAGCTCAAATCACGCAGACAACGAGGTGGAGAAAGCCTCCAGGAGTTCGAGGCTGCGGTAGAAAGATTAGCCCATCTAGCCTATCCTGATGCACCAATGGAATTTCAACAACAGTTAGCAGTTGGTACATTTATCGATGGAGTAAGGGACCAGGAAGTTAGGCGAATTCTTAAGTTGGCCAGGCATAAGCTTAGTAGTGAGGCTTTAGTACATGCACTGGAGATTGAGGCTACCTATAAGGATACCACACAATCAAATCAGAGAGTACGAGCTGTGAGTGTGGAGGAAGACAAGCCAGACAACACAACACAAAACCTGATATCTGATCTACACAAGATGATAACCTAACTATTGACAAAATCGAACTCCCAGCAGAGACAAGACCAACAACAAAGTAGTGGGAGACCGAATGGAGGCATCCGTTGTTATAGGTGTGGCAAAGTGGGCCATATCAAGAGAAACTGTCGTCAACGCAGCCCGGAAAGGGTAAATACTGCTGTGGTTGAGGAGCCACAGGAAAACTGAAGATGGCTGGCAATTTGGGGGCTGCGCTGGCCAAGAAATGTTGTGACCCCCGAGAAATAAAAGTTTCCCAACTTCGGAGAGTTCAAAGTAGTCTGTTGTTGGAGGGTTATGTAAATAAAAAGAAATGTGTGTTCACAATCGACACAGGAGCTACGTCATCAATAGTACGGGCAGGATTCATAACGGGTTTCAAAGTAAATAAAGAACAGAATGGATTAGTCATCCGGACAGCTACGGGAGATAGGGCGGCGGTTCATGGGGAAGTCGACATGGAGCTGCAGATTAGCCGTTTATGTTTTAAACACCAAGTTATCGTAGCTGACATTACAGATGACTTCATTTTAGGATTAGACGTTATGGAAAAATATGGATTTGTACTTGACGTTGGAGAACGAGTTCTCAGGATTGGAAATGAAGAAATTATTTTGTCAACGGCAGATGAAAAATTCCATAATATTAGGCTACTAACTTCGAGGACAGTAAAAATTCCTGCACGAACAGAGAAGGTAATTGAGGCAGTCCTGGAGGAAAATTCTGTGGGATACCGCTTTGGCCTCGTTGAGAAGGATGACTCAATTAAAATGACAGACAATGTAATTCTGGCAAGGACGTTAACACAGACTACAGACAAGATACCGATTAGAATGATTAACATAAATTCACACTCAGTGACGTTCAAGGAAGGCGAAGCAATTGGCACCTACGAACCAGTCACATGGATTGCGAGATGTGAAGAACAAATCATTGGAGCTTCGTCTACAGATATGGACCAAGAAATTGTAAAGATGTTAAATGCCCAGTTAGACCATTTAACTCCTGATGAACATAGAGAAGCTTTAAAATTTTTGAAAAAAGAAAGTACAGTATTTGCAAAGGACACAGAAGCTCTTACAAAGACCAACATAGTGCAACATCGGATAAATACTGGTGAATCAGCTCCTATTCGTCAACCACCTAGGAGGCTCCCATTAGCAAAACAAGAAGAGGCTTCTGCAATGGTACAGAAGATGCTTAAAGACGGAGTTATTGAAGAATCAACCAGTCCTTGGTCGTCTCCAGTAGTTTTGGTTGCTAAGAAAGATGGAACTTTAAGATTCTGTGTCGACTACAGGAAGCTGAATGACGTCACTAGAAAAGACAGCTATCCGTTACCCCGAATTGATGACACACTAAGTACGCTGGCAGGTTCACAGTGGTTTTCCACTCTAGATCTTCGAAGTGGATATTGGCAAGTGGGACTTCATCCAGATGACAAAGACAAGACAGCCTTTTCGACAGGAAGTGGCCTTTATCAATTCACTGTGATGCCTTTCGGCCTGTGCAATGCACCAGCAACTTTTGAAAGACTAATGGAACTGGTACTACGAGGACTAACTTGGAAGACATGTCTAGTTTATCTTGATGATGTGATGGTTATGGGCCGGGATTTTAAGGAGCATTTGAAGAACCTTCAAGAAGTGTTTGGAAGAATTAAAAATGCACACCTGAAATTGAATCCCAAAAAGTGCCTAATGTTCCAGAAAGAGGTAAAATTCCTAGGACATGTCGTGTCTTCGGAGGGGATAAGAACAGACCCAGACAAGATTTCCTCAGTACGAGATTGGCCGAGGCCTTCAAATGTTCACGAAGTACGAAGCTTCCTTGGCCTATGCACTTACTACAGACGATTTGTGGAACGATTTGCTGATATTGCGAAGCCACTACACCGGCTTACAGAAGAGAAGGTTCAGTACCAATGGACACAAGAGTGTGAAACATCGTTCAGAACACTAAAATCAGCACTGTGTTCGAGTCCGGTTCTATCATACCCAGAACGGAAATGTCTGTACGTATTAGACACGGATGCCAGTAATTCTGGACTTGGATGTGTTCTTTCCCAAATTCAAAATGGACAGGAAAAAGTAATTGAGTACTTCAGCAAGACGTTGTCGAAGCCAGAACGTAACTATTGTGTGACACGGAAGGAACTATTGGCCATTGTCAAGTCCATAGACCATTTTCACAAGTACCTATATGGACAACACTTTAAGGTTCGGACCGACCATGCTGCATTAAAGTGGTTATTGCAATTGAAGACTCCGGAAGGCCAACTAGCTCGCTGGATAGAAAAACTGCAGCAGTACGATTTTAAAATCGAACATCGTCCTGGAAAATCCCATAAAAATGCAGACGCTCTCTCCAGAAGACCCTGTCGGGAAGACTGCAAGCACTGCCACCGGGTAGAAAAACAACAAGGGATAATAATTGTGAACACCGTTAAAATTGATGTTCCTGACGACTGGACAAGGGAGACATTAAGAGAAGAGCAGTTAAAAGATCAAGAAACTGGTCCTATTCTGGAATGGAAAGAAAGAGGAGCCCGACCAGGCTGGACGGACATTTCAGACAAGGCAGTGGGACTGAAGGCTTTGTGGGCACAATGGGATTCCCTTAGAGTAGAGGATGGACTGTTGAAAAGAGCTTGGGAAAGTCCAGACGGGAAGAAAATTTCTTTGAGATTGGTAATTCCCAGGTGTCGCATATCAAAAGTACTCCAGGAAGTGCATAATGGAACATCTGGCGGACATTTTGGCATCAACAAAACTCTCACTAAAGTACGCGAACGATTCTACTGGGTGAACAGCCGCCAAGATGTGGAAGCTTGGTGCCGCAAATGTGAAGTTTGTGCGGCAAGTAAGGGGCCACGGACAAGAAGTAAGGGCCAAATGAAACAATATAACGTAGGGGCTCCTTTTGAGCGAATTGCGATCGACGTAGCTGGTCCATTCCCCGTGACAGATGATGGGAACAAATACATCTTAGTTGCCATGGACTATTTCAGTAAGTGGCCTGAAGCTTATGCCATACCCAACCAAGAAGCAGCCACTGTCGCTCAAGCTCTGGTAGATAATCTAGTATGTCGATTTGGCGTGCCCCTAGAATTGCATTCGGATCAAGGAAGAAACTTTGAATCAGGGGTGTTTCAGAAGATCTGTCGCCTACTGGGAATTCATAAGACAAGAACAACAGCCCTACATCCACAATCAGACGGAATGGTGGAGAGATATAATAAAACCATGGAGGAGCACCTATCCAAAGTGGTTGAGAAACATCAGAGAGATTGGGACCGTCACTTACCTCTTTTCCTTATGGCATACAGGGCCTCCATTCATGAAACAACAAAACAGACACCGGCTCGCGTGATGTTTGGACGTGAGATTAGACTGCCATGTGACTTGGTGTTTGGCACACCGGAAGAGGAGCGACTTTCCGTAAATGACTACGCCGATGAAGTTGGTGAACGGCTAAGGAACATTCATGAGCTGGTACGAGACCGAATTGCCATAGCAAGGCTCGTTATGATCTTAAGGCGAATTCAGGAGGGTTCCAGGCTGGAGATTTGGTTTGGCTATATAACCCACAACGAAAGAAAGGCAGGTCCCCGAAGCTTCACCCGCCCTGGGAAGGTCCTTACACTATGGTCACTAGACTAAACGACGTTGTATATAGAATTCAGCAAAGTCCAAAATCCAAGATGAAGGTGGTGCACATAGAGAGACTAGCCAAGTATGCAGGGAATAATGAATTGCCTGATCGGGACGTTCAGGCTTAAGGAGGGGGCAGTGTTACGCCACTGGACTGTGCAGACTGGTTAGATTAGGCTGGAATTGTACACGAACGGCCGGGAATATTCTGGAGTGCTCTATACCGGGAGAATGGATGTATAAATAAGACGCACGGTGGGCCGATATTTAATCTTAAGTTGAACGTGAGCGAGTAAAGACGTAATATGAAAGAGACTTAAAAGTGTTCAAGTGTAATTATAGTTAAGAGAGTAATTAGTCTATTGTTGTTAAATTGTTAATTAGTAAATAAAGTAGTGAATAAGTGTTACCTGTACTTTCAATCAGCGAATCTACGAGTAGAGGTGTTTGTGTGGATAGCAAACACGTAACAGTATTAACACATATTTTATTTAGTATTAAAAGAACATGTCAATGAGGGTAAATTGAATATATATTTCGAATAAATAAATATCGAGACCACAACTTCCTTATCGAACGGTTTTGCTTTTCTCCTTGGGAGTGTTGGAAGACTTGATATGTAAGGATCTGCGTATAATAAAAGTCGGTTAAAAACATCTTCTAAGGTCTTTTCGCGTGAGCAAATGCTTGAATATACCTCAAGATATTTCCTTATGTGTTTATTTAATACTTCTTGGGCCTCTTTTAAAAGCTGCCCAATTGGCATTATTGCAGACGCTATTAACGCATAGTTTTCAAACATAAATATACAATTTATACTGTATCCACTTGATATTGTTTGTAAAATCTTTAAATCTTTTTTTAACCTCTATGTCTATTCCTGTAATGGTGGATGAAAGTTCAGAATTTTCAAATAATCGGCAGGTTGTATTTCCATCATTATTACTACCAATACCGGGTTCAGTCGATCTACTATGAGACCTAACTTAGATTTGAATTCATCTTGAATTTTTTTCTTCGTTTCTGCAACTATTCTTTTATTGTTCTCCCCACGAGCCTGACACGATTTGATAGGCAGTTTGTATGTCACGTGTAATAAATACTCGAAGAAATGTATCCAGGCATGCAAAGTAGATAAACCGAAACGGAATGTTATAATGTATCTACTATCTGTTTCAACATTAAATCTATATTACTAAATGTATTCGAGGTAGCACCACACATATAGCATTTTTCCGTGGAGGTTGTGGAGGATGCAGCATTGCAAACTTTACCACATATCATTGTAAATACCAGAGTATGCGTAATAAAGATTTCAGTTTCTTCGCGTTTAACGGAAGTTGAAACGAGTTGATGAATTTCAGTTTCTACATAATCTTTTTACAAATTGGAGCTTAATGGGACGACAATAATGAGGAGAAGACGGTCGGGAGTTTTTTCATACTATAATTTTGCTGGATGAGTTAGGTTCACCAAATATAAGTTGAAGTGGTACAAAAGAAGTAAGAAAGATGCTCGCATCTGAATCTTCTTCATCGTCAAATTTATGTTTGTATTGACTTTGTCCTAAACTCCCATCACACCCCCACTTTGAGAATAATACTAAGCTACTAAGTTGCTCTTTTGAAAGTGTTTGTAAAACTGCTTGATGTACTTTTACAATTCGCTTAATTGTGTGATCCAATAGAGCCTGCAACCCTACAGAATCGTTTTTTTTTTGTTATTGTAATAGATTCACATTCAGCATAACAGTGCTTTTTTGCTTCTTGAATCTTTTTGTAAGAAGAAAATCTTTGTTTATCTGCTACTCTTATTACTTCATATTGTTGTCTTGTAAGTTGTGTCTCAACTAGTACAGATATAGCTTGCTCGCCAAAAAGTAGGGTTAATTTACTTTGACTCATTTTGTAAGCTTTTCGATACTTATGGAGCCGATTTTAGCGTAGACAACGTAATTTCTTTGACTACAGTCGCAGCATCCACTTTTCTCCGTGAACGGACTCATTTGAGCGGTATACACCAGTTTAGAAGAACTTGCTTGTGATCTTAATTGTTCCATGTTTCTGCGTTTAGAACGTACACTGCTTTTGAGAAAATCAACCGAAGGTCGCCCACCCGTACTTGACAAAATAGGATATGCGTACAGTGAAAAAGCAATATTGTTATCAAGCCAGTTTTGGTTTTGCGTGAGAAATCTTGTCTTGTTCAGTTGGGCAGCATTCCACTTTACTTTAAAGTCTGAAGTAAAATGGGAGAGCTTATGCTTAATTATCTGAAGGATTTGCGGCGGATAATCACAAAATTAAAAATTTGGAAATATCAATAATTCATTTGTTTTTTTTATACCTAGCTATTGTATTTTGTAACTTAACAAATGTTTAGCATTCATTATTCAATTAGTAATAATAAAATATTATGCCTATATTGTGTATTTTATTTCAATTATATAGAATCTACAGATTTTTTATTTTAACCATATTCTGATTGACAGAGAAATAGAAATTATAATTCTAAACTCTGAGCAGTGAACAGTCGGTCCCGGTGCCGACGACGGCGGCCATCAGTACATTTAGGACGAAATAATTATACTACATGACTACATAGTCATTAGTCGTAGTTTCGTAGTAGGTGTACCGTACAGTGCCGTACACTTATAATAGGAATGAAACGAAGAACATTTTTTCACCGAATCAGAAACACAACTACAAATCATTCAAATCCCGATTCACAAAACACAAATATCAGGTCCGGTTCATGTGTAATTAGTCGATCGGTCCTCACTCCTTTACGGACCTCGGTCCTTGCTATGATATCTGCAAGTGCGGAACAGTAAGATTCGTTCATATTGGAATCAGTGATTCGGATCTTTCGGTCACTTAAATGATTCGTTCAAACTGAATGGAACATTCTTGAACGACACATCTCTATTAAACAGTATTAAGATTCGCTCAGTGGACGAAACAATGATAAAAAAATTACAACGCGATCTAAACAAATGGCGAAATTCCCAATGCATTGTGGTTATAAATTTCGCCTATTAGCCGAAATCAGCAATTGAGTGCAACATATATAATATAGAAAAAAACATCTCCAAAATGGTTTAATTTAAGCAATATCGTATACTTTGTCCTCTTCATTTTTTACTTGGTCTATAAAGTTTTGTTTAAATTCTTTTTCAAAAAAGAAAAACCAACAATATTAACATTACCCACAATCGTAACGAATATTGTTGCTGGTTGGACAATTAAATAATCTGCATCAGTTTTAGCCACATATATGATGCATCAACCAAATATTGTGTCTACATTGTAAATTACAATAGTATAAATAGAATATCTGTGGTAGTATAAGTACAAGATCCAATTTTATAATTAAAAATTTGTCAAAACCTCGCATGATAACTTCGGAATTAATGGCAATAACGCGCGAAGCTATTATTCTTAATTGACTAAATTTATTACGCTGTTTATTAATGCAATTTTAAAACTTTTCTAATGTATTTAAATAGGCAATCTAAAAACTTCTGTTCTGTTTCTGGCTGTTGAGAACCGTTTATAACTTTATTATAAAGTTATTTCAAATTGTTTCAGTGATTCGTACAATGAAGAAAAACAATTTTGTAAATGAATACAGTTTAGATTCTCATTACACACAGACGGTTTTCTTTCCTTAACACTTACAGCAAATTTGATTCATTTTACTGCTAGAGATTATCAATATCAATGAAATGTTTAAATTACCTCAAGCGAAAAGTTTATTATGTATAATTTATATCGTAAGTTTTAAATAAAATTATTAATATATCAAGTAAATTACCAAGTCGAGCATTCAGTTCTACAAGTAGCAATGTTATATACATGTTTAGATTGGATGGCTGACATGTTTTAGCTAAGAAATATGAAAATGATATTAAACCATGGATTTTTTTTAAAGGAAAAAAACTGGAAAAACTAAAAGATTATGTCAAACTGACTTTTGAGTGTTACAACACCATCAAAAAAACTTTGCAAATAAGTAAATGATAATTAACACGCTTTTATTAGCTTCACTTGTATGTTTGTTTGTTTGCTTGTTTGCTTGTTTGTTTGTAACCGACTCTTTGGACTCGATTTTGACCCACTTTAAACGGACAGATTTAATTGAAACTTTGTACACTTACGAAGAACCGGTAACAATACAATAATTTGATAAGTTTATATCATTATCCTGATCATAATCGCCAGTCCTTTCCTCACGTACCCTCTGCGTGAGAGCAAGAGACTTAATATTGTAAGTATATTCCGTGATTCTCAGTTTGGTCGTTGGCAGAGCGGGCAAGTCTTAGTCGACGCGAAACGACGGACTCCTCGGGCGTGAGTTCAAATCCCATGGCTGAAATAAAAAAATATTTTTTTTTCAGAAATATCTGTTGGATCGTAATATGTTATAATATCAGCATCAATAAGCAATATAAATATAATTTAAAAAAAACTACAAAACACGCTTTCATAGCACATCAAAATAAAAAGTTAAAAATAAATATAGTTTAAAAAAAACTAAAAAACACGCTTTTAAAGCACACATCAAACTAAAAAGTGAAAAATAATTATTAATATAAACTGAAAACAATAATGAACGAAAAATACTAGTATTATTGTGAAAAAAGCGTGGGGCGCTTGGTGCCATATTTTTCGTATATCGAGCAACCCACGCTTTTTTCACAATAATACTAGTATTTTTCGTTCATTATTGTTTTCAGTTTATATTAATAATTATTTTTCACTTTTTAGTTTGATGTGCTTTAAAAGCGTGTTTTTTAATTTTTTTAAACTATATTTATTTATATATCCCCAACGCATTTAATAGAGTACGACACCAAGATCTCTTAATTAAATTACTATCCTATATACACATAACCCAAATCCTCTCGCTTAGAAACACGGTTTCCATGTAACGTCTGCATCAACTAAAATTCACTAAATATATAAGAATCCAAAATTGAACCATGAAAATAATTAGTGATCTGTGTTTTTATGATTATTTAAACAAAGAATGCTCAGCAAAAATTTTGTGAGTGGTGACTGAATATCGGGAGGTAGCAATAAATGACATCAGTTCCAGGATTGATGCTAGGTAATATGTACCACCGCGTAAATATGTTCATGCACATATGACACAACATATCTTACCTTGTGGTTATTTTGGTGAGTTCAGTAACATCCAAAGGTAATATGAAAACGGCTACAAGTATTGGTGAATGTAACACTAACACACATGTATTTTTAACTAGAAATCACAAGATTAAAAATATATTAATGCACCCACTAAAACATTGGCCACCTTCCAGCCGCAAGCATTGGTAGTTTCATCTACTCTAATCCAGATATATTTGTCATTCAGTTTTGTTTAATACTCTTTCATCACTGTGATAGATAAAGCTCGGACGAAGGTATCGGTTTCCAGTAGCGGCTTTTATGCAGACCATGATAAAGAGAATTTTATTTTAGAATGTTAATGCGTAAACTAGATTTATCGGAAAACGTATGAAAAAAGAAATAAAAAAGTTGTATTTTTACACTAGCCAAATTTGGGTATGCGGTCACACTATGTTCTTCCTTATAACTCTATCTAAATTCTGTAAAGACGTTTGAGTGTATTAGTGACTGTAACACTAACACACATGTGTATTTTTAACTAGCAATCACAAAAATAAAAGTATATTACTAATATTTGTTGTAAATGTTCTGGAGTTAATCTCTGGAGCCTCTCATTAAAAATTCATTTGTATTGTGAGAAGAACCATTCAACATCAACAGATATAGTTGACGCATACAGTCATTAACTGTGCGAGATGTGGGGAGCGGCTGTATTTGATGCGCCGACGCGACTCCCGTGAGGCATCGGAGGCCACGGGAGGACTGACCGGCATCGGATATTTCGAAAAAAAAAATAGTGTCTTTATTTTCACGAAAAATATCAATTTACAATAATTATGCATAAACGAGATGGCAGTATTCAACAGAGTTGCTCTTCCATACTTTTTTGCCATTTAAAAGGGCACCTGCCACCACGCAAATAATGTTCGTGGAGAATGGGAAAGATTTTTAAAAAAGATTTTGAAACGAACAGACAGAGTTTATTTCACTTTTTACAATTTATATTAAACGAAGTTCGAAAGCGCTCGAAAGCGTAAACGCATCTGAACAATAAAGCAAAGAATGATAGATACCTAATAAAACTAACAGGAAAATGATATATCATATTTCAGATAAGGAGAATGAGTTGCAAAGATAACTAGCAGAGCCATATAACTTTCTTATTTTAAACAACAATTCACCAAGTCGAAACTCAGTAAAAGTCGTATGTTAACTCCGTGATAGTCCCCTGATAGTTAATAAAAGCCAAGTGATAGCATCCTTTCCTAAGAATCATTCACCTGAATCCAGTGTAAGTCCCGTGGTGGTCTAATAAAAGCCCAGTGAATACCCCTTGACAGTTACCTAAAATTTTAATAAGAAACACAAGTAAGTACTTGTTAATTTTCGTCCTAACTTAAAAAACTTACCCTTCTATAGGGCAAAGTCCTACGTCTATACACACGCTTATTTGTAGAAACAATCCAGCATTTAGCTGACAAAATACTAAGTAGCACCCTAAATAATCCAGCATTTAGCCGATACTATACCCCAAGTAGCATCCTTTAAATTGGTGCAAGAAATAATCCCAAAACAACGATGATTACCATCCACTAAAATAATTTTGGATCAAAATTTTAATCTCTCACCACTACAAGACACAAAATATACGTCCGGCCACTAAGACGACTGACTATGAAAAAGGGAAGAAAATCAACCGCGAAGCTATAACGTGATAGATGGACAGAATACGCGGAAAAGTCACTAGCCAGAAAATATGAAGGTCGGTCACCCGTCGAATGAATGTAAAATTATGTAAACACGTATCAATACTTATCAAGACAAATATAAATTGTAAAACGTTAATTAGAAAAATTAGAAAGATAACAAAATTATATAAAGTAATATTTATGCAAGGTGAATCATAAGATACCACGGCCTGAGTTTCGGTTACAGCTGAAGTGCGTTCCATTAATGTACCATAATTAATGTACTAACATACTTAGCTTAAACGTTCTAAGTAGTGTCAGTCTGGAATTACTTCGAAACAACCCAACTATTGTCCAAATCATTCCATAGTTACTCGTTTCACACACAAGGTAATGATCGTTATGACGGATCAGGTCTATAAGAACAGAAGAGCTCATGTGACCACAGATCCACTCGGTGTGCAACCCCGACAGCAATTGCACACTGCCCAGTAACATACGAATAAATGACATTTAGAACTAATGGCACAATTTAAGTAAATTTACCCCCAATTAAAAATTATATTTTCTAGAAAAAACACATAACGAGCAAAAGATAATCCACGTAACCTATGGTATATAATACAATTTCAACTAGACATTACAAAGTTACATTGTTTGAGTTTATTTCAGGTAGGCTGTTATCTCACAAGACAACCAGTTCAATAAAACAGGTAAACAACGATGACCATATAACATTAGGAAAGTCATAGGCAGGATATAACTTATTAATTTATTATTAAGAAACTAATGCTCGCTCGTCCTCTAGCCTAAATATCATCCCATACCTCTATCAGAGATCAGAGATATAATGTTAAACAGAAACCATGACGTTTACGGTATAACCTTTAGACGTGACCTTTTAATGCATGTGGATAAAAATAAATATTACAGATAATAATTTCCGTGAAGTAAAGTTTAAGAATGTGATGTTTAAAATGTAAGCTATAAATAAAGTTAATGAAAAAAATTACTAGTTGATTTTTCTACTTACAATACATGAATACTTCTCACAATGATGAATTCAACCGTAACAACAAAAATATTAGTTATATCGAAAGTCCCAAAAAACTATATCAAATATTACTCCTTATATATAAACAAGACCATAATGAGTTATTTAATTACTTCACTAGTCCACTGCAATGTATAAGTATTTTAATGTAATTAGCTGACTATGCATTTCACCCTGACCTAATCCAAACGCTTCGTTTATGGTGGATTCTATACTGTGCCACCTGCAGTAATTAAGTTAAGTTCAGTCAATTGTTTACAGCATTATCGGTGCATGAATGTTGCAAGGATTTATTTATTTGTGCACTCATGTATAAAATACGACAAATATGTGTCACTACACTCATAATAGTAAATGAGGGACTAGTAAATCCTTTTGCTGTATTAAAGCTGGATGAATCGAGCCAGCTATTACAGGGCCTTTACTAAAACTCTTTCGCTTCAATTGGCACAATCGGATTTATGTTCGATTTTTCAGAGCCACTTATAAAACGAATGTAGATATAAATAAACGCGCCACATAAAAATTCATCAGGTGTGTTTATTTATATACCTGTATAGCGGCCTACACACACTGAAACATGAATTTTTAAACAGAACATACAATAGTCGGTGCTCACAGCCCACCTGGCGGATATTCGAAACCTCCACCAATTCGTTGTTGCATGAAAACTTACCAATTTACTACGAATAGCAGTAATAACATATGCATAACGACATACATACACATCCCACCTACCCTAAATTCTAAATTTTCCTTCGATAACCACTCTTTTGCCTTTCTACCCATTTCAACACAGACATTCCAAATTCAAAAATTTTCTTAAGTAGGTTTTTTCTTTAGCTTTTTCCTGCATACCTGACTAGAACGACATATGTATTATTTGTATCCAATTTTAAATATCAAAAGGTTCGACAATGTTACGAACAATGCGTTGTTATTTCAGAAAAACGCTGCTTCTCCCAGCAATAACAAAAGAGGCACCTTTCAGTTGTCAGGGCCACGACACCGGCCGACTATGGAGGATTTCCCTTTTTCCTGTAACCACCTCCGTGGTAGTTCTCACTTAATAAAATGAACCCTTCTGTAAAACCTGACGGTTACTCGCGTATATGTTTATGATTGAATATTTTTATATTTGTTGTGAATATGTATGCATATAATGTGCCTTATATAAATCAAATCAAATCAAATCAAACTTTATTTCACAATTTAAGAGTGACACTAATTTTATAATATGTATTTCATAAATAATACTTAAAGTAATAATTAATTTAACTAACGAATTTAATATACACCTACGCGAAATGCCTGTGTGTGTATAGGACTAACAGATATTTTAGTATTTACATTTCGTTTATGTCTAAAATTTAAGTGTATGATATAGATATACATAAAAAATACATAAATACATAATTATCACTATTATCCTCAATTTCATATTGGTATAATTGTGGGAGTACAGGATTACGTAATAATAATAGGTAGATAAAAGTTTAAACAATATAAATAGTAAAAACAATACTAACAAAATATTCTCAGAAATAAATGGCTGTTTTCATTTATACATATTTCAATTTTTTTTGGAGAATAGATTTACGTTATGAATTTTTTTAAGCGAAAGTGGTGGAGGTTGTAGAATTTTGGGCCATAGTAGATAACAAATCTTTGAGTTGTAGTGCGGGTTATTTGCGGAATATTTATATTTTGATTTGCTATATTACGCGTATGATAATTATGATGATAATTTATATTAAATAATGTTTTATTTTTATAAGTGAACATATGAACTGCTTTCACATACAACAGGTTGATATCAAACACATCGAATTCTTTAAAAAGTTGTCGAGAAGAATATAACATATTTTTTTATGATTACTTTCATTAAATATTTTTGAGATATTTTTAATGATGCTAAATTGGTAGGGTAAGCACTCCCCCATATTGCTATACCATATCTCAAAGTCGACTCAGCCAAAGCAAAGTACAATGTTCTCAATATATTATCAGGCATTATATTTCGGAGATGGTAGAACCTCCAGATAAATTTTCTTATTTTATTATTTACTGATATAATGTAGTCCACAAATTTCAAATTTTTACCAATAATGATTCCTAAATACTTTATATTATTCGTTATATTAAGGTTAGCTGAACATTGGCAGTGCATTTTGTTTTCCAATATACAGGTATAAGAGTGTAGAGCTAATTTTTCAATATTTGGTAAATTGGTATCATATAGACTGTAACACATAAATTTAGTTTTTTCTAAGTTAATTGTTAACATATTTTCTGAGAGCCACTGCTGTATTTTTGAAAATTCTACCACCGCCTTTTCTGCTATCCTTTACCAATCATCTGCCTCAACTAAGAGAACAGTGTCATCATCAAATGCAACTATTTTACCATCAACATTTAGAAAAAGAAGTTCGTTAATATATATATTAAATAAGGTAAGTCCAAGGACCATTCCCTGGGGTATACCGTGACTTATATTTTGGAGAGTACTGATTTCGTTGCCAACTTTTACACACTGTTGTCTAGAATTGAAGTAGCTAGAGAACAAGTTATTTGATACGCCTTGTACACCATAATTGTTTAATGTCTCTATTAATATACTATGAGACACCATATCAAATGCCTTGGCTAAGTCCAGATATATGGCAATTTGTTTTTTATTGTTTTCAATGGAGCTATATAGAGTTTTGATCACCTCATATATTGCATTTTCTGTATTTAAATTTGCTCTAAAGCCAAACTGATGGTCTGACAAAACATTATTATATTTTAGATGGTCATTTAATCTGTTCCTGATGCAAATTTCTAAAACTTTTGAAATATTATTAATAACTGATATCGGTCTGTAGTTGCCTATTATGCCCTGTCTCCTTTTTTATAAACCGGGGTCACAATACTCGTTTTCAATCCAAAGGGAAAAATACCATTCTCAAAACACAGATTAAACAAATAATTCAATGGCTTAGCTATATATTTATCTATATGTTTTAAAGTTTTAGCTGAAATTTTATCATAACCAGAAGCTGAAGTATTTTTTAAGTTATTTATGTTCGTAACAATTTCAGTTTCTGTTGTCGGATTTATAAATAGATTCTTGCACTGTACCTCTCTATTTTCCAGTTTTTTTCCAGTTTATATTTTTTCAGCCATTTCTTTTCCAACATTTATGAAGTAATTGTTGAATATTTCAGCTTTTTTTTTGTCTTCACTAACATCTTGATTTTCATGTTTAATAGTTAGTTACTATTTTCTTATCCTGTTCCCCTTCATTTAATCCCTCCTTTATTATTTACCAAACTTTCTTTAAATTTTTCTTATTTTCTAATATTTTATTACAATAATACTCTCGTTTAACTTTCTTTATAAGGTTGTTAGTTTTATTTCTGTAATCTTTGTGTTTCTGTAAAAGTACGATGTTGTTTTTGTTTTTATTTGTTTCTAATTTTAGATTGTCTCTTTTTCTTATACTAGTAATTAATCCCCTGGTTATCTGGGGCTTAAGTTTCCTCTCATGTGATTTTAATTTAATTGTTTTTGTAGCTTCTTTTATACAGTGCAACAACCTATTTTCAAAATATTGATAAGCTATATTTACATCAATAGATTCATATAAATTACTCCACGTTTCTTGACCAATGTTTTGTTTGAGTAAATCATAATTAATCTGAGAGATGGACTGATATACAGTGGATTGTGTATTTTCAGTTACTTTATTAGTTTTTTCGATTTTTAGTATAGTTGGATAATGGTCAGTACTGTCGTTTTGTAATATTATAGGAATAAACTGATAATAATTTTTTATATTAGGTGGTACTTTTACAAAGATGTGATCCAAGCAAGATTCACTATCTTTTACCACCCTAGTTGATTTGTTTATATATGGCATAAATCCATTTTCAGCAGTTATATTTAAGTATTCATTAGTTACATTGTCTAGTTTTTTATTCAAATCAATGTTTATATCACCCACTAAAATTTCAATAGTTTTGTTATTTTTGTTATTTTCCCCCAATATTTGTTGTAAATCTTGTATAAATATATTTGTATTGTTTGAGGGTAATCTATAGACGGATATTATTTTTAAAAGTGTTTCATTTAATTTATCGTAATATTTGTAAAAGTATTTTCAGTAAATTTTGTACATTTATAATTTGTTACATTAAGTTCTGTATTATGTATTATATGATAAATAAATGTTTTAAATTGGAATTGAAATCCCAGGTTTCATGATCTAAATTACAGTGTCTGTAGACTGGTATCGGCGTATCGAAGTAATGTGCGGCGAACTGAAACTGATATGCAAGTTTCATGAAATCTAGGAGTCGATGCGTGCATCGTGACATGTATCAGTGTGTGCAGGCCGTTTAATGGCCGCTTCATTTACCGATATTGAAAAATTATGGAAAAAATAAAGGAAATTAAAAAGAACAATAAAAACATTTGGGATGGTCTATGTCAGAATAAAATTTTATCCAAAAAGTGTACAAAGGAGAAAACACAACCTTGGCAAAACACATAAAAACATGTTTGAAAATGAATTAAAACGTGCGTCGCTTTAACACACTATGGTTAGTGATCAAATTAAAAATGCTCTCGCTATAAGGTACCTATATGACTAAATACTTAGTGTATGCATTTTAGTGAAGAAAATACTTACATAAATATTTTTTACAGTTGTTTACAAAAATAATCTGTGATAAAATGTTCCAAATGATTCTCACTCATTGAACCACACATTGTTTGATTCGTGTACATGCTTATTAACAAAGTACCCCCTTATCCTGTTAAAATCTCACGAGCAGCATTGGTGAAAAAACATATTTTGGTCAAAATGTGTACAATAGATAATGTTAATATAATAAAGTACATACTGATCATATAATAATTGGTAAATTTAATAAGTGTCACACAGTTTCTATCTGACACTTTAGATTGGGGAGAGCAGAATGATGCCATTTATGGACTATTGACAGACTTGACCATGAATTATTGTTGCATAAACTATGCAATGCAGAACTTAGTGATTCCTCAAGTTTTTTTATTCCTATTGCAACAACAGAAGCCTATATGTGCAGTACCAGGGTTTTAAGTCTGTTGAAATGACAGTAACTTCCGGAGTTCCGCAAGGATCCCTTTTAGGGCCTCTTTTGTTCATTATTTTACGAGAAAACTGCAGCCAATTGAATGCACATATTCAACTAACGAGGCTAATGTAACTAGATGTTATAAATTTAAAGATTTGGGAGTAAACTTTGACTGCAGATTAACTTTTACTGACATCAATGATATGGTAGCGAGTGCTTATAAAAATCTTTGTTTTATAATGAGAAACAGCAAGCAGCTTGTGGAAACTGCTACACTGGAGTTACTCTTTAATGCTTTCGTTAGATCTTCTGGAATATGCTTGCCTAGTGAGAATACAAAATTCATAAAACTCATATTGAGAAAGTACAGAGGAAATTTGTAAAGTTTCTATTGTATTAAGTCGGATGGTGTTCATCTTCCTCAAGGCATTTTCAACAATATGTTATTACAAAGATTTGTCATGAATGACTTGAATACTCGACAGAAATATTATTCAATAGTAACCTTATATAAAATTTTAAATAACCAATTTGGCTATCCAGAATTACTTAGTTGTTTCTCTCTCCATGTTTCAGCTTTTCAAACTCGTTCTAGTAGTTTATCCTATTTGCCAGTTCCCAGAACAAATCTGTTAAAATTTGTACCTTTATGTGTTCAAACTATACGTCAGTTCAAGAAAACCTTTTTAGATGTAATATTAGGGTTAAAAAAAATCATGTTCTTTCTGTGCACTATGTTATATTTAATTATTTTGTTAAGTTAATTAGTATTGTTTATGTTTTGTAATTTCCTGCCCTGTTATTGGATTCGTCTCTTGGGTAGTTGTAACTATAAATAAATAAATAATAACGTACGAATAGTACAATTACTATTACTCCTTTCATTTCACATTTCCATCGATCATTTTAAATCTCAGAAGTAGCACATTTTCTTTCATTCTAAAATTTTGGATGAACTAACAAAAATATCTCTTTTTCACTTTCCTTTCCTTCACTTTTGTTAATCACCAAAAATCAGTCGATTGGGACAAGGCAATCCTCGTATTTACAATCTTTGAATAATTGATTGCGACCAAAGTTACTTTTTACAAAATAATTGCACTTGTAATAAAATTGTAATAAATGATGAGATAAATTTCAAAAAAAAGAACATTTCGAGAAAAACTTGGAAAAAAAAATGATTAATTGCTGTGTCAACTATTATACTAAATTATGGAAAACAGAAGAGAATTTGGTGCATATTAAGGAGATTATAAAGAAAAGAGATAGTAGAAGATGGTGGGGTTATACAAAAAAAAGAAAGAGTAAATAAATAGAAGAGATCAATCTATATAACATTTATAAAAAAATAACTTGCTTCTGATGGCACTCGGTCTGGTTTCGGTGTCACAAGGAACGGGCAGGACGACAACAAAACCAAAGGCATGTTGCGGTTGGCTGGGCTGGATGCCTAAAGCCAGTTGATTTTCAAATTTTTGTGAGTTTCTAAGACTGAAGAGGCAATAATGGGAGAATCGCAGTTGACACGGCGCGTTGTATGGCTATTAAGGTCGGGACGCACCGCGCCAAGGCCGAGCGTCATCCAAGTGTTGGTCGTGGTCCGGCCCGTTTGTATAAAAATCACACATAATCGAAACTCGCCCATGTGCTGGCCGTTGCGTTGGTGCGACTGGCATTCTTGTATATTGCAATTTTCTTCCATACTATGTCCCTGTACTTTTCATTGGTCTACTCATAGAGCTCCGGAAACTTGCAAACCTCCACGATAAGTTTTTTCTATATATAATACTTTTTATCTTTCCTTAGTTTTGATTTAAAACAATTAACAGTGTTGATTATACTTGAAAAAGTCTGATGAGTGCGCAGGTAAATTATTAAACAAATAAAAATGCATTTCTTTACTGTCAATAAATGATTTCAACTTGCTTGGAAATCAAACTAAATTAAATTAAACTACTTTCCTCTTACTTGATTGAGTACAAATGCAATAAACGATTTATCATTAGAATAACAAACAGACTAAGATTACCCTGAAAAGAAGCCGGTTTAAAACAATTACATTAGAGAAAAAAATAGTTATTTCAAATACTAAACTTGAAAAAAATAAATATAACTTTGTTTTCAAATGGTTTTAAAAGAAATATTAACACAAATTATCCTATACCGGCTGTACCAAAATGAACGAAAACAACATTTAGGTCTGATTACAATAGAAAGCTAGTAACGGAAAAATCACTTCGTTGCAATTGTAAAAATCAAGGTTTTCCAATAGCTGCAAAAAAAACGTAAGATGTTGCTTAGGCTTGGTGCACACGAACCAAAACAAGACAGAACGGCAGCCGATCGGCGACCGCACACTTGCCGCAGAGGTTGCAATAGTGTTCATGTTTAAATGTAATAGTTTGCACACAACGACCATTCTGCGGCTGCTTACCACAATCCGCACCGCCCATAGAGATGCGAAGGCCACACGGCGTCCGTGGGTTTATTATGAGCTATTGTACCATATGAAGTGGTTGACACGAGCGGACGCACCTCGCAGCGGCCTCAACTATATAGCAAGCATTTATATAGGAGGTATAGCCAATATCATCTTTGTATTTTCTTTTTACAAGTAATTCTTTTGGGTATGTTAAAGTTTATCATCGTTTCGAATGAATATTCTAAAGTAATTAAAAAATGTTTCCTCGTCATCTTGAAGTTGGTTTAACCAGCGTCTAAAAATCCCCTTTTAGTAAACGACAGCTCACTATTGGACGTATTCACTGTCTTCTATTTTGCTTTTTTAACACGCTTTTATTAGCTTCACCTGTATGTTTGCTTGCTTGCTTGCTTGCTTGTTTGTTTGCTTGTTTGTTTGTAACCGACTCTTTGGACTCGATTTTGACCCACTTTAAACGGACAGATTTAATTGAAACTTTGTACACGTACGAAGAACCGGTAACAATACAATAATTTGATAAGTTTATATCATTATCCTGATCAGGATCGCCAATCCTTTCCTCACGTATCCCTGCGTGAAAGCAAAGGCTTAATATGTAAGTAGATTACTCCTCCGGCGTGAGTTCGAACCCCACGGCTGAAATAAAAAAATATATTTTTTTTCAGAAATATCTGTTGGATCGTAATATGTTATAATATCAGCATCAATAAGCAATATAAATATAGTTTAAAACAACTAAAAAACACGCTTTCATAGCACATCAAACTAAAAAGTTAAAAATAAATATAGTTTAAAAAAACTAAAAAACACGCTTTTAAAGCACATCAAACTAAAAAAGTGAAAAATAATTATTAATATAAACTGAAAACAATAATGAACGAAAAATACTAGTATTATTGTGAAAAAAGCGTGGGGCGCTTTGTGCCATATTTTTCGTATATCGAGCAACCCACGCCTTTTTCACAATAATACTAGTATTTTTCGTTCATTATTGTTTTCAGTTCATATTAATAATTATTTTTCACTTTTTTAGTTTGATGTGCTTTAAAAGCGTGTTTTTTAGTTTTTTTAAACTATATTTATTCTTTAAAACTTGCAATCCAAGGTACACTTCGACTACACACTGTCGAACGTTCATGGCAACTGGCACTGGGCCAAGAGCAAAGGTCACTGTATCTTCCTTCCGCATAATATTCGCGAAAAAAATATACATTTCTGCGGCAAGTGTGCAGCTGCCGTTTTGCCTTATTTTCGCTCATGTGCATCTAGACTTAAGATGTTTAGTAACAAGCAAACAGGTTTCAGTTTAATTGCTCAACGTGAAAATCAAAAACGGTTTATCTAGTCAACCGAAAAGCAATATTAAGATATTACTCGGAATATGTTCATTTCATGAAATACTTTGGTCGAAGCAGCTAGAATTGTTTGGGTTAGAGGTCACTCATACTTCTATTTAGTGTTAATTTCTGCTTTACAGTCGAAATTTACATAATTTACCTATTAGAGTGTACATCGTATTCCTATGTTCTAAATTTATTTTATGTATTTTTGTGTAACCTAATTTAAACTAGCTATATATATTTATTTCAATTAGTTAATGAATTTAAAAATATAGTTTAAAAAAACTAAAAAACACGCTTTTAAAGCACATCAAACTAAAAAAGTGAAAAAATAATTATTAATATAAACTGAAAACAATAATGAACGAAAAATACTAGTATTATTGTGAAAAAGGCGTAGGTTGCTCGATATACGAAAAATATGGCACAAAGCGCCCCACGCTTTTTTCACAATAATACTAGTATTTTTCGTTCATTATTGTTTTCAGTTTATATTAATAATTATTTTTCACTTTTTAGTTTGATGTGCTTTAAAAGCGTGTTTTTTAGTTTTTTTAAATTATATTTATTTTTAACTTTTTAGTTTGATGTGCTATGAAAGCGTGTTTTTAGTTGTTTTAAACTATATTTATATTGCTTATTGATGCTGATATTATAACATATTACGATCCAACAGATATTTCTGAAAAAAAAAATATTTTTTTATTTCAGCCGTGGGGTTCGATCTCACGCCGGAGGAGTCTGTCGTTTCGCGTCGACTGCCTTAACCCACTCGACCACCTAGCTAATTAACAATTATGGAATCTACTTACATATTAAGCCTTTGCTCTCACGCAGGGATACGTGAGGAAATGATTAGCGATCCTGATCAGGATAATGATATAAACTTATCAAATTATTGTATTGTTATCGGTTCTTCGTAAGTCTACAAAGTTTCAATTAAATCTGTCCGTTTAAAGTGGGTCAAAATCGAGTCCAAAGAGTCGGTTACAAACAAATAAGCAAACAAACAAGCAAGCAAGCAAACATACAGGTGAAGCTAATAAAAGCGTGTTAAAAATACAACCAAAAGATAATTGGCCCTAGGCCTAAAAGAAATTACAATATATCACTGGAATATAATCTTTAAATAACTGAAGCCTTACCTCGAATAAGCGTCTATGTTACAGTTGACATTTTTGAGAAAATGAACAAAGAAACGTTGACAGTGTTCACATAGACATATTTTACGCAAAAATCTCAATATGCGGGAAATGTAACATAAACCCTTATTCGAGGGAAGACTTTAATTTTAATTATAAATGTACACAAAATATTGAAATACACAACTAAATACTACAGTTAAGTTATTATTACCACAGTTGGGTTCTATTGGTAGATGTCAATATGATATTTACGACTGATATACTGATACACACATCTGGTGTAGCGGCGAGAATTATTTTCCTATTTATATATTTTAAAAAAATCAATATAAAGATGTTGTTTGCAAAGCTCCATTGATTTAGGTCCTTACGAGCCATTACACCAGTCAATGCAATTAAGTCATAAATGGCAAAACCACACACCACCCTAACTGTTCATGAGCGCCCACGATATGTTAACTATCATCAAATTTATGTTGGCAACAAATAACATCGTTGCTGATAATGTGATAAAAAATACCCAACAACTGTCGCCTGACAACCTCAACCTTCCATAGGATCCATTCATTTATTTGAATTAACACTTAAATTTATAAATAAATTTCTGATAATAAATTAGTCTTATACAGTGTGTCCGTAAAGTATGACATAAATTCATTATTTCTTAAACCAAAAATATTTAGAAAAAGTTCTCGGACACGTCGATTTTTAATTTCAGTTGCACACCTTAGCCTTATTTTTTTTTTGTTATGACGTCTTTGTTGTATTTTTTTAATAGAACACCCTGTATATTTCTCCATTTTTGATGTCTTCTTCAACAGCTGATTTCAAATATGTATCATACTTAGGGTCTAAAATTGATAAGTTGGAGGCCCTTAAAAAAAAACAAGTAAAAAAAAGTAAAATAAACACGTTTTTTATTAATTTTTGAAGTAGACTAGTTTTGTTTGTCTTTTGTTTTATCGTGATACTCTTTTACAGCGAATCACATAATAATACTTTACCCCAGTAAGTGGTTTCTCAATAATTGTTGTCGATTTATTTTAATTTAAGATATGAGTGTATCTGTAAAGCAGATAAATGAAATTCTTATGATGGTTGGATATGATGATAGGATGTGAACTTAACAAGAAGAATGTAATTTATTTAATACTAAATATCCAGAATGACCCGTAACTCAATCGACAGTAAGTTAAATTTAAAAAAAATATTAGAGAAACTGATACGATATAAGATTTACTCAAAACGGGTCGCCCAGGTGATGATGAAGATAGAAAATTATATATTTTACTGGTTAAGTGTGATGATCCATATCGGAAGATACAATTTTGTGAAGCAATGATGAATATGTGCAATGGTGATCTTCTGATAAAAAATTTTATTTTCCTCGATGAATACAATTTCACATTAAATGGTGAAGTGAATTGTCAGAATTGTAGATACTGACTAAGTGAAAACCCTCAATGGATGCGGAGCAGCACATACAGTATCCACAAAAAGTAAATGTGTGGGCGGGAATTGTAAGTAAGAGAATCATTGGATGCTATTTTTTTGGTGGAACTGTAAACGACCGACATATCTCCAATTTTTAATGGGCTATCTCATCCCAACGTTATTAAATTTCTTCTCCAGTAGAATTAATCCTGGAAATGTTGACGAAAGTTTGTGGTATCAACAGGATGGTGCGCCTTTCCATTATGCAGCAGACGTTTGAAAGTATCTTGACCAAATGTTTCTGAACAGGTGGATTAGTAGACGTGGACACATGGAATGGCTACCAAGGTCACCGGACCTCAATCCATTAGATTTTTTTCTGTGGTGCCATCTACAAAACTTAGTTTATAAAACCAAACCGGAAAACATTATTGAATTAAAAGAAAGAATTAGAACAGAAATAAACAACATTTCTCAGGAAACTATAAACAAGATTCAGCAATATTTTATTCATCGTTTAGGGTACTGTCAGCTACAACAAGGAGTACAATTCGAACATTTAAATTGTTTTTATTATTAACTATCCGTTAGTTCTAGTGACTATTATTTGTTCAAACAAAACATGACAAATTATTAAATTCTTATGTTCAAAATGGCCGTATTTTTCAACTTATCTATTTTAGATTCTAAGTGTGATATATTGTTGGAATCAGCTGTTGAAGCAGAATCCAAAAATTGAGAAATATACAAAGTATTCTATTTAAAAAATATATCGATGAGGTCATAACGGAAACAGTGATAACGTCATAATCAAAAAAGATGATAAGGTGAGCAATTGAAATTAAAAGTGGACGTGTCCGAGGATTTTTACTAAATATGTTTGGTTTAAGAAATAATGAATTTATTCCATAGTTTACGGATACGCTGCATATTGCATGAAAAATTAATGTCTTACTTTTTTATAAGAAATTCATTCGTTTTCTTTGACTATCTAAAAGTGCAAGATTTCATTAAGATGTCGGTTTGTTATTATATTTTGAGAATTTGTGACAAAATATAATCTCATAAAATCGCCTTAAATGATATGAGAAACATTGTCCACAGAGACCCGGATTTAATGACTCTGGATGGATCTATTACAGTCGATAAAGTTTAATGAATAGGTGGATCTGCTCATGAAACGACCCTTCTTTTGAAAGAGATGTAAACCGGTAATTGCGATGAATCACGCTATCGCACACATGCATGCACCACACCATATCAGATCACGCACACCTGACACATGCCTTATATACAATATTTAATCTCAAAGTATGAATTCTTGCAAGTTTTATTCTCGAGACTAATTTTTTTTTAGACGGATCTCTTTGATATTTAAAGAAAATTTTAGGAAACAACTTAATAGTTTATATTTTAGAAGGAAATGATCAGTGGGCTTTAGAAATAATATAATATATATATAACACCACATGTAATGACAACTCCCTTTATCCCTGAATGTCTTAAATGACATTGTGCGGGAGAGGGTTACACATTAAGAGGCAACGGACATACATCCAATATCCAAGTATACTACGATTAATCTCTCTCACAGAAAAATCCCAGAGCCGCGGCCGGGAATCGAACCCGGGACCCCAAGGTTTCAAGGCAAGTACGTTACCTCTAGACCACGGAGCCATAATTATTATAATACATTAGAACAGATACCTGTCATAGGCCAGGTTAAATCAGTGTTTTGTGTAAAGTCATATTTTCTGAAAAAAATCTAACACGTGTTGGACATATTCGTTCCATTATTGCAATTTTTGTAAATTCTTTGATTGTTCAGGCCAACAACTCTCTATTGCGTGGAAAAAACCAAAAGAGGAGGTAAAACGTGCATTTCGATGTCATTTTATCAACAACAATAGGCGTCATGCACAGACTCGTAAAACTGTTATGAAATGGGTTCGTCACTAGCATGAAAATGTTTCTCTACAAAGTTTAAAGAAACGTGGATATTGAAGAACGGTTCCTACGCTTGACAATATTGAACAAAAGAGAATCTTGCTTGTTGGCAATCACTTTCTCTGGGAATATCGAAATAGCCTTCACAAAGTCCTAAAATTCAATCCCTACATATACCAAATGACACAGCACCTTATCGATGAGGATAAAGAGGCAAGTTTTACATTGTGTCAGGAATGTTTGATATTGAAGAGGATAATCGTCAGGAAATACACAATCTGTTAATGACCGATAAAGTTCATTTTCATTTGGATGGCGTTGTTAACAAGAAGAGTTTCAGATATTGGTAAAATCAGAATCCTCTCAAAATTCTTACTAAAAAATCTTAATAAACCAAAGGTTGTTGTTTGGTGTGGTGAAGGGTCGTTTGGTATCATCGACCCATTTTTTTGAGGATCAAAATAACCGCGCAGTACTGTCCGAGCGCTACATTATCATTTTAGAAACCTATCATTCCAGAATTAAATATAAGAGGATTGCTAAATGATGGTAATATACTGTTCAAGTAGGATGGGACAATAGCCCACAGCCAGAAATGCGTGGCCTGCGATTTTTCCGAATTTAATATCACTCGATTTCCTCCTATGGGAGTACTCAAAAGAAAAGATTTCTGCAAATCGTCCTGCAAAACGGATTGAATTTTGCAACTGGCCACGAGGTAAAATTCAACAAGATCCCAATTTCATAATTTTTGATGACATTCAAGAATTTTGCTGACTATTTCGAAATCGGCGATAGCCATAGGAATATAAAAACGAAACAAGTTCATAAATGAATTCTGCATCATTTCATATGGAAATACTGAGAAAAATGAATACGAAATTTTCGAAATTATGAAATATTCGTAAATTCTTACCTATAAAGAGTGCAGAAATATTCAATTTTAACTCAAATATTATTTCTTAAATTTCGCCTTTGTGCCTGTAGCGATTTATTTAATAGTAGTCGGTAAATTTAAAATTTTCTATAAAAGAATTAATTACACCTCAATCGAAAAAATTCTGTGTGGATAGGCACCATTAAAATACTCCAAAAACATCCCCAGTGGTGGCTGGTGATTATGGGTTGTGCAGTGTGTCCGTAACGTATAAAATAAATTCATTATTTCTTAATCCAAAAATATTTAGAAACAATTTTCGGACAAGTCGATTTTTAATTTCAATTGCGCATCTTTTATCCTTTATTTTTTTTGGCTATGATGTCATCATCGTTTCCGTTATGATGTCATCGATATTTTTTTAATAGAACACCTCAATTTTTGGATTTTGAATCAACAGCTGATTACAAAAATGTATCACACTTGGGGTCTAAAATTAATAAGTTGAAAGATACGGTTTGGTGTTATAAACTAAGTTTGTTAGAAGGCCCAACAGAAAATAATCTAATGGATTGAGGTGCGGTGACCTTGGTGGCCATTCGATGGGTCCACGCCTACAAATCCACCTGTTCAAAAATATTTGGTCAAGATACCTTCGAACGCCTGCTGCATACTGTGAAGGCGTATTTTCAGGATTAATTCTACTGAGGAATAAATTTAATAACGTTGGGATGAAATAGCCCATTGAAAATTGTAGATATGCCGGTTCCTTTACAATTCCATCGAAAAAATAGGGTCCAATGTTTTTATTTCTTACAATTCCCGCTCACACATTTACCTTTTGCCCAGTATCTACAATTCTGGCGACTCACTTCACCATTTGATTGAAAGTGCATTCATCGGAGAAAATAATATTTTTTATCAGAAGAGGATCACCATTGCACATATTCATCGTTTCACAAAACTGTATCCTCCGATCTGGATCATCATCACTTTGTTCTTGCGCAAGCTGATTCTCAAAGGGATGCCAATTAGTAAAATATTAGCAAAATACTTTTTTTTCATTATCAGGAGAAAAATTTATACAGATTTCTTTTGTAAAAGAGATGGCATTTTGAAATTTTGTTTTAGATTATTAATTTTGCGAATGTCAAGAATTAAAAAATATATGGGTATCCAAACATGACCTATATTTTGGGTATATCACTTCAAATTGTAAGCAATTATTCTCCATATATTTAACTGTTAAATTCCAATGCCTTAGTTGTCGTTATTGCACAACGTAGTTCATATGTACACGAAATTAACCCACTATGTAGTTATTAATTCCTTTAATAAACGTCCTGATATGTTAAAATTTTTAATTTAATTTCATAGTGGATCACTTCATTTTTATTTTGATATTAATGAATATGTTAATTTTTAAACTTTTGTAATAAGTGTTTTTCTCTTGTTAAAACATGTTGAATTTGTATTTAGTAGTATCTAGTCCAACATCACATGTATTAATTTTGTATTAGTATCTTCTAAATACCCACACGCTAGAAAATACCTTGCGAAATATGGCTATTATTGAATAAATTTTTATTGTTTTATATATTTTACAGCTTGTTGTATAGCACTTGTCTAGTTACTTTTATATACATAATATTGTTTCCTATTTAAAATATTTTATATCATAAATATGAAAATAAAAATTATAATAATCTAAGTATTTTTATTTAAATACATTATAACAAGTGAAATGAATCTTTCTCTGTATATACCGGGGTATGTGTATTTATGTTATAATTTTTACTCTTAATCTAATAAATTTCAATAAGAATCCATTTTCTAATAACTCCAGCTACATTTTCTCATCACTATTTTTTTAAAGCATATAGTTGAACGGGTCAATTGGTCTTTAAAATCTATGATGTATAACAAATGTTGTCTTTCGATAATATAATTTACCTGTACTTATTATGAAATATAGTAAATGATAAACTTCGTATTATTTATTAGTGGTATAAAATCCTGAATTGGTGTATAAAAGTAATGAAAAATGTTATTAAAATCTGTTTATGCTATCCTGCTATCCCACAATTACAATTACCTAAATTTTAAATTAACGATTGCCTTCAACTACAGAGACGCATTCGATAAAAGTTACACTCCTACCTGTCTAATGAAAATATTTGCTGTATCGAAAATTAATAATACCTATTTACTGTAATAATATATGCTTTGATATTTCTTTTAACTACACGTGAAAGCAAAAAATATTAAAAATGTCTAAATAAGTAATAATCGTATATGTTAATATTTGAAAATTCAAAAATTGATCGGTCGGTGTGGGTGGATAACAATTTTAGCTATCTCTGATTTCCTTCTTAATATAATGTTGTCGTAAATAAAATTTTTGGCTCGATATCCTACGTATATAGCTTTATTTAATTTTTAATCTATTAATTTTTTTATAATTACCTATCACGGCTGAATATATGTTACCTATAAAATTAGTCTTGGCCTCTCTATTTGTGAATACCTATATCTTGAATACCAAACTGTGATTATTGATTATATTTTATACATGTCAAGTATTTTATATTTTCTTTCAGTCTCTTCTTGAGCTCCAAAATTAATTATAGTGAAAGAAATTATTACTGTAAAACGCCGTATTAGTTTTTAGAGGTGATGTGTTCATTCCATGATTGATTTCTCGATTTTTAGGTTCTTTTATTTGCATCTAGTGACGTTATCATCACTGGCGGTTCTTCTATGGGGTCATTTGGTCAATGACCTCCCACATACAAATAAAAAATTAGAGCTATTCATTTTCTGAAGTTTAAAAATATATAATATATATATTTTTAAGAATATTAAAAATATATTTTATATATGTTTAAAGTTCAGTAAATGAATAGCGCAAATTTTTTATTTGTATGTGGGAGGTCATTGACCAAATGACCCTATAGAAGAACCGCCAGTGGTTATCATGTATTTACATTATTTTTAAATAACACGCCTAAATCCTACAGGCACTTCAACTACCGTTAATTTTGTTATTTATTACCTATACTTACAATTAATTGATCTCATTGGCAGAGTTTGTATAATAGCGTTTTTTGCGATAAATTATGTTCATATTAACAAATCCCTGGAAACTTTTATTAAAGAATATATGCTTTAATTATAGTAGATGGAAAACAAACAGCCATCTTTAATCTTATTATTTATTGTCTATACATAGCTATAATTACCTTTTTCAATGCCCTAAGTGGTAAACAGTTTGCGCATGCGCATAGAGGATTAAATTTAAATTAAAAATATATGATGAAAGTTTAAATTTGTGTGATTCTACTTTCCTATAATATTCTTTATATCCTTTGATTACTTGCGTTATTGTGAAATATTGTTTAATTATTGTATAAATTCACGTGTTACTTTCCTGCCTGATAAAATTTTTCTAGGAAGTCGTAATTCAAATATTTTTTTTCCATTTAAAAGAATATAATAATACCATTTTTAATATTACGTCTAATTGTTTACATGTATATTTTTTATTTATTTTAATTATGCCGCCTAATTTTGTAAAAAAATTATTTCTTTATTTATATATTGATGTAAAATTAATGTACATTTATTTCTCGTTAATAAATTTCTTTTTCTACATAAGACATTCGCGATTCATTTAGCATAAAGCTGAATGTTTATATTATAATTTATGTACAGAAACATCCGTCCAACAGGTAGAAACTCGTCTACGTAATTTTAAAAATAATAGTTGCAACATCATATAATTCCATACGCTTTTGTTTACCGTTAAGAACTTTTATTAAAAAAATATTTGCTTTATAGGTGGTAACTGAAAAACAAATAGTCAACTTTAATTTTTTTATTACCTATACACGGTGTCTCGCTCTCATATACTGGATTTTAGCATAAGCAGCTGTAACGTTTGTTCCAAATGCAACGTTTGTTTTGCGTTGGGATGTTAAATAAATATTTAGTAACTTTACAAACATGGTAGTTCTGTGTGCTCGATAATTACATATCTGACCACAGAACGGTACTGTTTGACCTGGGGATAGAAAAAAGTTTAAGAACAAAATAAATTTTATATGAAAAGATCATTTAATGATACTGCTATCTGTAACTTCAGAACCTCTATTCAAAGCGAAGACTGGTTGATCTTTACCATATTAGTGATATCAATTATGCATTTGAATACTTTGGCAATATTTTTTATATCATTTTAATGTACATTTTCCTAAACGAAAGTACCAAAGAAAAATAAAAACAAAAAATTGGGTACGATGCAGTCAAGGCATCAAGTCTCAAACTTAAAGATCTGTTTGTGCTAAAAACTAAATATCCCGAACTCTTACCGGCTTATAAAATAGAAAAAATAAACATAATATTTTAGTTAAATCTACAAAAAAACTTTATTATCAAAATAAAATAAATAATTCTGACAATCCACTAGATCAGCTTGGAAAATAGTAGCGGAACTGTCTAATAAACAAAAATATTCAAAAAATATTTCAATAATAAATGATGGCGAACTAATTGAACATCAATATGAGGTTGCACACGTTTAATACATATTTTAAAAATGCTCCCATTGAATATATTAAACAAATTCCACCAAATAATAGTGATAATAGTAACAAGATACAATGGCTAACAATATTATACCACAACAAACACATTTTCTTGGAACCATATACAGAAAAGGAATTATGTGATTTATTAAACCCAAACTTAAAAATAAGCAGTCTTCGGATATGATGAAATACAGTTTTTTTATTAAAAAGAATGCTGAGTATATTAGCTCCACCCTTAGTTTATCTGGTAAATTTATCATTTTCAACCGGTTTATTTCCAGAATATTTAAAAATTGGTAAAGTTATACCCATACACAAAAAATGACACCCAAGCCATTGCAAATTATAGACCAATAACCATCCCTACAGGATTCTCAAAAATTATTGAATACTGCTTCTTAAATAGACTATTAAGCTTCCTGAATAGTAATAATACAATATCAAATGACAACCGATTTGTATCTGGTAAATCAACAATCACTGCTGTCCATTCATTTTATGAAGAAATACTTAAGTATATTGAGGTAGGCGAGTCCCTGTTGGGATATTCTGTGATCTCAGCAGGGCATTCGACTGCGTTGATCACGAGAAACTACCGCTAAACTTTATATATATGGCATAAGAGGTATATCGTTGAACTGGATTGAGAGTTTTCTCTATAAGGGAAACAATACATTTCATTGCTTGATAATGAAGCTATTACTGTGGACTATGTTAACTCGGAATACGTGGAAGTTAATAGAGGCGGCCGCAAGGATCAATTCTCGGCCCTGTGCTCTTTATGATCTATATGAATGATCTTTTGCTTTGACAACCTCAGCATGTTTTACCATATACGCTGACGATACTCAATAATTATGTCAGATAAAAATGAAGATTCGTTAAAAATCAAATGTAATAACATATTACAGAACTTAAATGAATGGTTTTGCCAGAACTGTCTTCACTTTAATATAGACAAAACTCTGGCCCTAAGATTCCACAATAGACAAAAATATGTAATACTCCGAGCATGCAAATAGGCAACAAACATTCCTAATACAAAATGTAAATTTTTAGGTTTATACGTGATGAATGTCTTACGTGAAAACCTTGTGAAAACATTATTTCTAAAATAAATTCCATGATTTATCAATTTATAAATTCAAATCAGTGCTAAATTTGATCAATTAAAAAAATTATACTTTGCGAAGTTGACTCACGGCTAAGATATGGAGTATGCTTTTGGGGTGGATCCACGTTATCACATAATGTGTTTATAGCCCAAAAGCGTTTATAAGATGTATGGCAGGCTTATCAAATACGATTCATGTAAAAATCATTTTAAGGAGTACGGAATATTGACACTGCCGTCTCTTTTTATATATGAACTGTGCTTATATGTTTTTAATAATAAGAACAAATTCATACCAAATAAAGAAGTCCATAATATTAACACGAGACAAAAAATCATTTCCATATACCATTTCATAGCTTAAGTGTCACATTAAACTCACCAAATAGTCTGGGCCTCAAAGTCTACAATTACTTACCTACAGAAATCAAAGAGTGTAACTCCATAATATTATTTAAGAAACGTTTAAAAATATATTTATTAAATAAATGTTTATATAAATTAGATGAATACTTTAAAGTATAGTATATTCTCGTCTTTGTCACACACATTATATTGATTTTTTTTTATATATATGTGTGTATATGTGTATATATGTGTACTATATTATATGTGTATGTATATGTGTGTATATGTGTATATGTATGTATGTGTATGTATGTGTATATGTGTGTATATGTTTATATTTTTTTATTGACCACTTATTTACACTCTGTTGTTTTTTGTCCTATAGAAGTTTTTTTATCTCTTGTGTAATTGTAATTTACCACTTATTGACCTATTCTATCCATTGTTTTGTAATTGGCATAAAGAATCAATAAAGAATCTAATCTAATCTAATCTAATCTAAATATGTAACGTTTATACACTCTTACGTAAAACGTAAAAACTGAACACCTCACCAGTCCTCGGCTAGCTCGTTATATCTTAGGTTGGGATACCAGTATCATACAGGCGAACTAGTGCCTTCAGCTTCTCAGTAGGTACTCTAAATTCAAGAAATAAACAATTAATATTTCACCAGAGAATTTGGTATATCTTCCTACACTTTACTTAATGAAACCTATTCTAGGAAATTAAACAACGTAGGCTCAATAAAACGTTTAATTATATCAAGTCAGGTCAGTAGCAGGGTTTGAAAAAATAATTATTTATTTATAATTTATAAATAGGTATGTGAATTTTTT
Source organism: Rhamnusium bicolor (assembly GCA_029963845.1). Lineage (NCBI taxonomy): Eukaryota > Metazoa > Arthropoda > Insecta > Coleoptera > Cerambycidae > Rhamnusium > Rhamnusium bicolor. The sequence continues at coordinate 262,030 of JANEYF010001423.1, forward strand.
TAAATTTATAAATTATCCCCAAACAAAAGTATAATACCATTAGGTAGATTTATACCAAATGCAATTGCATGTAGCTTACATAAAATCACATAAGAAAAAAATATTTATATCTAGATAACCTACGTTTACATTTATCGTAATCAAAATTCATCGATCTATTACAGATCTAATTTGACTGGACTATATTTACGTCATGAGTACCAGTTCTAAAGTTAAATTTGAATAAGTAAAATTGAAAAAAAAATAGTGCACCAAATAAATGATTAATTATTTACATCCAAGGTCAACATTTTTAATAAGTAAAAAAAAATATATTAAGACTTAACTTAACCTCCGGGGTTGGAAAGGTGTGTTCAATTTTGTTTCTTCAATACCAGACTAATATTGTTCCATTAACCAAACTGCAGTATTACGACAACTAGATCAACCCTCTATTCCAGCTCCATTTGGTACATTAACAAGACTAATAATAATTTACCAAGTAAAAATCCAATAAAACCCCGTAATAACCCTGTGACAGTCCCGTGATAGTTAATAAGAGCCCAATGATAGCCCTCTAAAATTAAATAAGAAACACAAGTAAGTACTTGTTAATTATCGTCCTAATTTAAATAACTTACCCTTGTTATAGGGCATAATGCTACGTCCATACACATGCTTATTTGTATAAACAATCCAGCATTTAGCTGATAACTGATAAGATACAAAGTAGCATCATTTAAATTGGTGAAAGAAATAATCCCAAAATAACGATGATTAACATCCACTAAAATAATTTTGGATCAAAATTTCAATCCCTCACCAGCTACAAGTAACAATATGTACGTCCGACCACTAAAACGACTGATTATGAAGAGGAAGGAAATCAACCGGTGGAGTTATCACGTGATAGATTAACAGAATCGCAGAAAGTCACTAGCCATAAAATACCAAGGTCTTTCAGATGTTGAACGATTGTGAAATTATTTAAACACGTATCAATATTTATCAAGTCGAATATAAAATGTAAAACATTAATTAGAAAAGTTAGAAAGATAAGAAAATTATATAAAGTAATATTTACGTAAGGTGAATCATGAAATACTCATAAAATACCAAGGTCTGTAAGATTCGGTAATTTGCAGAATCCATAAGTTTTGTCAACCCTAGTGCTAATAGCTGAAGTGCGTTCTATTAATGTAATTAACGTACTAACATACTTAGCTGAAATAAACGGTCTAAGTAATAACAGTCTGAAATTATTTTGAAACCAACCCAACTATTGTCCAAACTTTATTCAATAGTTACTCGTTTCACACACAAGGTAACGATCTTTATAACGGAACAAGTCTATACAGAACAGACGAGCTCACGTGACAACAGAATCAACTCGATGTGCAACCCTGACAACAATCGAACACTGCCAATAACATTCGAATAAATGAAATTTAACGGGTGGCACAATTTAAGTAAATGTACCCCCAATTAGAAATTAAATATTTCTAGAAAGAATACATAACGAGTAAAAGATAATCCACATACCCTATGGTAAATAATACAATTTCCACTAAACATTACAAGGTTACATTATTTGAGATTATCTTAGACAGTATATTATCTCACAAGACAACCAGTTCAATAAACAAGTAAACAACTATGACCATGCAACCTTAGGAAAGTCATAGGTAGGATATAACTTATTAATTTATTAATAAGAAAGTGATGCTCGCTTGTCCTCTAGCTTAAATGTCATTCTATATCTCAACAGAAGATCAGAGATCAGAGATATATAAACAGAAATCATGACGTCTATGATATAACCTTGAGAAAATACATTTTACGAATAGATAAAATATTACAGATAATAATTTTTGTGAAGTAAAGTTTGAAAATGTGATGTTTAAAATGTAATTTATAATAAAGTTAATGAAAAAAATCACTAGATAACTTTTATACTTAAAACGCATTACTATTTCTCATGACGATAAATTCAACCGTAAAAGAACTGTCTTTAACATTATTCCATATGCATACTGTTTCGCTCTCATATATTACGTATAATAATTTGACAGAGCTTGTAGCAAAAAATTCTCGGAAACTTATTATATAAATAATTTTAACTAGAAAGATATATGATTTTATCCTATATATTTAAAGTGACAAATCCTGGCTTTCCTTAACATGCAGATATAAGAATATATCCGCCATCTTTTCACATATAATTAATTATTTTTTAAACGTTCTCATTGGTCGTGCTTTAACAAATTTCTGGAAACTTATACAAAATAATATTTTAAGTTAGAAAGACATATGACGTCATCTTATATTACCTCAAACGAATTGTAGCCTGTCTTAACCTGCAGATTTAAGAATACAGCAGCCATCTTCGGCATATATAATTAGTTACTTTTTTTTAAAGCTCTCATTGGTCGAGGCTTGTATAAACATCCAATAGCTACACCTAAAGCAGCCATCTTTTAACTTATATTTACTTTTTAAAAGCTCTGATTGGTCGCACCTACTACTAGTAGCCATTTTTAACCTCAGATCTAAGTCTCTTAACTCCACCCTCTTAACTACAATGTTAGATATAAACCGATAGTATTAGCCAAAATCTCCCACTCCACCGATACTAAAATTTTAGCCCTATATCATTGGCCTCAGAGCTGTTACTCCCCCCAATACTAAGATCTAGGTCCCAGGTTCTAGGACTGCCCACGTACACGACCCCGGGGCCCCCGGAACAATAAAAAAATTATTTCGTAGTCCCATAAGACACGACGTTGGTAGGTGGCCTCATTTCGGCCTTGTTTAACTACTGTTGGAGTATTTCATGCATTTCATGCAAGTTTTGCCCGTAGGCCACTTTTCATTTTGGCTCTTTCACGAATCCACAGCTACCAATGATAATTACGCTAAGTAGAATTCACATCGCACTGGTTTCAAGGTTACTGTTGTTCTGACACTTATGTTTGTATTAGATATTAACTTAATTATGATAAGAGTAACATTTTTAATTAATTTGGCAAACTCATATACAATAAGGACGAGGACGGTTTGTCCGAACCTTTGAATAATTAATTAGTAACTTTCAAAAGGGTATTAAGCGATCTACAAACAAAAAATACTTGTTTATTAAATATAATCTCACAAAGGGTAGGGTTAGTACATTTCAAAGGCGCTTTGAGTGTTAGATATAATTATATTATCATAGGCGTGCAGAGACTCTTGCATTAGGGAGATCATTTTTATGGAATGTATGAGTACATAGATAGATAGACGTTTATTAACTACAATACTTACACTATGTGTATTAAAGTATTAGACTTAGAGCCAGTCTTTTCACCTCTGGGTAAGTGACTGTTAACTAATTAAATGAGAATATGAATGTAGTATAAATAAAATGTTGAAGTAAAACCAATTCTAATCTTCTAGTTAGTTAACAGTAACTTACCCAGAGGTGAAAATACTGGCTCTTAGTATACTGAAGGAAGACTGAAATTAGGCATTGTATCGCGCGCATTGTGCACCGTTGACCGCGAGACAGCTACGTTGATGGAAATGAATTCTATGCTTTACTAATGCTAACGCTGACCAGCGACGTCTTGTCTGCCTCTAGTTTATATTGCAACGTTGCTATTTAAGACACCCATGTCTAATAAATAATTCAATTCACAAACTTTATGTACTATGTGTATTAAAGTTTTAGACATAGTACCTACATTGAAGGACGACTGAAATTTGGTATCGTATCGCACGTAATATGCATTATTGACTTACAGCGTACATTTGTAGCAAATCAGGTGTACTGATTTTACGGCCCTATATTTTTACCATCATAAATTTTATTAAATCAAATTAAACACCACCTATATCGCTGGAAGGTACATTGTGTAGGAGAGAGATAAATATTTTAAAACATTAACAAAACATTACAATAAAATAAATTAAGATCCAAACAAATAAATAAAATAAATATATATGTCTATAAACAAATTTTGAAAAGGATATTTTCTGTATCTTACATATTAACAAGATATTAAGGTTTATTTAGAGATCTGATATTAGTGATGTTTATTTAGTTTTAGCACATAAATATTCATCAACAGAATAAAAACAGAATCTAAGAATATGGGTCTTAATATTATTTTTGAATTGATTGAGACTTAAATTTTTTTGTATGTTCAGGTAGTCTATTATACATATTTGGATTCAGCGAATTCTTAACCGATTTACTTAGGAGGCATCTAGGTATTTTTAGGAGATTTACAGACCTTGTACCATGATTATATTAATCAATTATTAGTCTTTCATAAAAATTTACATTTTATGTATTTCTAACGGTGAGATATAAATAACCAAGTATTGGGCGTAATATAATATTTGATAAATAGAAGTTGACAGTGTTTATTGACATTTGCGTTTGCAATAATTCTAATAGCCTGTTTTGTTGTGTAAAAATCCTGATCGCATTGCTTGAGTTTTCCCATAATATGATCGCTTAGCTAATTTGAGAATGAATTAGTGAATAATATGCTGATAGCAGTGTGTTATTGTTTACAACATTTTTAAATCGTCACAGTAAATATATGGATGTAGCTAGACAATCGGGATGTCCCACTTTATTAAAAAGTTGGATTCCTTTTTATTGTATATATGATTCTACACTGTTTATGTATCCAGTATCCATAAGTGGTTGGATTTAAAAAAAAAAATTAACTATAAAAAAATTGTAAAAGTTTGGATTCATTTAAAATTGTCGTCAGTTAATCAACCAATGAAATAATGCGCCCTGTGATTTGGCCAAACCCGTGTTGCCATATTTTGTTTGTTGAAGTATTGTTTTGGTAGCTGAAAACTATTTGAGAATATTTGTGATTTTGAAGGATTTCGTGAATTTGTACATTAATTTTTGTATTATATCAAACATTTTCAAGACTACTTTAATTCGGATACGCAATAAAAGGTAAGTATTTACGTATTCTTGAACTTTATGATAGGTATTTTCAAGAATTGTGCATTTTTTGGTCGTGTTTATTAAGACTTATATTCCACTTAATAAATTGCGAAGAAAATGATTCTGTTATTGATTTACTATTGCTATTCGTTATTTATAATTTAAATTCTTTTTAAAACGGTAAAACTTTTGACAATTTTTTAATAAAATGCCCACTCGAATACTAATTATCAGGTGAAAGATAAAAATAAATAAGAATGATTATAATAATAATTAATAAATATTTGTTTTCAATCATCAATTCCGTAACAGCAACGTAGAATAAACCTAACTTATTCGATTTTTGCTGATTTTTCTTTTTTACATATTTAAATATCGAAGTATTAAAACAGGTACAAAAAAAATTTTCTCTTCATACTAAGGTAAAAAAATCCATGTGAATGAATTTATAGCTGTATTATACGTAAAACTGGCAATACTGTGGTACCGTCTTTGCTATCACTGATTGCTTATGTTTAACGCCAAACCTAGTCGGATGACGTCAGAAGTCTAAAATTCAAAACTCTATTATTCTTTTAACCAATTTCCGGGGCTCAAAAAAATCCGGAAAAAATGCTGTGAGCTCATATTTATAAATATTATAAGCAAATAAAAAAATTGCACAATATAGCACGACCAACTCAAAAAATATCATTGAGGACAACTCCTAAGAGTGATGCTATTCCCATTCGTATTATTATTTGTGGAAAAAATTAGTTTTTGAATTTGTTTCGCGCGATTTAGTTTTAACATGTTGGCATTTATTATACTATAGGTCGGCCCGATTTTCAGTGTCACAAATTGTTTCTTGAAAATTTGCCAAACAATTATTTGAATCACGAAGAGTTGCGTTATCGTCAAACATAATGACACTGGAATAGGTTGGAACCTTTGATGCGAAGATAACACTGACGTAGTTTTCCACGAAACACCAAAACACTATATACTGCACTCGACGCGCGTTTCGCCAACCAAGTTGGCATCATCTGGAGATGATTAAAACTAACCTTATGCTAACAATGTACTCTATTTTTACCTAAATTATTGCCACGGTTCGGTGAACCGTGACCCACTAACCAATAAAGCGGGCTACCTAGAATTGTCCATCTGTCACTATTCATACTATTTTTACGCTTTGTGATTTCCAAGCTTTCAAATACATCGAGCTGTCTTTGTTACATTCCTAATTAATCTTAAATTGCTAATATCTATTTTATGTTTTCTCTCAAACGCATGTTGGGCAACACTAGACTTATCTGCTCTACCATATTTGAGATGGGCCATACGCTCTTGGTGTCTAGTTTGAATTGATAGTTTAGTTTGTCCAACATACTTTTGATTACAGTCCTTACAGCTAATTTCGTAAATCCCCGACTTTTCGTTTGTTTCAATTTTGTCTTTTGAATTGCCTAAAAGTTGTTGTAGTTTATTTCCCGATGAATGAACTACTGTCATACTGATTTCTTTAAAAAATCTTACCAATACCACGGGTGATTCGATACAAATTTCTGATTTTCTCTTTCATTTTGAAAGATCGCAGAATTTCGGAGTGACTCATTAAATCTTGGTTTCATAATTATTTTATTAATTAAATTTACTTATTTTATTAATTAAATTTACTTATTTTATTAATTAAATTTACTTATTTTATTAATTAAATTTACTTATTTTATTAATTAAATTTCCAGAATACCATTCCAAGTGTACCTAGATTATACTGCTTGCCTAAGATACATAAACCAGGAAAGTCGGTATGTGCTATTGTTTCAGCAATCGGATCTCCGATTCACCACCTATCAAAATGGTCAACGAAGAAGTTTGAAAATTTACCTAAATCGCTGATATTGACAACATTGTTTCTAAATTAAACATTCGTTTCGCGTCAGTTAAATTTACATATGAAATTGAAAACTCTGGACAACTACCATTTTTAGATATATTAATACTTAGAAATAGCGATAATAAGTTAGAATTTGACATATACAGAAAAGATACCGGTACTCTAAGATATATCCATAAGGATATATCACCATTGTTCTACACAAAATGGCGAGTTTTAATTTTCTAGTCCATCGTCTATTAAGCTTCTCCTCAATAAGGAGAGGTTTGAAAAAGAAAAGACATTGATTATGGATATAACTGCGAGTAATAGACTATGACCACTTATAAAAAAAATTCTGTTCAATAGTGTAGAAAATATCATTGGCTACCAAAAAAGATCAATGTAAATAATAAAATCCTATTCTTATTTTGGCCCCCACAATTATCACACCATATTACCAAATGTTTCTTATGAGTCAGTCTGCGATTAATGAAGAAGACATGATGCAATTTCGTTAGCTCTATGATAAGCTATTTCTTCATGCCACATACACATGTAAGCCTCATTCGTATCACCAATATGAACTCCTAAGTTGTAGCATGATAGCTGTGAGAGGTAGAACATATCGCTCTGGGTCAGTGATGGAACAAACATCACTTGCTGTAGATCCATGGATAAACAACACTTTGTGTTGTCGGGTTCTTGAGACTCAATCGTATCTTGCTTTAACACCTCTCTAGCTCTCTCGGCTTTACGGTGATGAAGCTCTAGCTGAATTTTGGCAGATTGACTTGACTCAATTTTGGCTTATATTTGACAGTCAAGTTTGTAAGTTTGTCACATGTGCTGCACGTATCGACTCGTGATCTATGGAAACACAGGTTGGAAAAATCCTTTATGAAAACAGACCTGTAAAATTTATAGGTGACTATTGAATCTGGGTGCTTTTGTAAAAAGGCTTTGAACAGTCTGTGAATATTCAAATCAGGGCTAATGTACTCCTTTCCAGATTTAGTTCTTGAATAATGACCAACTTGGAATCATGTTAATATGAGTTTTTATCAATACACGGTCAAATTTAGAAAATTTTGGTGCGTTTATCATTATAACAGGTTTCACCCATTTTTTTCTTCTCAATCACACGCAATTTTTTATCGTTAACAGCAAATGTATCCTGAAATATTTTCTTACATATCCGAACACATTTTCCATTACCATCAGAAAGGGAATAGCGTATTGTTGCTTGACGTCGGCTATTTTGTTCATCCTCGTACGAACCGTTTCGCCTTCTTTGAATAGCACAAATACTCATAAGCCCCATTAGAAAATTGCATTGTATTTTCACATATTGCCCGTAGTACTTTTCAAAAAGAGAACGTCGCCTTTCGTAAGTAACACTTTTACAACCCAACTTACATTTGCATGTGATTTACAAAACATGTACGTTATAACTGGAAAAGGAAACATTATGTTTGTATTACAAACCTGCTCTTTGGGATAGTTTTTTCAAGTACTATCTGCTTTTTATATGTTTTGTATGACTTTCCACTTGATTTTAAATGTTTCTGTTCATTACCGAATGAACCACTGCCTTTACTTCTCCTTTCTCTTTGATGATCTTTCATTTTAATGTACAAAAATCAACAAGTTATCAGACACAACAAAAACACACAGCAAACACGTGTAGATATCTAGAATAAACTGACATTATAATGCTGGAGGTAGGACCTTTCTAAGGAAAACGCTTGCACACATACAAATACCGACATCTATGAGTAACTCCTGAAAGTTTAAATTTTAATTTTGGTACTTAGAACCTTTCATAGGACATAAAGCAAGGTCTTTAGAACATTTCTATGTCAGAAACTAAATTTTGGAAGAAATGGCACATAGGCCCTTTCTAATTTCCACTCTTCATTTATGTAACAAATAATAATGGTCCAAAAACAAAACCCTGAGATGCACCATGCCCTATTGTTCGAAAAACAGATTTTTGATTTTTAATGCACACTGCTGCCTATATTACAGGTAAAACTTAATGAGGATAGCTGTCTGGAATTGTATTCCGAAGGCGTTAACTTATATATACGCAGTGTGTTACGAGTATAAAAAATATAATGAATTAGTTTTCTCCATTATTGATACAAAACTGTCAAATAAACCTCTACCATGTCGAGTTTTAATTCCAACAGTAGTTGAAGCAGGCAAGTCTGCTTTCTTTTTGCACCTGGTACTGCTCCTACATTGTGAATTGCAAAGATTATTCCGAATTGTGAAAATTTTACAACATCTTATAAAACTTTACTTAAAACTCTGAATTTAATGAGCGTGTTCTGATTTCTGCCATACTATAAGATATCTACTGACCTTACGTTGTAACATGTTTTTTGTTATTAACTCTCCCTGTAAAAATACACCCCCTTGAAGGGCGCATGAAAATCAGAATTATTAGTCGTTAAACAAATTCGAATTTATTTTAGTAATATGTATGTATGTAACGCTGTATTTACGTAACTATATCTTTAGATGTTACATGAATTGTTTTCATTCTAGTCTATTAAATTGTGATAAAAACAATAAATCATAGATTCAACATAAACTGATGAAGAGAAGTTCGGAGGAGAAACTTTAATTCAGTAAATCCGAGTAGTTTACTAACAAATACTGGCGTGTGGTTATGGTGATGACAATTTCAGTTTGCTTTTACGCTGCCGTATGTAAATTTTCTTTCCCTGTCCGACATGTCTAATTATGCAGAAAATTACCTAAATTAACCGCAATGTGTCTGCAGACTTTGTTACATTATTCAACTTCGCATTTAATAACTAATCACCTCAACTATGCCAACTATTTTGCTCTCTTGGCTACCAAAACTTTATCAGGCGGATATTTAAGGGAAATTAACTAGACGAGACTGCTTCTACATTATACAAGATGTTTGCGGTATATTTGAACACCTAAGATAACTATAGCACCAACTCATTTAGTCGCAATGTTAGTTGAAACACGTAAATCGGAATTTAATTATTTCTGCTAGACTGGAGTAGTGCATACCTATTTTTGCATTCGAAGTTAAAAAAATTTGTAAATTTTTTGTTATGTATTCTATTGCTTGTAATTCTTGTTATTTTTATATATATATTGTAAAATTAATTTATTCTGTACTGTCAAACATTGACTTTTGGTGTACACTGCTAATTAAATAAGAGCTCTCAGTTGCAACAATTGCAATTTTTTAAAGTTTTTTAGTAAAGATAATCAACGTATTATTATTATTCTTTAAAGTTTAGTACGTTGCTAGTTTGTCAGTCAACCAGGACAGACACACACACAACTGTTGAAATATCAATATCACAAGGTACTCTTACTCTACTCTTGAACTAGATTATATATTGTTTAGAAGTTGGTAACATTAGTTTTTAGGGATCTTGATGTCCGTAAGAAATTATTATGACAAGTGTAGTTGTTGTAGTTCTCTGTTTTGTATTTTAGTTTGCAAGTGAAAATTGCGTTCTATCTGTCAAATAAAAGTTAGTTTAACAGTTGTGCTTTAATTGTCCATCAAACCCTGCAACCTGCAACAGGTTATGGGCCCAGGGTGCAGTAAATAAACAGTGGACAATTTGTTTCCTTTTGACGTCGACGTGCCTTGTGCAAGAAATAATGGCGGCAAACGATTCGAGCTCCGGAATCGCAACAGTAGTTGAAAAACTAAAGGGCCGGGAAAACTACAGAGACTGGAAGTTTCAAATGAGTGCTTTATTGAAACATGATGGGCTCTGGCAAAGTATTTCAGTTTACCCAGAAGCAGATACAACGGATGCAGCTACGAACATACGTCGTGAAGGCACTCTCAAAAATAATACTTTCTCTTGACAAATCGACATTTCCTCATGTTATGCAAGCAACCACACCAGCTCAAGCATAGAATGCACTCGAAAAAGCCTACGAAGATAAGGGACTTTATCGTTGTTTACGTTTATTAAGAAGTCTATGCTCCATAAAGCTCGTAAACTTTGACACTATGGAGGAGTACGTAAATGAAGTAATGGCACTTTCGCAGCAGCTCACCTCTATTGGAAAGCCAATAGATGATGAATTTCTTGGTGTTATACTGTTGCAAGGCCTCACAGATGAGTATGAACCTATGGTTATGGCGTTACAGAGTTCAGGGATTGAAATAACATCAGATTTTGTGAAAACCAAGCTGTTACAAGATAAAAGATGGCAAAATGGTCGACATTCAAGTGGTGATTCTGCTCTTATTATCAAAAAAATCAAATAAAAACAAATCACCATGGTGTTGGAATTGTAAACAAAAAGGACATTATAAAAATAAGTGCACTCAACGAAAAGACAATCAAAAGGAGGAGCCATCGTGTAGCTATGAAAGATCGGCTAAAAATAAAAACGACAAAGCTCTAATCACTGCTCTTGGGATTAATATGAAAAGTAATGTGTGGTACGTGGACAGTAGAGCTTCGTCACATATGTCTGGATGTAAAGAACTGTTGTCCGATGTGTCGGATGTTAGTTCGGGTCAAGAAATAAGCATAGCCAATGATTCAAAACTATATGTCGGTGGAACAAGCAATACGCGCATTCTGCTCAAACCAAGTGGTACCGAAAAAATTATTTCGAATGTGAAGTATGTACCAAACTTGTCAGTGAACTTACTGTCTGTTAATTCTCTTGTTTCAAAAGGATATTGTGTAACTTTTGACTCTAACGGATGCAAAATACTTGATGAAGAAGATTGTTACGTTAAGGGAGAACTGGTTGCTTCAGCCTCAAATATTGATGGGTTATTCAAGCTTGACACTTTAATCGAGCAAGCTAACGTTGCCCAAGCTACCAACTCACAAGTCTTGTGGCACAAACGTTTAGGTCACCTCAACCATTACAGCATGAATCTTCTAAAAAATGGACTAGCTACTGGTATGGCCTATGAAATCTCAGAAACTCCGGTACTTTGTGTTAGCTGTATTAAAGGTAAACATGCAAGGAAACCGTTTCCTTACAACAAAGTGAATGGAGTGGCTAAAGAAAAACTTACTTTGATACACTCTGATTTAGTAGGACCTATGGAAATTGATTCATGGAGTGGTGCCAGATTTATGTTCACGCTCATTGATGATCACACAAGAAAGGTATTCTGTTATTTCTTGAAGCCCAAAGATGAGGTTCCAGATATTTTCGAGGAATTCTGTGCTTATGTAGAAACTCAGACTGACAGCAAAATAAAAGTCTTGAGAACAGACAATGGTGGTGAATATTGTAATCAATAGTTGGATAGTTCCTGAAATCTCGTGGTATAAAGCATGAACTCACAGTACCGTATACCCCCCAGCAAAACGGAGTTGCTGAGAGATACAACAGGACTATAATGGAAAAGGTTCGTTCTATGCTTGTGGAGTCGAAATGCCATAAGAGGATGTGGGCCGAAGCAGCAAACACGGCTCTGTACTTAATCAACAGATCACCAACGAAGAAAATTCGTGATGCAACACCAGAAGAAAGGTGGAGTGGGAAGAAAGTTGATTTAAGGCACTTGAAAGTTTTTGGATGCCGTGCATATGCTCACATACCTGATGCCAACAGGAGGAAGTTGGACGAGAAAAGTAAAGAGTACATTTTTGTTGGCTACTCCGAAGTTACTAATGGTTATAGGTTGATAGAACCCACCAGTCATCATCTTCAGATAGCACGGGATGTCGTTTTCTTGGAAGAAGATTTTGGTGAGCCTTGCTAGAAAATTCCTGAACCCGTTAATCTAAGTATCTCATTTCCACTCGAAAAAGATGAGAAGGACATAAACGATGGTGAGATACCAAACAATACTTGAATCCGGAAGAAACACCTCCATACACTGCCTCGGACGTTTCAAACTATGAGATGTCACCACAGCAGCTTTTCAGTAACTTGGATGAAAGCGATCAGCTGTTCGAGTCTTCCAGTGACTTGGATGAAAGCGATCCGCTGTTCCAGCCTTCTAATGACTTGGACGAAATGCTAGCAAGCGATGTTGATTCGAATAGGTACCCAAAACGCAACATACGTAAGCCAAAAATATATGATGATTATGTTATGGATGATTCTCATTTTGCTATGTTAAGTATATCTAGTAATTTAGAACCTGTTAATATTTCAGAAGCATTATCTTGTGTAAGAAAAAATGAATGAAAGTCAGCCATAAAAAGAGAGCTAGATGCATTCAAAAATAATAATGCTTGGGAGTTAGTTGATAAGCCTCCTGATAGAAATATTGTTAAAAATAAGTGGGTTTTCTAAATTAAAAGAAATCAAAATGGTGACATAGTAACTTATAAAGCTAGGTTAGTTGCAAAGGGTTTTAATCAAAAATATGGTCTCGGTTATACCGAAACTTTTTCACCTGTTATACGGTTTAGTAATCTAAGATTATTGTTTGCTATGACTGCAGAACTAAATTTAGAAGCAGATCATTTAGATGTGGAAACCACATTCCTCAATAGCGACATTGATGAAAAAATATATGTCTCAACCCGAGGGTTTCGAAGAACCTGGATCTGAAAATAAAGTATGTTTACTTAAAAAGCAATTTATGGCCTAAAGCAGTCTTCCAGATTGTGGTATGAAAAAGCTCATAAGGTGCTTCTTAAAATAAGTTACAGGCAATCAGAAATCGAAATCAGAAACCTCAATTGTAATTGTAGCTCTTTATGTTGACGATTTCTTTCTTTTTTATAATGATTTTGGAGAAGCTAAGCTTTTAAAATTAGAATTGCACATTAATTTTTGCACGAAAGACTTAGGGCCAATTTCATATTGCTTAGGTATGAAAATAGAACGAAACCTTTCTAAGAATGAATTAAAAATCAGTCAAGGACAGTATATTCAAAAAATTCTTGACAGGTTTCAAATGTCAGATTGTAAAACCGTTAATACCCCTTTGGAACAAAACCAAAAATTTTTACTTGAGGGAGAACCATATGATGTCCCATATCAACAATTAATTGGATCTATAATGTACTTAGCTGTTTGTACACGACCTGATATTGTTTTTTCTGTTTCTTTGTTGAGCCAATTTAATATCAGTCATACAAAAGAACATTGGCTAGCTGCAAAAAGAGTATTGAAATATTTAAAAGGCACTAAAGATGTTGGGATAATGTTTAATAAATTAAATACACCTGTGAAAGGTTTTGTCGATTCTGACTGGGCTAATGATATTTTAGACCGTTAAGTCATTTTATGGTTATATCTTTTCATTAGCTAGTGCGCCCATATCATGGGAATGTCAAAAACAAAAAACCGTTGCTTTATCTTCGTCAGAAGCAGAATATATTGGTATAAGTGAAGCAACTAAAGAGTCGCTTTATTTGAAATCTTTAATTAGTGAACTTTTCGCTATCAATAAAGATTGTAGCTTTCTCGAAGTTAAGGAACCGATCGTCATTTACAATGACAACCAAAGCTCAATAAAGTTGGCTCATAATCAAATATTTCATAAAAGAATGAAACACATACATGTGAAATATCATTTTATTCGCGAAAGAATCAAAGATCGTGATATTATTTTGTTGTATATGCCAACTACTGATTCGATCCCGAGACCTCTTGGTCTCAAGCTTAATGTATAAGCACTGAGTCACTGCGCCGTCAACATTTGATTTTTACATCGTCATATTTGATTTCTACATCGATAGAAGGGAAAAATTAATTTAACTATTTATTATATTTAATTTTCATAAATAAGGATGAGACAGCAGAGAAATAAAAGTATATTATTGTTGCTACAGTAACCTTAAAAATTTTCCAGATATTGCTATTGAAAGCTCTTATCTACTCTCTAAAAATAATAATAATAATAATAAAATAATATAATAATAGTAACACCCAATAATTATTATTTTCTTTTCTAGACATGCATAAATACGAAGCAATATGTCAGATTTTTGGAAACTCTTATCTAGTTGATATAACAAATAAACATATTCTGCTTTTTTTTCTTACTTCAGTTTCGGCACTTAAGGTCCCATTTTCGAACGATTCTGAAGAGAATGAATAAATAAAAATAATTGCAGCTTATTCATATTACTTATGACTATTTACTACCTTGGGAAATAGTAAATTCCGATTTACGAATGGTTGGTTTAGGTTGACAAATAAAGATGGTGTCGGTGATATTTTATTAATAAAATAGTGAGGGTTATCTATTATACTGGGAATTTTTATAAAAACAGTTGTATAAAGATGATAGGTAATTTAACAAATACAGAAATGTGGATAAAACGGTTACAAATTAAATATGTCAAAAAGTGTAATCCAACTGGTCGTCCAGTAAGTAATTTTCGAGACTATTGTTTGATTTAAAAATTACTATGGGTTCTAGTAAATTTAATTTAAAGCTTTTTTCTTTTACGAGTAATATGTTAAGATTGTTAAAATTTGGAAAACTGTATAATGACTAAAATATGATTTGAAAAAGTTAAATCTGGTTTTTGGAATCTAAAGGAGCATAGATGTTCTTTATATCTAATTTCAAACGAACGACCAGTTTGATCCACATAAATGGCATTACAGTTCGGACATGTTAATTTACAAACTCCTGGTTTTATTCAATTTGCTATTTTTATCTTTAACATTATACAGATCGTCCGAAAGTTTTGACTCTGATTTAAAACGAACCTTTAGATAAATTTGTGAACTTGGCAACACATCACATCGGTGTTAATTTCGAAACCTATACTATCATTTAGCACCCATTTAGCACCTTCTGAATATGTAAAAAAGCAGAGGTGCTAATTGTTTTAACAAAGTTATTAATAATGAACATGGTAGCCGAGTGAATAAAGTGCTTATAACTATTTACTCGGTACCGAATACCGATGGTTCCAGCCATCCCGGAGCAAGTTATAAACTTTATTTGTAATTTGTTTCGGATTAAGTTGGGAGAGAACTGTCAATGCCCTAGATGTGGTTCGGAATTCACAATAAACTGTAGGGCCTCGTCTCTTTTTACTCAACACAAAATCCTAGGATTTTCTGGGAGTTACTTCGGTGACTTGAATGGAAGTTAAGAAAACAAAACATTTTATATTTTTAGTGCCAACTTCACACCAGCACCACAACCATCGATGATAATTGCGAAACTTATACCATCATTTAGCACAGGGGTGCTAATTGTTTTAACAAAATTATTAATACTTTTTTATTTTAGTACCCACTTCTCACCAGCACTACAACCATCGGTGGTAATTGCGAAACTTGTACCACTATTTAGCACCTCCGAATATTAAAAACGTAGGTGCAAATTGTTTTAAGCTAGTTATTAAAATATCTATAATTATTTATTTGTAGCGTTCTATAATGTGTTTTTCTCACCTTCTTTATCCACTGCCTTATAAATTATTTTGATAAAAAGTTTTCTTTTGTAGCAACGTCAGTTCTCTGTTTTATTAACAGAAAACTGTTCTCTAAATTATTTTTAAAAAATGTCTCTGCGCCAAAAGGATTAGTCTACGTTGGTTTTTGAAAAGAAGGTTTTTTTCTATCCAAAAATTACTCCTCACACCTAAAGAGAAATATTAATTTGAAAAAAAGAAACTTAAATGTCATCTCAGATGATTAAGAGTTGATGCTTTGGAACAGGTGCCTACTTAATTACGTTCTCAAAACTGGAGGAAAATTTCGTTGATATAAAATTGTCTCTTGTAGCAATGTCAAACATGACAATTTTCTGCTTGTCAAATTACCAGAATCAGTAACAAGTAATAAATAATAAATTTAAATTACAAAAAAATACGAAACACATGTGTATATTGTATTCCTTTTTAGCAACATTAACTTACTGTAACAACAACAACGAATTAAAAATTGATGTCTTATTTACATACAATCACTGAGCCTTTTCGAAAACGCATTTAAAAGTCATTAAAACAATTAATATTAGATGAATTGTAACTTTAATTTACTCTGTTTTTAGATTTTTGAATTTTAATTTTAAGGCGTATATAATTAATTAATTAGTCGATTTATTTACATACGTGCAAAGCACTAATAAGGTATTAAATGATGTTTCGCAGTTAATACCGATGGTTGGGGTTTCTACTGTGAGTTTGACAATAAAATTATAAAATTGTTAAAACAATTACCACCTCTGTCTTTAACATATTCAAAAGGAGCTAAATGAGTGTTAAATGATGGTAATTATAAAATTCGCAATTGACACTGATAATAGTTGTAGTGCTATGGTGAAATTGGCACTAAAATTATAAAATTGTTAATAACTTTGTTGAAACAATGAGCACCTCTATTTTTTGCATATTCAGAAGGTACTAAATGGGTGTTAAATGATGGTATAAGTTTCGCAATTAGCACCGATGGCTGTATTGCTGGTGAGAAATTGGTACTAAGATTTAAAGAATATCAAAAACTTTGTTAAATAATTAGCACCTCTGTTTTTTTGCATATTTAGAGGGTGCTAAATGGGTGCTAAATGATGGTATAAGTTTCGCAATTAGCACCGATAATTGTGTTGCTGGTGTGAAGTTGGCACCAAAAATATAAAATTGTTAATAATCTTGTTAAAACAATTTTCACCTCTGTTTTTTATATATTCAGAGGGTGCTAAATGATGGAATAGGTTTTACAATTAGTACTGATGGTTGTGGTGCCAAGTTTACAGACCTCTTTTAGATTATGGTGTGACAATAATTTTGTTATATCATCATGATTGATTATCATTATAATTTATATGTTTTGAACCCTCCTGAATCCATTCTGACTATTTTCCGAATGACGTCTGTCAGTGTGTGCGTGTGTGTGTGTGCGTGCGTGCGTACGTGCGTGCATGTATCCGCGATAACTCAAAAAGTACTAATGGGAGACTTTCCAAATTTGGCAGTTAAGATTGTCAACAACATTTTAGGTGACACATTAAATTTGGTGAATGTGGTACCACCAGAAAAGACATAATGAATGAAAGTAGAAAAAGGATACAATTTCTGGAAAAAAATTTTTTATTGCATTTCTGGACGAATCTCGACGAATTATAATGAAAAAACATAACTTTCTGAAGAAAAATCTGTCCATATGTCCGTAGTATTGCAATAGCAGCCACAGTTTTTAAAATTTGGTACACTTATTCTAAAGCTCAAATGCAATAAAAAATTCGGTGCTGAGCAAAATTAGCCAGCTTTTTCGTATTTGACTTTACAAAAAAAATATATTCTTGATGAAAGATTATAGATCATGTCTACTATATCATCCGTATTAAATATATTTTCCAAGTAGTTAAATAAAGCTGATGTAAACTGAAATATTTTACACATTTGGTCTCATAAAATGGGGTTAGGATAAATTTAATAGCTTGATGTTTGAAAGGCCTGATTTAGTTACAAAAATGTCAGTGTGAATAAGAAGGGATTATTAAAATATATGACATGAATTATTATTGACAGTATCGAATGACACTGATAAATAATTATTTAAAAATTTTAATGAAAAATTTCAAGGTACGCTATTAAAATTTAACTGAGGTAAGTGGAGAATTAAACAGAATGAATTTTTTTAGATCAGGATGATATATACTGTTATAAGAAAGTTATGTGCTGGCCACATCAGATATTTTCATAAGTATAACCCTCGGCCATGCAGCTTCGGCTTTGGATTCGAAGATTGTCTAATTTCTATGATGTTTATGTTTATGTCTATGTACAATCATTATCAACTTAAAGTCACCACCTCTCGAGATTCTCTCTTTCTTGCACTATTTGTAGTGAGACCGCTTAAGGCAATATATATTTCATGCAGTTAACCCCCAAAATGGTGCTTGTTGTTTTTTGTTCTAAGAAAAATATGGAACGTCGACTTAGAGAACAGTAAAGTGCGTGTGCTATGTAACCGACGCATCTTCCTATATCAATACATCTACAATGTGCTTAAAAAAACACATACTGCTGAGGCTTAACTGGCAATTAAAGCCTGTGGCTAGCCAGCAAAAATCTATTCGATCTTTTAAAGATTTTTTTTTAACTTTTTTGTTTTTCGGCCAAAGAAACTAAGACTTTTGCACAGAATAGTAAGCTGCCAAAATTGACTGGGCCGTTAGGGAGTGTTTTTTCATTTATTTTTTCGATATCTACATTCCTTCACGAGTAATAAAGACTTTTTTGGTTTTGTTAGTTTATACTTCACATATTTAACATCTATGCGATTTTTTAAAGATTTTTTTTTTCAAAACTTTTTTTGTTTTCTCATTTATCTGTAACTCAGCGCGGTGTCCTGGGTCAGCCCCCTGGTTTTTACGTCATATACTATTTACTTGCGGACCTCAATTGTCACAAAATAACGGCTTACACAATTCAATTCTTATCTAGCTACCCAATGTAAACTAAGTTTTAACTTCCTACTGCTGCGTCGTCGCGGTATAATAAAAATGAAATGCAGTTCATTACCTGAAACGAGCACTAGTACGATCCACATGATCCCCACCAGGCTCTTCATCATGTGATTGTCGCGTCATGTCCGCATGACGCGTTTTTCAGTTTCCTGAAACAAAACAAAATAAATGTATCTTGCGCTTATCAACTGATAGAAAAAGACAAGCAAAACATCTTGACTACTATAATAACGAGACATTAAACAATACAATTATGGGATTAATATGGAATATTAATATGTGATATAATATGGGATATAATATGGGATATAATATGGGATATAATATGGGATATAATATGGGATATAATATGGGATATAATATGAGATATAATATGTGATATCATATGGGATATAATATTGGATATAATATAGAATATAATACTGGCCAAAAAAATTATATAAAGGGTAAAATAAAATAAAGGAAAATTATTTAAATATTCTGTCAAATTAAAGACTTTCAATTTTTCATCACATGAAATCAAAAAATTATCAACTATTTATTTATATTGTGCAGTTCTAATTTGCTAATATGTACTTGAGATAATAAAATTAAATTAAAATCTTTAATTACATTCTTGTAGAATCTTCCATCAATCAAACCACTACCAATTGTTATGAATAATACTGAAAAGAGTTGATTGTGATTAAAGGTCGATAACTTGTCCTGCTAACAAGATCATATTCAGAACCAACGGATATCATAGCATATCATTATTGTTAAACGTTTTGTATTTAAAATTCATACTAATATGTTTTTATAAATTTGCCTTTCTAAACTTGCGACTTCTGTCATTTGGCAGATATTTATATTGAGGGAAACTTCTTTCAACGCCTATTGATGTAAGCGGGCAACATTTTAATAAAGGTACTACATTTTTATTTATATCTTCTGTAATAATCAATCGCATATGGTTTTCAACATTACTAGATCAGAATTTTTTTCCAGAACACTTTTAAAATTTTGCTTAATACTTACACGAATTGGGCATTGTAAATTATTTACTGAGGATTCTACATTGGTTAAAATCTCAAATGATTGACATGATAATTTTAAATAATATAATGTAAGGGTGTTTCTCATTGCGACACGGATTAATAAAACATAACTATTTATACATAATGCAAGGATGTTCCTCATTGAGACACGAATTAATAATACATAACTAATTATATATAATGCAATATGCGCAACTTAAATCATTTACTATCTACCATAGGTTTTAATGATATATACCAGTTACATGTTCCCCAGACGACATATATGAATTTTTGAAATAATTTTTTCTATTGTTTTGATGTGACATATCCAAAAATTAAAGTCAGCCCAAAATTAACAATAACAAGAACTGGGTACACAAAAATATGCTCGATATAAGTGAAGAACAAAAAACGCGGCTACTGAACTAAGGAAGCTTATCAAGACGCTCGCAAACAACAAGGTGCCGGGAACGGATCGATACGGTTATCGATCAAAAGATACTCAAAAATCTGCCAAGAAACGGTATTGTCCAACTTGTGCACATCACCAATAATATTCTGCGTCTGCAAACACTGGCCAAGTCAATGGAAGGATGCGGTGGTGAGCTTCATTTTAAAACCGAATAAAAATCTGAAAACGGCTGCCAGTTACCGCCCGATAACACTGTTATCGGCGGTACTTAAGCTGGTCGAAAACGTCGTTCTGAAGCGACGAAATACCGCCCAGGACGATCTTGAAATTGATGATGATTTTCAGTTCACATTCACTCAGCAGATCGTCAATGATATAAAGCGACAATACAATCTCGACATCGCAATGGTGCTCCTCGATATTGAAAAGTTCCTCGATACCGTCTGGTTCCCCGGTGTAATTTATAAACTGCATCGGAGCGACTCTCCGGGCGACTTAACTAAACTGATACACTGTTACTTTCACGACCGAACGATACGAGTGAGAGTGACCAAAACACTATCAACACAAAGGGACATTATAGCAGGCGTTCAGCAGGGATCGGTTGTTGGGCTAAAATTAGGCGCACATGATGCGGGCGTCAGAGTACTACGCCAAGTGGAAGGTGAAGGTGAACGTCGCCAAGTCGGAGGCCATTGTTTCCACTAAAAAAAAAAGGAATAAACAGTAAAATAATTACACCTATTTCGATGGGGAGGGGGGTCCGCCAAATTGAAACGAAACAAGTCGTAAAATATTTAAGCATAACTTTGGATAAACGACTATGCATTTCTAGAAAAAAATGAAAAATAATTATCGGGTATTACAAAAGCATTCATTTAAATCTAACATTATAATAATAATAATAATAAATGCCTAGTTTTTCATTCTTTATACTGTCACTAGAAATGCACACATATGAAGCAATAATGTGTCAGATTTTCTTAAAGGTATGAAATGAATGGGCTTATTTCGATTAGGTTAGAAGTCATGAATGTCATTATGATTACTGATGTTACAATAATTAATCTAGATATTATCTTTCAATTTAAAATGTCGAAATAGATATGACCAATGTTCATATTTTGAGTTATCTAATTTAATTTTTATAAATAATTTGTTTGATGAGTTCAGGAAGAAGAAAGTAGATGTATATCAAACTGTGTTTTCGTTTTTCTGTTGTAACTGGACGAAATCATTTCTTATGTGTAAAAATTTTCCTTTTCGTGATTTAATATTTTTTTAATCTCAATATATTTTTTTCTCCTAATACTAAGAACACTATTATTTAATTCAATACAGTTGTTTTAATAGTTTCTGTGATACTGTATTAGAGGTGTTGTTTTTGATTTATTATATACCTAAAACTTTTATACTAACGCATTCAGATAAGAATGACAGTATAAAAAACTGAAGGTATTTATTACTATTATCATGCTAGGTTTGAAAAAATGTTTTTGTAATACCCAATAATTATTTTATTATTCTTTTCTAGAAATTCATAAATATGAAGCAATTTTTGAAAAAAGGTCTTTGTAAAACGGTTGGTACATTCCAAATTCTCATAAAGCTATACCTCGCAAAACCTCTCTCGTTATTTGTTATTCTGTGCCTACAATTTCCCTGAGCTATAAGCAACAAATAATACCTTTCATTCTGTATTGTATTGTCATCACCCTTCCGGTGTTGTATGTTGTTGTTCATAAATCGTAAAGGACAATTTCCATAAGACTGATTTACGGTCATTCGACAGGGATATAAGGAATTTGTTCTAAAATTTAAGTTCCATTATTTTGGATGCAGTGTAGAATTCGTTAGTGGTTTAGAAGGGAATTTTTACTAGAAACAGGATACAATTGCGATCTTTGGTAAGCTTCACTTAAACATTTCTTTATTTTCTAGGCTGGTTTGTAATAAACACTTACTTAAAATACCACAATATAAATTTTATTTTGAGA
Source organism: Rhamnusium bicolor (assembly GCA_029963845.1). NCBI lineage: Eukaryota > Metazoa > Arthropoda > Insecta > Coleoptera > Cerambycidae > Rhamnusium > Rhamnusium bicolor. The sequence continues at coordinate 284,640 of JANEYF010001423.1, forward strand.
AATTTTGTGTTCTGGCACATAGGAATTGAGAAGTGAGGTTATGATTTTGGTTTTTCTACTGGAGAAATTGAAACACACCTGTATCCTCTCTGTTTGAGGTAAATAGAAAAATTGTAGTTTTTGTTTTGTGTTTAAGTGCATTACTAGGTTTCCAGTATGTGAAAGTTCGATCAGTTTGTAATTCAAACATAGTTCTTTAGGGTGGTGCGAAGTCTGTATTGTTCTGCACGCATGGGGCAAAGTTTGTGTCGTTGTGCAAGCCTGGGTTCGAGGTCTGTATTGTCCTGCACGGCGAAAGCGCGGTTTGTCATTATCTTGCAAGCGTAAGACTGGAGAGCCTACGTACCTACATAAGCACCGTGTGAAGTTCCAAGTCCAGGTAAACGGAGACGACGAAAAGTGTGAGATGAGTGTCTACCTTTATGTGCCGCTGGTAGCTGGTAACTGTGTATTTGTTTTGATTTCTCTGATAAGCGAATATTAACCGCATTTTGTTTAGTTTAAGTTTGATAACGATAACCTTAACCTCGTATATCACCAAATACGCTGTGAACGTTCAGTGTGGCCACATTCAAGGTATTTAAAACCTTGTCTTAATCATTGTTATACACTCTGTGAATAAGTGTTGTGTCCTTAGTTATCATTTTAATTAACATTTGAGGCACAGTTATCGTAAAGTAATGTAAATAGTTTGTTTATATATGTTGGAAGTTGTATGAACATAGCCTGTTTTATGATTGTTGAATTTGATAGTTTATTTTAAAGCACCACCTTATAACGAGAACGAATAATTCATGGTAAGTTAAAGTTTAAGTAGAGGAATGGAATTAATTTTATTGTATTGAAATTCAGATAAACCGCGTGTAAACGCCCTGAGATCTGAACTAATTTTATTTGGTCGTGACACTCATTAACGTAAGTTAATGAGTGTAATATTGAAAAGAGAAAATTTCAGGAAATGGTCAATATAAAGAAGGAAAAATTCAAATTTTAACATAAACAATACCATTCTTAATAATGGGGAGAGTATTAAGTTTTTAGGAGTATATTTGGATGAAACTATTTATTTCGAAATATTAGAGCAACTTTAAGCAGACTGCAACTTATTAACTTATATTATGTTTAAGTTGATCCACGCTTAAGATATGGTGCCTGTTTATGGGGAAATTCCATATTATAATCAAACGTTTTTATCGTGCAAAAAGGTATTGTGCAATGTATTGCTGGCATCCAGAGCACTCATTCGTATAAAAATTGTAGTGTATTTGAATGTACCGCGTTTAAGTTAGTTTTGATCTAGAAGTTTAAGTTGGCATTCTGTTGGTTGTTGTACGAATTGTCAAATGGAAACAGTGTCATTTTTATGTACAATAAAAGTTAATAGTAGTTTCCGTTTTATTTGGGCCAATCCACCACATTTTTGGCGACGAGGATTAAAAACAAAAAGATTTAACGTTAGGAATTGCTGTGAGTGAAATATTTTTTTTGTGAAAAAGTCAAGAAGAAAATTCTTAGAGGTTAAGCATGTTTGCAAATAAGGAACAGGTCCAAGGGGGGCAAAATGGAGAAGCTACGATGGCTCAAGGAGGGTCGCAACAGCAGCAGACTTTATACATTACTTCGAGTAATATCGGCAAGGTGCCGGAGTACAACAGTACGGAAGATTTTAGTTTATATTTGGAAAGGCTAGAGCAGTATTTTATAGCAAATTTCATAGACGAAGACCGCAAAGTGGCAGTTTTATTAACGGTGATTGGCTCTCACACCTATAGAATATTAAGAGATCTTTGTGATCCGGTTTTACCCAAGAATAAATCGTTTGATGAACTCTGTGGTTTATTAAAAAGGCAGTTTTCACCACGAGTGTCGACTTTCAGAAAGAGAATTGAATTCTACGAAGCTAGGCAGAATGCAACCGAGTCCATCAATGAATGGTACGCTAGGATTAAAAATTTAGCGATTCCATGCAGTTTTGGGAATCTATTGGAAGAAATTTTAAAAGATAAATTTATTACGGGTTTGAAAAAAGGAAAAATTTTAGATAGACTTTGTGAGGAAGAGGCGACAAAGAAAGTTCAAGAACTATTGGAAATTGCAGTAAAGAAAGAAGCGAGTGCTAAAGAACAGACGGAAGAAATACATAAAATAAGTTTTCGGAAGAAGGAAGACAAAAAAGAAAATCAGAGGAAAACTAAGGATGAAGGTACAAAAAAGTGTTTTTCATGTGGCAAATCGAATCACGATTTTGGTAAATGTAAATTTAAAACTTATAAATGTAAAATTTGTTCAAAAGTAGGGCATTTAGCTATTGTTTGTAAATTTAAAAAAAAATAATTATTTAGAGGAAGATAAACAAAATGAATGTGAAAATTTAGATAGTATATCAATGTTTTCTTTAAATACAGAGGATAGAGTGAAAGCTATTGAAATTGAGGTATTATTAAATGGAATTAATGTAAAGATGGAGTTAGATACAGGGGCTGGTGCTTCAGTCATATCTAGTACTCTTTTTTAGGAAATGGTTTTCTACCATTAAATTAGAAAAGACAGATATTAAAGTAAGAACTTATAATGGTAATGTTTTAAGGCCATTAGGGGTTATTAATGTTAATATGACATATAATAATCAGAGTAAAGTAATAAAGTTATTGGTAATCGAAAGTGATTGTCAGAAACCATTATTTGGAAGAGATTTAATGAAAGTTTTTAATTTGAGTTTTGAATGTAACATGAATAAAATGGGTGTTGAAAGAGACGAGTGTGTGGATATAATTTTAGAAGAATTTAAAGATGTTTTTGCAAATAAATTAGGTAAATACACGTTTGAAAAAATTGAATTAAAGTTGAAAGATGATGTTTCTGGTATTTTTAAGAAACCAGTACCAATTCCTTATGCGTATAAAGAGAAAATTGAAAATGAGCTAAAAATATTAGAAGAAAGAGGAGTGATTACAAAAGTAGATAATAGTAAGTGGGGTACACCTTTAGTACCGGTAATTAAAGCAGACGGTTCAATGCGTTTATGTGCTAATTATAAATTAACTGTAAATAAATATCTAGATGATTTTAACCATCCATTACCGAGAGTTGAGGACTTATTTAATGCACTACAAGGTGGCAGCGAGTTTACTAAATTAGATCTGACATGTGCTTATAATCAGTTAGAGTTGGGAGAGAATTCTAGGGAATTATTAGCTTGGAGTACTCATAAGGGAATTTTTAAAGTAAATCGTTTACCATATGGTACAAAGCCAGCATGCCAGATTTTTCAGAATATTTTGGAGAAAATTTTATTAGGATGTAAAGGTTGTATAAACTTTTTAGATGATATATTAGTTACAGGGGAAAGTAGGAAAGAGCATATTGAAAATCTAAAAGAAGTATTGAAAAGATTAAGAGCAGCCGGTTTAACATTGAATAAAAATAAATGTGAATTCTTTAGGAAAAATATTAAATATCTAGGACATATAATAAGTAAAGAAGGGTTAGAAAAAGATGTGAATAAGGTTATAGCAATAACAGAAATGAAAAGACCTACGAATGTTAGTGAATTACGAGCGTTTTTGGGTTCTATAAATTATTATGCCAAATTTATTAAAAATTTGAGTGATATATTAAGTCCTTTGTATAACTTATTGCAAAAAAAATGTTAAATTTGATTGGGATTCAAAATGTGAACAAGCTTTTAACAAAATAAAATGTGCTATTACGTCGGATATAGTTTTAATTCATTTTAATCCAAATTTAAAAATTAAATTAGTCTGTGATGCCAGTAAAGTGGGTTTAGGTTCAGTTTTATTACATATGATGGAAGACGGTTCAGAGAGACCGATAGGTTTTGCAAGCAGAATGTTAGTGAAAGCCGAACAGAATTATTCAATGATACAGAAAGAGGCTTTAGCGCTATATTGGGGAGTAAAAAAAATTTTCACAATACTTAATGGGCAGAGAGTTTGAACTTGTAACAGATCATAAGAATTTATTATCATTATTTGGAGAAAGTAAAGCATTACCTGAAGTTGCAGCAGGTAGAATTCAACGCTGGGCAGTATATTTATCTGAATTTAATTACAAGTTAAAGTTTGTAAAAGGCGAATTAAATGAAGCCGATGGACTATCACGTTTACCAATTGAGGGAGATGATAGAGACTACGAATTAGAATATTTAAATTTTCTAAACGAAATACTAGTTGACAATAATAAGGTTCGGGCAGAAACTAGAAAAGATGAAATATTGGGAAAAGTGAAATATTATATAGAAAATGGTTGGCCGGAAAATATAAATTTTGATTTACGTTTAAAAAATTACTTTGTGAGGCGAAATGAATTATATTTACAAGACGGTTTAATAATGTGGGGTTATAGGATTGTAATACCATATAAGATCCAAAAATGCTTATTAGAGGAATTACATTCTACGCATATTGGGATAGTAAAGATGAAGTCAAGAGCCAGAGGATACTTTTGGTGGCCAGGGCTGGATAAGGATATTGAGAGTCTGGGAAAGTCTTGTAATATTTGTCTAACATTTAGGTCAGAACCGGTAAAAACAGTATTAAAATTGTGGGAGGAATCTAAATTAGCATTTGAACGAGTACATATCGATTTTATGGGTCCTATAAAGGGTAAAATGTATTTTTTGTTAACGGATTCATATAGTAAATGGCCAGAGGTTTATGAGATGAATCATACAAGTGTAAATAATACTTTAGATAAATTGCGTGATTGTTTCGCTAGGTTTGGTTTACCAAAAATAATTGTCTCAGACAATGGTCCACAATTCACGTCAGGTGAGTTTAAAATATCTTGTGAAAGGAATGGTATTACTCATAAAACAGGTCCTCCTTACCATCCACAAAGCAATGGGGCAGCTGAGAATTCAGTTAAGTCATTTAAACAGGGTTTGTACAAATGTATTAAAGATAGCAAAAATTCAAATTTATCCACTTCTTCATTAATATCGAGATATCTATTTACTTACCGTAATACAGTTCATTGTGCAACAAAGGAAACTCCTACTTACCGATTAATGAATAGAGAAGTTAAGACAACTTTAGATTTGTTAAAAACAAAAACAAATGATTATAGAAATAAATTGATGGAAAATTTTAAGGGTAGCAGAGACATCATATTTAGAGAGAATGAATCAGTTTTTGCAAGGGATTATAGAAATCCGAATAAAAAAGGTTGGAAAAAGGCAGTGATTGAGGAAGTTTTAGGTGAAAGGACATATTTTGTTAGAGTAGTCGATGAGGATGTTGTATGGAAAAGACATACTGACCAGTTAATAAAAGAAGGTGATTATTATGAAAGGTGCAGAAAGATTGAGAGTGAGAAAGAAATAGATGGAAATGATTTAATCACAAGCGCTGAAACCGTAGTGAACCTAGAACATAATTTTAGTAAAGATCAAAATGAAATTATAAATTCAGAAGTAGAAAGTAAGTTAGCTAGAGATGTAAAGGAGCAGGGGAACTTAGGAAATGGAAATTTAGAGAATAATATAGACTCTAGTCAAATTGTTTCTAAGGAAGAGTCTATAGTGGCTAAGGAGAATGTTCTGTCAGAAGCAGAAACTAATGTAAATGTAAGACCTAAGAATGTTTTGCTAGAAGCAGAAACTAATGTAAATGTAAGACCTAAGAGAACAATTAAGAAACCGACTAGGTTAGATTTGTAGAAATATATTTTGCATAGCAGGAGGATATATGTAGTGTATTTGAATGTACCGCGTTTAAGTTAGTTTTGATCTAGAAGTTTAAGTTGGCATTCTGTTGGTTGTTGTACGAATTGTCAAATGGAAACAGTGTCATTTTTATGTACAATAAAAGTTAATAGTAGTTTCCGTTTTATTTGGGCCAATCCACCACAAAAATATTTTTAAGGAATATGAAATTTTAACATTACCACGTATATATATTTACGAAATTTGTATCTATATTTTTAGGAATAGAAACAATTTTATTTTAAATAGTGTTTAACATAATGCCAATACAGGACAGAAACAAGTTTCATGAGCCACATGCTAGATTTAAAATGACAAGTAAATCTCCAAGGACTTAAAATATTTAGTCGTTTACCTAATAAAATAGGTATTTATTTAAGGAAAAACTAAAAGTGTTTTTATTAGATAAATCTTACTATTTTGTATCAGACTTTTTTGTCTCTTAGCATGTAAATAACCAACTTTTGATTATTCCTATACAATATTGTGTGTATTGTCAAAATGAGAAAAATAAATTATTATTATTGTTATTATCATTATATAATTTGCTGCAATTAGATAATGTAAAATAAAAAATACTTTTCTTTTAGCTTGAGGAAGTTATGAAAAATCATATGTTTCACAGTAAAAAAATAATACCAAAATCTGGAGTAATTCCACACATATTTGATTGCCAATAAAATAACATAACATCTCACAGCTCTAAATTGAGATCATTGTTTTTAAAAACGCAACAAGAAACTATTACTGAAGATTAATTTTATCTAGATGAGGAAGATGATTTTGAATTAAAAGGGCAGCAGCTTCCTGAAAAAAATATATGTACCGAATAGAAGAAAAGTAAACAAATAAAAAAATACGTTTAAATTAATCTAAAACCGTTGGTCTGATCAAAACAAGCACAATGTTCCATCTTATTAATAGATTAGGTAAAAAATAACTATAATTTAAAATATATTATTTACAAAATATTAAACAAATAATCGGTCGTTGCCGGTATTGCAAATAATCGGTTGTTTTTTTTTCTCTTTTATCTATGATGGTTTTTATCCCTTCTCGTGTGTTTTGTATACTTTAACGTTAAGACAAATTCTCATTCGTGTCATTACTATTACATACTTAAGTTTATATTTGTACCTATATATGATATACATATACATATATACATATGTTGATAAATTAGATTTTGGATGCCCTAAAAAAGTATATTTAAATATTTTTAATTATTGTTAATATGTTGTGATCTTTAATAGCTATTTATATGTGTTTAGTGTATGTATGTAGATACATATATCCGTTTATTTTATTTTTTTATTGTTTGTTCCACATGCTATATTATATACATATTTTTTTAATTACATTTTTTTCCAAATCTTATACATACATCTTATAGTGCCCTGAAGATGGTAATAAAATTTACCGAAACGTCGGCAAGTTGAAAAAGTAGTTTTTCTCAAAATAAGGACCCTTACCCAACAAAATTTTTTCAAGTAATAATCTATCTAAATAACAATGTTTAATTGTTTTTGAGAGCTCAAATGGCACAGTTACGGGCCTATAATTTTCTAATAGATATTTATCGTTTTTCTTAAAAAGTGGCATGACTTTCCCTGTTTTTAATTCATTCGGAAACGTTCCTGTTTGAAAAGATAAATTAACAATCTGTGTAAGTGGTTCAGTGCTGAAACATATAATTTTTTTTATTAAAAACTAGGAAATATCATCAGGGCCAGATGATTTTTAACACGCTTTTATTAGCTTCACTTGTATGTTTGTTTGCTTGTTTGTTTGTTTGCTTGTTTGTTTGTAACCGACTCTTTGGACTCGATTTTGACCCACTTTAAACGGACAGATTTAATTGAAACTTTGTACACTTACGAAGAACCGGTAACAATACAATAATTTGATAAGTTTATATCATTATCCTGATCAGGATCGCCAGTCCTTTCCTCACGTATCCTCTGCGTGAGAGCAAGAGACTTAATATTGTAAGTATATTCCGTCATTCTCAGTTCGGTCGTTGGCCGAGCGGGCAAGTCTTAGTCGACGCGAAACGACGGACTCCTCGGGCGTGAGTTCAAATCCCATGGCTGAAATAAAAAAAAAATTTTTTTCCAGAAATATCTGTTGGATCGTAATATGTTATAATATCAGCATCAATAAGCAATATAAATATAGTTTAAAAAAACTACAAAACACGCTTTCATAGCACATCAAACTAAAAAGTGAAAAATAAATATAGTTTAAAAAAACTAAAAAACACGCTTTTAAAGCACTTCAAACTAAAAAAGTGAAAAATAATTATTAATATAAACTGAAAACAATAATGAACGAAAAATACTAGTATTATTGTGAAAAAAGCGTGGGGCGCTTTGTGCTATATTTTTCGTATATCGAGCAACCCACGCTTTTTTCACAATAATACTAGTATTTTTCGTTCATTATTGTTTTCAGTTTATATTAATAATTATTTTTCACTTTTTAGTTTGATGTGCTTTAAAAGCGTGTTTTTTAGTTTTTTTAAACTATATTTATTTAGCCTTGAATTCATTTGTTATAAAATTTAACATTTCATCGGTAGTGAATGGTTTGAAAAAGAGGGAATGTGATTGTTTAACTGAAATAGTTATATCTGCAATACAGTTTAACTGAAATATTTCTTAATTGTGTTCTTAGGAGCTTCAATAAAAAAATCATAAAAAAGTGAAGCGACTATTTGAGGTTGTTCGTATATAACGCCTTCATATTTTACAACAATATTGTTAAAATTTTGATTTTTATTTGACACTCAATGACATTCCAGACAGATCGTGCAGGGTTGTCAGAGTCTATGATTTTATTTGGTAATAAGAATTTTTTGTGTCTTTTGTTAATCGATTATGGTTCATTTTAGCCACGGTCAATTTAAGATACATTTTCCTTAAAATAAAAGTATTCATTAATTTTGAACTACTACCTCATCATTTACCAATTTTTTTTATTTAAAGATTTATTGACATACAATTTTTTTGAGAAAAATACAAGTTAAAGTAATATATAAGAATCTCATTTAAAATAGATAAATGCACCGTGAATATCAGTTATATTATAGAGATGTTCCCATGTTTAATTTTGAATTGCTATTTCAAAATTAGCTATCGCATTGTAACTTCTTTTAAGAAACGTAGTACTTTTGGTATTCATGGTACGATTTTCAAAATTTATATAAAAAAAGAACAGTTCGATCCGAAATAGCAATATCAAAGGGTGGTGTCTGTTACTCATTTAGGCCACTTCACCACGTTACTCAAATTAAAACATTATATAACATTTTAAAATCTTTTGAATCAACGTTAAAATCTCCACAGAAAATTAAGTGAAAATTAGGTTTACTAAATAATTTAACACATCAGTAACTGTATCCAGCAACAAATTTAGATCACCAGAGGGAGATCTATAACAATTAATAATTAAAGTGGTTGTCTTATTTTCTTTCCAATATAGAGCACAAGCCACAAACTATTTTTCAATACAAAACGTATGTATGTTTATATTTTTTAACTCAAAATTATTTTTTTGCCCATATTGCCATACTCCCACAATTTAAAGAAGGTCTGCAATAATGACTAATTAATAAATATTCACGTATATGTAGAGTACTTATGGAAATCTGAGGTTTCCCATGTTTCAGTAAAATGTAAAAAATTCAAATTTTCATAATCGCAAATGTCTAAATATAAATTGTCAATTTTTTCACTATTTAAGCTTTGTGAATTTAATGATAGTATATTAAACAACAAGTTTAGAAAAGCAAAGTTTTACTAAACGAATACAGCTTTTGAGTACGAGCAAGCACAGCGAGCGAGTAACTTAAAAGCTATATGAATTTAGTAAAACTGCTTTTCTCACGAGGTTTGTTTATATTATTTTTTTCGCATTTTGTGTTAGTAAGCAAATAATCATAGATACAAAAGCATTACAAAGTTAGAAATTTAAAAAAAATTCATAGTAGGTACCTGGGTAGGATTTCCGTAACCTAGTAACTTGACACGGCTTTGTTTATTTATATAACAACAGTTAACAAGTTTCATTTGTGTGAGGCGAATTGAGTTTAAGTTACATATTAATTATACAAATGGGTCTTGCTACTGAAAACAATTTAGAAAATTGTTCTGAAGATATTTTAAATATCGCACGAGAAGCGCCTTCGAGCTTACTTCCTTTAAAATCCAAGGAAAAATACGAGAAGGTATATGAAATGTTGTAATTGGAGGATGAATAAAAACGCACTAAGAACTGATGAAAGTGTAATGCTAGCGTTTTTTTTTTTTGAGAAGGTAAGCTATTTTTTATACATATTTTAGTGTTTTTCATACAATGTCTTTCATTATTTTAAGCAAAAGCTCTTAAGGCATCCAGTTTAGGGTCTACATTTTCCATGTTGAAAAGTACTATACAAATAAACGAAAATGTGGATATATCACAATACAAAAAGCTGCTTGCCATTTTTAAAATGTCAAAATGACACATACAAAGCAAAGAAATCAAAAGTTTTGACTAAGGAAAACGTTACTATATTTTTAAAAGAGGCTCCAGGCGATAAGTTCTTATTAATGAAAGTGGTACTAATATTTGGTTTAAATGGGGCACGTCGGCGTGTAGAATTATGCAGCTTAACTGTAAAAGATATAGAAGACACGGGGAAAATTTTGGTTATAACTTTACACGATACCAAAACTAAAAAGAAACGTGTATTTACCGTAAGATCAGAGTGCAACGGATATGAAATGTATCATGAGTATTCACGATTGAGACCCAAACAAGTAAAACACAATAGATTTTTCATTTACTATAATCATGGTAAGTGCACGATACAATCATCAACAGTTTTGCAAAAATTCCCCAAAAATTTGCAGAATAATTAAAACTCCCAGATGCATCCAGTGGCCATTGCTTGAGGAGGACGTCTACCACCTTCCTCGCTGACAGTGAAGCTGACATTCAAACATTCAAAAGGCATGGAGGATGACAGTCAACTAGTGTGGCTGAAGGGTATATCGAGGAAAGCATCGCCAATAAGTTGAAAATTTCAAAAAGTATATTTCATCAGCAAGAACTAGTGGCACCTCAAGATCATTCAGGGATGCAGATGAAGAATCATAACAGTTTTCAGAAAGAACAAATAGAATTGAATAAATTTGGTGTTGTTAAGTTTTCAAATTTGAATAATTGTATTTTTAATATATATAACAATGTTTCCAATATTTAAATAAACAATTTCCTGTCAAACTGTGTTTTATTGACAGTGACATTACTATATAGTAAAGTGACATTTCTATGTGGTAAAGTGACACTTTAATAAACGATTTTGAATTTATTAAAATAGCACATTATCAGTCAAAATGCAAAAAAAGGATATTAACGTCGATTATCGATTTGTTTGATCGTCCGTCTTCCCTTGCATTGCTAAAAACCATTGAATAGAAGCATCACAAGGCCAAGTCTAAGCGTTCATAGCCTTGATAAAATTATCTTCTAGAATATTTACTTTAAAAAAAGAATATAATTCAGTGTGTTTTGGTTTAATGGACCCACAAGTTACCTCTGGGAAGTTATACTTAATAGGGCTATTAAATCATCTGAAGTTGTGTATGTATCTACACTGTATACATGTAAGGCGACTGACCTTGATATACCCCTCACCGATTTGAATTCTGTATTACTTTCAGTGATGACAGGTCGTCTACTATGCCTTTTCATGATCACTTTTTGCGATTCCTCTTTTTTCTGTGATGATAATAGTGGTTGTAAAAGGGGATCTCTAGTGTTATCAGACAAATGAATGTATTTATTAAAGTTCAGTTGGCTTTGAACTTGTAGAATTTCACTTGCCACATGATTATTAGTTATTATTTTTGATTTACCCAGTTCGTTTACATTTAAAGAAGTTGCTGTATTATTATTAGTCACTGCAGACTTTTTAGGTACATTTTTATTACAGACTTTTTTTGTCAACCAAGTTCGTACTTTCTTATCGGATTTCTGTTCAGTTTCGTTTCATAGAAAACTATCATTAAAATGATATTTGTTCATGATATCTATTTATTTATTTAATAAATTAATTTGGTTTCTTAAATCACCAATACTTAATAATGTCTTTTTGTTTTATAATATAATTAAAGATATGAATGTCTACCGTATTGTTCTTATTCGCCACATTTTTTATGCCATTAAAAAAGACGACATCGTTGTCATCTTAAATCTCACTTTCAAAACAAATTATTGTATTGTCATTTAAAAATTTAACATTGTTACAAAATTTTGCATAACTTAAATGATACAGATTATTACAACTTTCATATTTTAGAACACTAACAATATTTCCATTACACCTTTCACAGAAGAGGTATAGTTTATACGAAGTCAATTGAAATTGGTCATTGTTAAAGCACAGGACTGTGCGCACTTAACTTGATATTTTGTCCTATGTATTTAGCAATGGTATCGAGAATCAAATGGTAATTGAAATTGTGCAGGTGAGTCCGAGACTGGCAATGTAATCAGCCTGAACGAACCATCTACGACTGCACGTGTTTTAAAGATAATAAAACGGACAGGCCCACTAGTATAAAAAAAACTCATTAAATCGTTTCTCCGCAATTACGGAAACTTGTGAGATGTGCCGGCATTGGCTATGTTTTGAGGACGATGGGCGACGATTGGCTGGGATCAGGATATTCGTCAATCCGATTGGTCGATGGGTGTTTGAGTTTATATCAGTCAGGAGTCAACGTGGACTCGGATGTTACCTATTTATTTATTACATTTGTCCAGTGCAGTGCAGAAATACCTATTATAATATCAAGGTGGTTCGGTTTATACTTAGTGTTCATATTGGTAAATATTTACTACTACATAAAAGGTATTTAAGATATTGTATTAGGTATTTACTAATTTACCATGGCTTTCTGGAGACCATTTGAAACAGAAGATAATATAATAACGCCCGAAAATCCCGAAATAGTTGAGCCTGTTATTGTCGAGGAAGACGAAATAAATTTAGAGTTTCAAAATAAAGATTTACACGTACAAAGTCAACGCATTATTTTAAATATATATGAACGTTTAAAAAGCGAAAATCGTGAAAAATGTGAGAAAGAAATAATAGAACGTATTAACGAATTAACTAAAATATCAAAATCAACAATTTATCGTGTAATTAAAAAAGGAGATGTTATAGATCACGGTACAAATAGGAAATGGAAAAATATGAAATTAAAAAATATTGATGATGCTACCAAAGATGTAATACGGTGTATAATTTATAATATGTATGAAAAAAATATAGTTCCTACGTTAAAAATGATTCGAGAAAAATTAAGCGATTATCCTGATTATAATTATAGTTCTTTAGATACACTACGAAGTTTTATTAGAATGCGGTTTTAAACATAAAAAACTTGACAGTCGTATGGTAATTATGGAATCACGACGTATAGTAGCACTTCCGGTAGATTATTTGGAAAAAATCAGAGAATATCGTAAACTAAACAGGCATATAGTGTATCTAGATGCGCCGATTATAATTCAACCTGGTAATGATTCCTCTTCAGAAAGTGAAGATTCGGACGCGTCAACTTTTAGCCTTTAACTTTTTTTAATATACATATATTTTCAGAACAAAATATTTAGATATTATATTAGGTATGAAGTTTACCTTTTTATTGTTACATTTCTTGGAATATATTTTATTTAGTTGACAAGAAATTTTAATTAAAGTTACTTTATTCTAGAGACATATTTTAATTTTGTTTTTATTTATATTTTATCTAAACAAATATTTATTTTTGTGGTACTAATTCTTTGCTTTGGTTAAGAAACTTACATTTTTATTTTTATTTTAGAAGAAACTTTTATTTTATTTTTTACTATATAACATCCTTGCCCCTCGCTAATCTAACCTGTCCCATTCCCTCATCCTGGCAAGGATATGTTCATACCTTCGCGTTGGTCCTTGCAGAGCAATAACATATTTCAATATAGTATGGGTTAACTTTAAAACTAAACCCAATGAATTTAAATATTTAGACTTTATATCTAAAACTGATATAATATTTCAAAAATATTTTATTGGCGAAATGAACAAAAATAGCCTATCTAATAAACAAAAAATAATAAAAATTAATACAATTTTCAAACAAGTATAACATTTTCTTATGACAAGCATTTCTATTTACCTCCGCCCATGTACAATAAAGAGATGCCGACGGTTTTTGCAGGCTTTTAGTTTTTATACGATTTCAATTGACTTCGTACAAACTTTACTTGTGCTAGTGGTCATGATTCAAGTTCTGAAATGGTCCTCACAATAATGTCTTGTCCCTTTATTAGAAACAAGAATAAGAATAACGACGTCCCCCGTATCTAGAAAATAATATTACCTCTTTTGCTGTAACTTTGTCATAGCGGTAATAGTTTATCGGCGCAATTTCAGGATACCCTGTATATTATCAGTATTACATATGTCTTCAGAGTCGTTGCTAGATTTTGCGGATTATGCATAAAATCAACTTAATGCCTAGCAAAGTTCCTTATATTGAACTAACAGAGTTTGCTACAGGTTGAACCGAATATTTACTTACTAAAGTTTCCTTCAGATTAAATTAAATCGCAAAGGAAAGGTCAGTTTCAATTACTCACTCTTAAGTAAATCTGAACTTCTGTTTGGACTCTGACCCAGCTAGTATAATAGCATCATAAAGTACAATGTTGGTTCTAAAACTTCACTGAATTGGATGCACTTATCTTTACTATAAAACAATATAAGCCATTTTGTAACTTAGATAAAACCAGTTGCAGCAACTAAATTCAGTCGGCACCAGGTAATTCAAAATACTTGTGAAACGAAGTGAAATAATTATATTTATTTAACGAAACGGTTTCACAGAATGGCACGTAAATACAAGTTCAGCGCAAAAATAGATAATCGATGTTGCAAAGGAGTCGATGATAATGTGATCCGGTTTCTACAATAAACTAGAATATTTTCCATCTGTACCTAACACATTATAAATAACAGATTTTATGTGTCTGTAACTTAAATAATAAAGTACTGTTTAAAATGCAGACTGTCAACGTTTACTATTTATTATTATTTATAACAATTTTTACATGTTGGATAACTAAATAAAATCTTACAAATACTACAAATATTAACACTGTTAGTAACACTGGCAAGTTTCCAAACAAAACAGTTGGTTAGGTTTGTCTGTTCTTTATTATAATAAAATATCAAAAAGGTTTATCTTTTGGCTATAAATTTGTAATAAAATCAATCATATTAAAGAACAATTTAATAACTAGGCGTTCTTAAACTGTCATCATCATCATCACAAAACAAATAAACTTACATATGTCACTGACACTGTGACATATCCTTTTTGTTTGGAAACTTCTTCATGTATGACATCACGACTTTTTGGGTCTTTTAAAAATGGTTGAAGTGATCATGTGACGTATTTTCCCTTGAATGAAATATCCAAGGATCTACAAAAAAGTAAGCCAGAAATAGGAACAGGGCACTAACAATTTTACAAATGTCTTTATTCATGTAACACTGTAAATACAACAATTAAACAATTAATGGCACTAACAAATACTAAACCAAAGAAATAACTGTTTGTACTTCAAAACTCTACTGCCATACAACCAAGTAGAAATAAACGAGTTTTCTAAAATGAGGTTGTATATTCGTGCAAGTTGACCAAACGCGGATAAGCGGGGAGAAAAAGTAACTACTAGCGTACAAAATTACAAGCCAAGTTTACTCTAAATCAAAATTATTTAAATTTGTTTCTAGCACCGGTCTGTTCAGGAGTATAGCTGTGCCTTTTAAGAGCTTGGTTATAACCGTTCAACACAAAATCTGAGTGATACACTGTTAATCCTGGATTGATTGTTGCCGCAGGGGAACGCAAATCGTTAGCAACAGCCGGGGTCGAAACAATCAGTAGTCAGAGCAATGCAAGGTTACTTAATATTCCTCTGGTTTGATGGTTACCAGAATGATTAACCGTTATCTGGGAAGAATAATAAGGCCTTTTCCTAGCGTATAAATTCGAAATATAAACTGAGTGACACACTGTTAATCCTGGCGTGGTTGCCACCGCAGAGGAACTCAATTGGTTAGGAACAGCCTGGTTCCAAACAGTCAATCTTCAGAAAAATGCATATTGCTAGTTCACCAGCGTCTGAGTTCAACACATTGTCTGAGTGGCATACTGTTAATCCTGGCGTGATTGCTACTGCAAGAGAACGCAAATAGTTAGCAACAGCCTGGGCCAAAATAGTCAGTCTACAGAAAAATGCAAATTATTAGTGCGTGGGCAATGGATGTACTCTTAAAAGAAAAAATTTACCTACTAAAAAAATTTCAACTTTACTCTAAGTTACTAAACTTATTATTACTGATAAATAAACAATCAAAATTAATTATTGAAATTTTACTGAGTATCTAAAATAATAAAATTATTCTTTAAATGAAAATTCAACTAAGTTAATAAAATACAGTAAGCAACTAGCAGGATTTTTACTAAGTCTTAAATTAGTAAATACTAAATTTTAACTAAAAATGCAACTAAGGCAATTAATAAAAATTAAATACAAAGAAATAACTGGAAAATTCTTAAAAGCCAGGTGATATTTTTTCAATTATCTGGAGTCTACACTGACTTTTCAAGCTCAGGGCGTGTGATTTATTTATTTATTTATTTATTTATTTATTTATTTATTTATTTTTAATACAATATCCAATAGGATTAAGTTCCAATTACAAGATAAGGTGGAACTATGAGCGAAAAAATTAGCAATAGGTGCAATTCATCACAGGTCGACACCAGCAGGCACCGTATTTTCCTGCCAACAGCTCGAGGATTGTTATCAAGTTTTAGTGCTATGCAGCCAAGTTACAAACAACATACCATTACACTAACAATGCCCTCAAGCTATTGATAAAGAAACATAATATCTACCTAAATCCCGACCCATGACAATCCGCGTCTCCCGCTAATTCCCCCCACTCAACGGTTCAACAATAAATATACATATAATATTAGTATACATTACATTTAAACACTTAAATTATAAAAACAAATATTTAAAAGTGAAAGTGAACATATATTACAAATCTATGAATGATATTAATAAGATTAAAGCAATAATGTAAAACATATAAGAGTAAATAACATTACAAGAGCTGGTAAGTTATATGGATACGACAAAAAATTTTTTAATAGATTGAGTAGATCAAACAAATATATCAAGTCTATCTTCATACATATGATAATTTTGAATTATTTGATAGGTGAGGCAGTAAGTAAATTAGTACGGGCTGTTGGTAACTGTAATGCCATGTTAGATCTTGAATTAATTCTTGGTACATGATATGAAATTCTTGTAAAATTGATTCAGAACTTATTTTATTGTTAATAATTTTGTACAGAAATATAATCGAGTACATGATACGCCTCTGATATAAATTATTTAATGAAAATTTGGTCAGTAGTTTATCCTGGGGTGTACCACGAGGGGGTAAATACCGTAAGAAATAAAATGTTAAGTTTTTAGGTATCTACGCTGCACTCTCTCTAAATGAGTCGTATGAGTTAAATATATGGTGCTCCAAACCGCAGAAGCATATTAAGTTTACACCGAACAAAAGCCGTATATAGAATATTTCACATTTTTGCATTACGAAAGTCTTTAGTATTTCGAAATACAAAACATATGCTCTTATATGGGTGGTTACACGAATATGTTCCTCGAATGACAATTTGGAGTCAAAGGTAACGCCAAGAACTTTAAATTGTGTAACCATATTTAAAACGATGTTGTCAAGCTTATATTCAAACATCTCAGTACTTTAACGCCGAGAATAGGACATGATATTACATTTACGATATTCAAAGGTAGATGATTATTTTCGCACCAAACATTTAACTTATACAAATTATCTTGCAATTTTATACAATTTGAAATTGACTTGATTTCAGTATATATTTTAAAATCATTAGCATATAGTAATTGACATCAAATAATTGTTATATCATTAATGAAAATAACGATGAATAATGGCCCAAGAATCGAACCCTGTGGAACTCCTGATTATTGCAAAAACTTTTCAAATTAAAACCTCGGTATTGAACAAACTGAGATCTATCATTGAGATAGGATCTAAGAAGTTCCAACAAAGCTGTTGACGTACCAAATGCATCTAATTTTAACAGTAACAATTTGTGATCAGGCTTTAGAGAAATCAGTATAGACGACGTCTACCTGATTTCTATTATCTAATATTTTAGAAATATACTGTGTCTTTTCCACAAGGTTCGAGGTAGTGGAACGCCCAGATATAAATCCGTGCTGATGAAGGAGGACAAA
The DNA here is from genome assembly GCA_029963845.1 of Rhamnusium bicolor. Classification (NCBI taxonomy): domain Eukaryota; kingdom Metazoa; phylum Arthropoda; class Insecta; order Coleoptera; family Cerambycidae; genus Rhamnusium; species Rhamnusium bicolor. The sequence goes on from JANEYF010001423.1 coordinate 302,782, forward strand.
AGTTTTAGTTAAAGATGGTGTATCCAAATCAATAAAATCCGTTCGGTTGCAAACCACTTTTTCATAATGACACTACTAGTTAGTTTTTGTAGAAAATTTTCGTATACGTAGCTACTATGAAAACAATTTTCCCCGCCAAATTTGAAGTCATTACTTTCAACCATCACTGAGTAATTCTCTAAAAGGCTGTTTAGTGTTTAATGAGTATATTCAAGGCGTAGAGCGCTTAGAAAGCATTGTCGGAAAGAATGTTATTATTGTTTTTTTTGCGAGATTAATTAGCACTCGGAGTATGTCGTGTCATCATGAAACATTGTATAGGTGTTTAAAATATTATTTATAAATTGTTAAATTTAAATTACGTCAAAATACGTCAATGAATAATATACAACAGTATACATGTATACAAATTCTGGTAATTTTCCATTACTTGAAATTTAACATTTTAAATTGCCCCAGAATATTACAACAAGATTTAGGATTATGTAAAATCTACTTACATAAATGCAGGTTTTAACAGTGTAAGTTACAGACAACAGTATAAAGGGAATTCTATCTTCATTTTATACATGGGCACTTAAGAAAATTAACGGGGTAATTTCGCTGAAAAGAGTCATTTACTAGAATTATTTACTTTGTTTTAATTTGAACGTTTGTGTTAGCACAATTTGTTTACATTTATATTGCAATTTATAATGCAATGAAATGTTTTAAATAAAGCTTTGAAATTACTTTATGTTCTGTTAGTTCGTAATTATTAATATCATGATAAAAAAAATTTGGGTCGTAGTTTTATGACAATATAAAACGATTATAAGCATTTTCATTTCCACACAATTTATCCTACAATTCATTACAATTATTCAGGTCGAAATTTTTCTATTAAAATGCAAATTGCAAAAAAAAAATTACCGCAAACACTAGATGACCGAAGGGACGGAAGTTCAGAAAATCAGATAATTAGGTCTACTTTGCGTCATCCCTTTCAAGGTAAAATGTGTTCATTAAAAAATTATATAATTTGTGTCTATACCGACACTTATTGTGCGCCCCGGTCCGGGTAAAGGATGGAATCATGTAATAGACATACGGTCAACCTAGTGGAGGGCGCTCACGGACTTTTGCATAGCAGCAATGTTGTCAACCGCACGATAATTATGGTACAAGCACGATATACGATCGAAGAGGTCCGATCGTACGTAAGGATACCATAATTCAAAGACGCCTTTATATTCTAATTAAAATCGTCAAGCCAAATACAAATGAAGTAAACACGATTAAAAAAAAATCGCATTGTCACGTCAACCAATTCAGTCCAATTCTCTCTCACTCTATACATAACCAGCCATCGCAGATTCCATCTATGTTCATTGTTAATCGACCAATCGGCTGGTTTATCTATTAACGCGGCCGGTACTCGGCGCTGATTGAACTGGAGATACTGATGTAACTTAGGTGTGTGAAATTGCCCGATCACGCATTTGTATTTCTACGATTTTACATAAACACCGTACATGCAGGGCCGGCACAGCACAGCAAAATACACACCTCGAGTGTCTGAACATTTTATGAAATCTCCTGTATTGTGATCAAGGCAATAGTATAGATTACAAGGCATGCGCAAGAAAAGTTACATAAATCATATACCAGAGATTAGCTAAGACATGTTGTGCACTGTCCGCAACGTCTAAACAATGCAGTCAGTCGATTGTCAGACAGTTGTATTTTGGATGCTTTCATAGTACCATTAAATATAGTATTGTGCATTGGTTTTTATCCTCTGATGCGTATAAATTTTTTTTATTACAAGAAAAGAGCACTACGTATAGTTGCAAACATTAGATATGGTGAATCATGTAGAGAGGCTTTCAAGTCACTTAAAATTCTTACCTTTGTGTCTGTTTATATTTATGAAATATTGTGTTTTGTATATAATAACAAACAAAAACTATGGGAAACTAGAGTAAATCATAAATATCAAACAAGGAAAAAGTTTACTTACTACCAAACAAGCAAGATACTATGTTGTTCCAAAGAAGTCTACCTTTAACGGCTGTAAGTTTTTTAATATACTGCCTGAACATATCAAAATATTACCAAATATTCATAAATTTAAAAAGCAATAAAGTCTATGTTAATTGAGAAAACCTGTCATACAGTAGCCGAATGTATGTCCTCTTTTTGACGTACTTTCTAAATATTTATATGGCTTGTGATTTTTTGTTACGGTGTGTTTTATACATTGTATGTATAAAATAGTATGTTTTTAACACGCTTTTATTAGCTTCACCTATATGTTTGTTTGTTTATTTGTAACCGACTCTTTGGACTCGATTTTGACCCACTTTAAACGGACAGATTTAATTGAAACTTTGTACACTTACGAAGAACCGGTAACAATACAATAATTTGATAAGTTTATATCATTATCCTGACCAGGATCGCCAGTCCTTTCCTCACGTATCCTCTGCGTGAGAGCAAGAGGCTTAATATTGTAAATATATTCCATGATTCTCAGTTTGGTCGTTGGCCGAGCGGGCAAGTCTTAATATTAAGCCTCTTGCTCTCACGCAGAGGATACGTGAGGAAAGGACTGGCGATCCTGGTCAGGATAATGATATAAACATCAAATTATTGTATTGTTACCGGTTCTTCGTAAGTGTACAAAGTTTCAATTAAATCTGTCCGTTTAAAGTGGGTCAAAATCGAGTCCAAAGAGTCGGTTACAAATAAACAAACAAACATACAGGTGAAGCTAATAAAAGCGTGTTAAAAACATACTATTTTATACATACAATGTATAAAACAAACCGTAACAAAAAATCACAAGCCATATAAATATTTAGAAAGTACGTCAAAAAAGAGGACATACATTCGGCTACTGTATGACAGGTTTTCTCAATTAACATAGACTTTATTGCTTTTTAAATTTATGAATATTTGGTAATATTTTGATATGTTCAGGCAGTATATTAAAAAACTTACAGCCGTTAAAGGTAGACTTCTTTGGAACAACATAGTATCTTGCTTGTTTGGTAGTAAGTAAACTTTTTCCTTGTTTGATATTTATGATTTACTCTAGTTTCCCATAGTTTTTGTTTGTTATTATATACAAAACACAATATTTCATAAATATAAACAGACACAAAGGTAAGAATTTTAAAGTCGACGCGAAACGACGGACTCCTCGGGCGTGAGTTCAAATCCCATGGCTGAAATAAAAAAATATATTTTTTTTTCAGAAGTATCTGTTGGATCGTAATATGTTATAATATCAGCATCAATAAGCAATATAAATATAGTTTAAAAAAATATAGTTTAAAAAAACTAAAAAACACGCTTTTAAAGCACATCAAACTAAAAAGTGAAAAATAATTATTAATATAAACTGAAAACAATAATGAACGAAAAATACTAGTATTATTGTGAAAAAAGCGTGGGTTGCTCGATATACGAAAAATATGGCACAAAGCGCCCCACGCTTTTTTCACAATAATACTAGTATTTTTCGTTCATTATTGTTTTCAGTTTATATTAATAATTATTTTTCACTTTTTTAGGTTGATGTGCTTTAAAAGCGTATTTTTTAGTTTTTTAAACTATATTTATTTTTTCACTTTTTAGTTTGATGTGCTATGAAAGCGTGTTTTGTAGTTTTTTTTAAACTATATTTATATTGCTTATTGATGCTGATATTATAACATATTACGATCCAACAGATATTTCTGAAAAAAAAAAAAATTTTATTTCAGCCGTGGGATTTGAACTCACGCCCGAGGAGTCCGTCGTTTCGCGTCGACTAAAACTTGCCCGCTCGACCACTAACCGAGCTGAGAACCACCGAATATACTTACAGTATTAAGCCTCTGGCTCTCACGCAGATGATACGTGAGGAAAGGACTTGCGATCCTGATCAGGATAATGATATAAACTTATCAAATTATTGTATTGTTACCGGCTCCTCGTAAGTGTACAAAGTTTCAATTAAATCTGTCCGTTTAAAGTGGGTCAAAATCGAGTCCAAAGAGTCGGTTACAAACAAACAAGCAAGCAAACAAACAAACAAGCAAACAAACAAACATACAAGTGAAGCTAATAAAATCGTGTTAAAAAACTACAAAACACGCTTTCATAGCACATCAAACTAAAAAGTGAAAAATAAATATAGTTTAAAAAAACTAAAAAACACGCTTTTAAAGCACATCAAACTAAAAAGTGAAAAATAATTATTAATATAAACTGAAAACAATAATGAACGAAAAATATTAGTATTATTGTGAAAAAAGCGTGTGGCGCTTTGTGCCATATATTTCGTATATCGAGCAACCCACGCTTTTTTCACAATAATACTAGTATTTTTCGTTCATTATTGTTTTCAGTTTATATTAATAATTATTTTTCACTTTTTAGTTTGATGTGCTTTAAAAGCGTGTTTTTAAATTTTTTTAAACTATATTTATTGACGTTACATTTTGTAAACTTCAAACTGCGAAAACTTGCTTAAGTCAAATGGAACACCCTGTATGTATAATTAAATTCCTTTTTTTCTGATATAAGCATTGTGGGGGCTTAAGTTACAACTTTTTGAAATATTTGCGATTTTCTTAGAAATTCAAGAACTTTTAGTAAAAATGTTATCAAATTAACCATGATTAGAAACAATCAGGAATGCCAGTCATTCTATTATGTCAGAAAATACCACCGCGTTTAAATTACACCCACGAAGATTTCTTGAATTTGTTTATTATTTATGGAGAATGCGATGAAGTAATATCAAGAATTTGTAGTACATTTGTCACTAGATATCCACAAAAACGGAAAATAACACTAAACACTGTAACATGCCTATTAATTAGATTGAAGACACTGCATGCATAAACTAATCTACCATAAATTATTCTGTACTGCTGTGATATTGATATTACATTACATTGAATCTGTCGAGTTGATAAATATTATAGCAGCAATGCACCTAATTGTAAATGATTACGGATATTCGGACAAAGATATTCCGAATGAATTTGGTCATGCCTTGAACAAATTTCGTGATGGGTTGCATCATCTACTAAATCTTAGTTATACTAAATTTATTATTTACAACCATTTACAATCACGAGTTTTTAGCGAGTTGGTAAGTGTTACTAAACTGAAAAAAAATATTTTTATGTTATGTAAATTAATGAATTCTGTTATGTCGACGATTAGATCAAGGGAGAAATTAGAGGCAACTTAAACACTAACTAATACACTTTATTCTTTGCTTCTTTGCCGTCCTCCATTTTCATGCCCATCACCTCTTCTAGGGAATCCTTTTTCCTGCCGGCCCTAGTTCCACTCATACCAACTGTGGAGTACGTTTACAACAACCCGAGTAAGAGAATATACGACACTGATACAACAAATTCTAAAGGATCCTCATGGTTTAGATTTTTTAATTTCTATCGGAAAGTTATTAATAATAATAATTGATTAAAAATGGTTCTATATGCCTATAAATACGTTTTAATATTCAAATATATTAAACATATTGTTAATTTTAAGAAAAAAGTTGCTCTAGAGAAGCATAGATTAACACTTACTTTACAGATTTCTGTTCCGTAGAATTTAGATGGAGAAAGTATTAGAGCAGAAATCGCCTGAGTGTTTTATGAATGTTTATTCTGCGCACTGTCCCCTCTTAATTCTAAAAGTACTGTTCAGTTTCTATAATAATGATCCTTAAAAATATGGTGTAAATAATCTATATAAATAAGAATCAATTGCCACATGTACGACGAAGCATCACTTGAGAACGGCTCGATCGATTTGGCTGATTTATTTTTCGTTATGTTCGTAATTGCCAGGACAAGGTTTGTATGAAAGAAATATTTTTGGAAAATGCACGGGAAAAGTCGGAAATTTGGATGGTATTTTTATATGAAAAAAATCTTTGTTAAATTTTGACGTTTTGATATTGATAGGCATTACGTGAAATGAGGCACGGTTTGAGAGTTCTACTGTCACATGTTTTCATAACAAAAAAAAAACGTGCATGGCTTAAAGGTCTTGCAACCATTTGACATTTGACAACCATTTGACATTTTGCGAAGTGATTTCATTATATTTTCTTGGTTTAACGAAAAAAAACTGTGTTATCGGTGGTGATCTTTTGATGCATTGAAAATCGTTTGTGTGTTGAAAAGATTATTTTAGTGTCTTTGGAAAAATGTCACCAATAAGGCGTCGAAATATCAGTCGCTGTACGCGCAACGCAAGAGAAATAAATGATCGCTGAGTCGATGAGACTGATGAAGAGCGTAGACAGCGTTTGGAGGCAAATCGAATAAGAATTTCTCAAGCACGATCAAGTATGACTCGGGGATAACGGATACAGTCGAGTTCGACTCGCTCAGTTGGAGATAACGTACAAAATAATTTGAGACGTCGACTAAATTGACGGCCAAATGTAACAATTCGACATGAACGTTTGGCGTTCAGATACGATCCAACAGTCGATTACGCCGCGGATGTATCGGTCGACTTCGGAACCGTGAGCACTGTTTGTCAACATTGCAATGCTTTGAGGTTCCGACACGAGTCGTCAGGACTATGTTGTGAGAGCGGAAAGGTCAAATTACCACAATTCACACTGCCGCCAGAGCCACTGGCATCATTGCTTTCTGGCTAGGAACCTTTCTTACAGAATATACAAAAATACAACAGTACCTTCCAAATGACATCATTTGAAGCGAATGTAACTGAAGAACGAGGTTTTAGTCCAACTTTTAAGGTAAATTCATTTTCGACTGCAACACATATCACTTACACAAACAAACATTAACAATTGACAACGTTTCAATCAAGAATTTGTTTTCAATTTTCAGATTCAAGGACAAATTCACCATCGTGCAGGAACATTGTTACCCCAAGTGAATGATGATCAAAATTTCTTCAGGTATATTTCCTTGGAAATTCTGATGATGACATCAATCAGCGTTGTGCCATCAGTCGTGCGGTAAAGCTAGAGATTATTGCGCAACTGCAACAACTCTTACAGACCACAATGTTTTGGTTAAATTGTTCAAGACTGCACTAGAAATGATGCCTTCGGATGAATAGTGACCAAAGCAGACAAAAGACCAACAGACGAACATGAAAGACGCTTCAATGCACCGACGTTGAATGAAGTTGCCATTGTGGTTGTTGGCGAGGATGTGGTGTCTCGCGATATTGTGATTCGACGGTGTGATGGTAATAACCTCATTTAGTTTCCACTTAATTTTTGTCAATTCACAACGTCGAAAGAAGAATTGATCACGAAAGTGCTTCCGAATATTGCTACAAATTACAAAAACCATGTTTGTTTGAGCGAACGAGCTATTTTGGCAGCGAAAAAATAAGGACGTAGACGATTTGAACATAAAAATTCAAAGCCAATTGCATTCATTTAAGTCGATCGATTCAATTACCGATCCAGGTCATCAATTATCCAACTGAATTTCTGAAATCATTGGTTTTCCAGGAATGCCGCCGCACAATTTGCAGCTGAAGGTAGGCTCGGTGATAATCATGTTACGCAACCTGAACCAACCGAAACTATGTAATGGAACAAGACTCGCTGTTAAGAAGCTGATGAACAACGTGATTGAAGCAACGATAATCATAGGAAAGTTCAAAGGTGAGGAAGTTCTGATTCCAAGAATACCACTGAGTCCAACCGATTTGCCGTTTCAATTTAAGCGTGTCCAGTTTCCTGTTCGCCTTGCATTCGCAATGACGATTAATAAATCGCAAGGTCAATCGGTGGAAGTGTGTGGAATGAACCTTGAATTGCCATGTTTTTCCCATGGGCGTTCTCGAGAGTAGGTAAACCATCGACGTTATTCGTTTTCTCTCCGACGGAAAGACAAAAAATATCGTTCATCACTAAGCGTTGCGATGAACGCATTACTTAATTTTCGTAAATATTTGTAATATTCCAATATGGGTGCTCTGCAACATGGTCTCAACATTAAATCCTAATTAAAATAATCTATCTATCTTCTATCTATATCTATTTTTGTAAATTGACAGGACGACGACTGTCGGGCCAGCTAGTATAATAATAAAGGAAAGATAAATCACGTTTTAAAACATTTTAAGGAAATATAGTAATTATTCTTATAAATATTGACCACTATGAAAACAACACACCGTATTTTTGGTTGCCTGCTATCATTTATTTAAATGACCATTTCATTAGCACTTATTTACGGGTACCATTCATTATTACGGAGGTGACCATTGTCACAAACATTGTCGATAAAAGTCGCTAGAGTGCCAATTGTTATTTTAAGAGTGGGTCCTCCTTATATTGAATCTACTTAACACATTTATAAAAGCTTGTTTTAAAACACTCCGCATTAATTTTGTTTCCATTAATTTTTTTCTAAAATATCTTATTAAACTAAGTATTTAAACTTCAGGAATTACTCTGATGAAAGACACATTGTTCTTGATCTAACCATGTTATCCAACCTATCTGAATAATTATAATTATAGAGCACTTGGTTTAATTACTAGACCTCCATTATGATTTATGGTGCCCTATTCAGGCAATGCCTGATATTATTTTGTCATAAATAGTCCCTTTTGCGGCGTACCAAATTCAGCACTTGATGTCATAATAATATAGGGTTTAGTATAACTTTCACCGCTAAAATTTAAATATAATTCAACGCTTCAAAACGGAAATGGAATAATTTGTGTCAAAATGGTTATTTTAATTAAAATACCACAGTAAACTTCACACACATTACATGTATTTGTGTGTTGTAGGGTGGCAAATTATGCTGAAGTGAAAATATTTCCAAAAAAAGTAATAAAATGAATTATTAATTTTGTTAATACTTTTATGTTTTCATTATTATTATTTCTTTATTAATGCCGTATTTTTGTAATAGGGAATAAATATTTATTGTATTTTTAATGCCGTAGAATCCTGTTATATTTTTTAAATTTTTTCAAATATTTGCTAAATTTTCAATTTACTCAATTTATAAGTAATCATTTTTCAAACCTCCGATTAACCAACATATATAAAAATAATATTTGTTAATTATTTGACCACATTTATAGACCTAAGCTTGTGATAGTTTAAATGTAAATGTACTGCTGTGGCTCTCACTAAATATTATAGAATAACTCACAACAACATTATTTTCCACTCAGCTCGAAACAAAGGATCCCGAACTGCAGTGATAAAAAGTGCTACCACATCAATCAATCGCTGTTCGCCAAAAAAATTTAGGGAAATGTAACGTTTTGACAACCTGAATGTTAAAAAGTGAAATATCACGTGAAAGTGTGACCCAAATTCTAGAATTCCGACCTATACTTTGTGCTCTGTTTACCAGCAGATGAGTGTGCCTTTTATTTGATAAATTACTTGAGACTTTGGCCACGTTTTATACTTGCAAACAACTGAATCCAGCTCTTACTTCCCTATACTTCGCAAACTCTGTGTTTATCCCGTATTTCCAACGGACCACTAGATATTCATGGCGATGTCTGCTTTTAGTACTGGGACTTTGGAGTCCTTTTGGATTAAACCTTTTTAGTAATTGCTCTGTCATGCTTTGAGACACTTTATGAATAAAATTCTTTTTATGAGAATATTTTAAAAAACAACTGTAATTCTCAAGTCTATGCAATCCTAAAAAGATTGCTACTGAAAACTTGTTTAATTTAGATTTTTAATCAAATACACTACACAACTACGAACACTAATAAACTTCACATACAGTGCATCGCTAAAATATGGAACAAATTAATGGCACATTTGTAAGAAAAATTATCGGACAGCTCGATTTTTTGCTATAAAAGGTTGACCCATATTGAAAGTATGACGTTATCAGTATTTCTCTAAATGGGACACCCAATACATTTTTCGATATTTGGGTTAGATAATTGATTAAGGCATATTATTGCAAATCTAATCATACGGGGTTGGGTATCTTTATCCTAAAGGTCCCTAAGTTATACGCAGCATTTTCCTAAAGCACTATATTTGTTCCTACAACATAACTGGATCTTTTGCTGTAGAACGTTTACCGTGTTCTAATTTAGTCTGTAAAGGTGCATATACAGTATTGGAAAAATTTTACGTAGAGTGCCTGTTTGTGTGTGTGTATAAAGGATAAAAATAGCAAAGTTATGCATGGGAGAGGAAGAGGAATTATGTATCAACGTTGCTTCATTGTACGTTGTCTTTGTGAAGTAAAGAGGACACCCCCTATCATATCCCTTCTTTCCACACACAGTTTATTGTACAGATATTAGGTGTTTAGGAGAATTCTAGGGATTTGCAAATATTCTCTTTATCTAAAACTAATAAGAAAAACAAAGACAGGGATAGTGAATTGGCCATTCGGGGTAAATTCTCCTAAAGCCCCCAAAAACCACGAAATTGCGAGTACGACCATTAGTTTTCGTAATTAGTAGCGGGACAAGTACTGCCAATAAATTATTCATCTTTAGGTCATGCGCTGCGATGGCCCGCCCTTCATCAGATCAGGTAGCCGATGACACTGTTGGTAATGTTTTGGTTAGTAAATTTCAAAATGTTGCGATGTATAGTTGTTATTTCTCTAAATAACTACGTATCCCTGTTTATGTCGAGAATTTCTAGTTATTTAATGCATATTGTTTTTAAAATGCATCAAAAAAACTCAGTGGCAATTCTTTGAGTAATTTTTGGCCATTTGGCGTGAAAGCAAACTGGTATTCTGCTATTAAATAAAAATAAATTTACAAATATTCTAACGAAAATAAAATAAGAAATTCTAAAATGAAATAGATTTAAAAAAACGTATTAAAATTGAAATAAAACATTTTTTTTTCTAAATGATATTTTATAAGGGACTCAAAAGTGTCGCCTGTTGCGCCTGACAATACCCTAATCGGTGATAAAATTCGTTCCTGGCATTTAGAAGCATATCAGGAGTCACACTCTGTAGGGTGGCAACAATTTTAGCACGTAACTCTTGGAAGTCACGCGCTCGCTTGTGTTCATGTTTATAAATTTGCGAGATTGCATATCCCCACATAAAAATCATTAGGCGTCAAGTCGGGGGATCTTAGTGGCCAATTTATTGTGCCTCTTCCAATTATAAAACTATCGGGAAAAGTGTTGTCTAAACACTCTTGCACCCTTCTTGCATTATGAACAGAACCATCATTTAAATAATTACGAACATAGGATGGAATATTGCAATTCGATTTTGCAGAATAACGTGCAGCCAAACAATGATTTTTTGGGAATGATTTTATTTTCGGACGAGTCTAGGTTTATAAATTTGGGATTATTTAACCGACATTATACAAAATATTGGACACAGGAAAATCTAAATTTATTACGGGAGGGTAACTTTCAAGTGCGGTTCGGTTTCACTGTTTGGCTTGGAATAATCGGTAGAAGAATCATTAGTCCAATAACATTTGAAGGACCTCTGACGTGTCAGATACTTGAGATTTCTGCAAAATAAAGTTGAGGACAGCTTAGCTGAATTATCTTTCCATTTACGACAGGGAATGTATTTCTAACAAGATGGCGCTCCTCCCTATAATTTAAAGATAGTAATTGATTACCTTCAACGGAGATTCAGAGAAACCGTAATTTCGACGATTGGTCCTGTGAAGTGGCCTCCAAGATCAGTTGATTTAACATCCCTTGATTTCTTTGTTTGGGGTCATTTAGAAAATATTGTCTACGCAACCGCTGTTACAACCCGTGAAGACCTGGAGCTACGAATACGACGAGCAATTATTAGAATAACGGCCCAATTAGCGAACGTTCTTCGAGAAACAGCTATACGAGTTCAGAAGTGCATTGACGTTAATGGACAGCATTTTGAACAACTGTTGTAATGTTTTGTGTTTATTTTTGTATTCCAAAGCCACCTTATGTATAACAAGGTAATTAGAACAAAATTGTGTTTTCTTATTTTCTTTTAGCTGTAATTTTGTTTGTACCTATTTATCGCACATTTTAATATGATATATGAATACATTCCTTATTAATAGTGCTAATAAATGGTACCACGGTACCAATATGGTTCCATTTGAAAAAATTGAGTTTTTTCCCCAAAAACCATTTTGATGAACTTTATTTGCTCATAAATCACGTAATTTAGTATTTTTGACGGGATTTCGATTTTTCTAGCATTACACGGGTCATTTAGGATAAATTGGAACCGTCATGGCACACTGAAATGGAAAACTAAAAATTATATTATAAAAAATATTGACACTTGATATGGGCACTGATTTGGTAGGTCAGCACTCAATTTGTTATACTCTACTACACCATTATGGAAGATGGAACAATCTGTTGATGCTTTATTAGCTTATTTAATTACAAAACAATCGTTTCCTCGCGTATTATATTCATGTACATACACTTTTACCAAAATATTTTTTAGATAATCTGGGGCAATATTTTTACTAATTTTATGTATAAAAAGTTACATTATGTAGTTAAAAAAATCCCTTATATTCATCCAGTTTAAACATTTTGACATCCTCTATTCTGGTATAGATACTACATTTTAAAATAACTCTCATGGCTCTATTTTGTAACTTTTGTAAAAGTTCCAGATCCGTCATCTTAGCCATATAGAATATCGGGCTACAATAAATAAAATGAGGTAATGCTATAGAATTTTATACCGCTTTCTTTGTGTTTACGGATAAATGCCAACTGACACATTTAAGAACTCTATTTTTTTTTGATATTTTGTTGTAAATATAATCAACATGGCTTTTAAAAATTAAATTGCAATCAACGATGACTCCTAGATATTTAATTTCTGAAATCATTGTCAAATTTACTGCTTGAAGAGAGAATGTCAAATTTCTGTCTTTAAATATGTTGAAGTTTTGCTGATTACTTATGAGCATACTTTAAGTTTTTGTTATGTTCAATTTTAATTTATTTTTTTCTAACCAATTTGAAACACGCTCTAAATCATAATTTACTTTTCTTGCTAACTCTCCAGGATCATTTTCATCAATGTAAATAATGATATCGTCAGCAAAAAAGTGATATTTACAATACGTAAAATTTTTTGACATATCATTAATAAAAATTACAAAAAGCAGATTTCCAAGTGTACTACCTTGAGACACTCCCACATCTATGCTTCGTTTACTCGACACTACATTTTCACATTTCACTCTTTGCCTCCTAGTGTTTAAGTAACAATCAAACCACTTCCATACCACACCACTAATTCCATACCGACAACTTATCTAACAAAATTTTCCTATCAACCGTCTCAAACGCTCTTTCTATTTTCTTATACCTAAGGAAGTATAGAAATCGTGATTTTTTTTCTACCTCGAGATTTTGATTGATATATACGTTTTGACCCCTCCTGAATCCATTCTAACTATTTTCTGAATGATGTCTATCGATGTGAGTGTGTGGATGTACGTATGTGTGCGTGCTTGCGTGCGTGTGTGCGTGCGTGTGTGCGTGCGTGCGTGCGTGCGTGTGTGTGTATCCGCGATAACTAAAAAAATACTAAGGAGAGACTTCCCACATTTGGCAGTTAAGATTTTCAACAGCATTTTAGGTGACACATTAAATTTGGTGAATGTGGTACCACCAGAAGAGACATAATGAATGGAAGAAGAAAACAGGTACAATTTTGGGGAAAAAAAAAACATTTTTTATTGTATTGCTGGACGAATCTCGACGAATTATAATAAAAAAGCGTAACTTTATGGAAAAAAAATCTGTCGGCATGTCTGTAGTATCGCGATAGCAGCCACAGTTTCTGAGATAAAGCTTTCAAATCTGGTACATATGTTCTAAAGGCCAAAGACACTGATAAATTCGATGATGAGTAAAATTGGCCAGCTGAAAGGAGATCCACGGGACCCAAACTTTTTGTATTTGCCTTTACAAAAAAATATATTCTTGATGGAAAATTATAAATCATGTTTACAATATTAAGCCATTAAAATATATTTTCCTAGTACCTAAATAAAGCTGATGTAAACTGAAATATTTTACACATTTGGCCTCATAAAATGGGGTTAGGATAAATTTAACAGTTTGACATTTCAATGGTCTAATTTAGTTACAAAAATGTCAATGTCAATAAGAAGAAATTATTAAAATATATGACATGAATTATTATTGACAGTATCGAATGACGCTGATAATTAATTATTTAAAAATTTTAATGAAACATTTCAAGGTACGCTATTAAAATTTAATTGAAGTAAGTGAAAAATTAAATAGAATGATTTTTTTAGATCAGGATGATACCTACTGGTATAAGAAAGTTATGTGCTGGCCACATCAACCTAAAAATATTACTCCTGTCATTCGTCCTTCATCCATAGCTTCCTTCCATTCATTAATAACATACTGTAATGCACTTTCACAACTAAAGCCTTCTCTAATGTCAGATTGAAATCTATTAAGTATTTGTTTTTCTTGAACAAAATTAAAAAATTGCAGACATACTACTTTTTCTAACATTTTTTCGAAAGATGGCAACAAATTTATAAGTCTGCATTTTTCAGACTTAATGGTTTTTGGAACTTTTCTTATAGGGATTATTGTCGATACTTTTAAAGACCTAAGCACGAACCAGTTTCTAAGGAATTATTAATTATGTTTATTAACGGATCAGATAGAACATCAAAATGATTCCTATAAAACGACATATCAATTTCATCTGGACTACTCTTATTGGCTAATTCAAATATACTTTTAGTTCTGACTTTGTTAATAATTTAAAAATTTGCGTTTTTACTCCGCCCAACTCGGTAATTTTGAGGTTATAATTATTGTTATGAGGTATACTACTTACTATCAACAGGACCATCAACAGTTTGTTTTAATCCATAATCATTACAACATCTTTTAAGTATTTTTGTGTATATATAATTATTAGATATCCATTTCACATTAAAATCCCCCAAAAGTAAAAGTGTACCTTCTATATTTAAAACATTTTGTTCAATCCAATTTTCCATAAAGTTAAGAAATACTGAATGAAACTCCTTTGGGGAGTGATAAATTCCACCAATACTGTAATTCATAATTTATTTTAATCCTAACGACTAAAAACTATACATTTTTTGTCGATACAATGTGAACAAATATTATTGACTTGAATATCCCAACGAATATAATAAGCCACTCCCCCAGTAAAACGGCTTTCTGAATTTAATCTTACCAATTTATTTATCAAGATTTCGCAATCTTCAATATCTGTTCTAACACGAGATTCCGTCAAGCTGACTACTGCGGATTTGTAGACTGCTATAAAATATTTAAGTTCATCTATATGAGTAAGTAAACTTTGAATATTAAGAACAATTATAGTAGTCATAATATTCCCTTTTTTTACATTCTTTTTTCGACTTAATTGCTGTTCCCCGATATTCTTAATTTTTTGTTTTTCCAACATAATATTTTGCTGATAAACAGGACAACAATGATCAAAGACCGAGTGATTTGCATTATGGCTATGTTTCATTAATCATTAGCCTGTAGCAATTTATACATTTATGATCTAATTTATTACAAATTTCATTTCTATGACCTTCTTTCTCAAACTTTGTACATTTTTCAGACTTACATTCTTCGGATCTGTGGTTAAAACCACTACATCTGAAACATCGAAAAACTTTGATGTATTCGATAGGGTGTCCACCCTATGCCTAAACATCCATTATCTATAATCGCTTTAAAGGAATCAGGATCACACTCAACAGTAGTCATGTATCTTGTTTTCATCTTTATTACTACTACCTTAAACTATTTTAATTACCAACTGTGGATTCTGGTTAATTATACAGTTAATTATCTGATCGCCATTACAGTTTTCTTTGAAATCTAGAATTTGCACACGTGAATTTCTTTGTTCCAGAATACTGAATTGATAATTTTTTCCCAGTTTTTTTCTGCAGTCTTTTTAACTTTTTACTTTTACATTTGATAAGGACACCTCCATCCTTAACATTTTTTATTTGAGTTATTCCTACTTCTAGTTCTACTTATTAGAATGCATCAAAAATTTATACAATTAATGCAGATTAGGTATTACTTAATCTATAGTAATTAAATGGTTATCCTGCTCTAGGGAAAACCTTGATTTACTTTTAATTGCTCTGTTCAGAAACGCCATTGATATTTATTGCAGGTGTATCGATAAAATGTTTCAGTTGAATCACCGCTTAAAAAAATCGCACCGATGAGAGAGTAAGAAAGAGTTCACATTAATTTAGTGATACTGTTTTGAGTCTATTTTATATGAATTCATAATATTTGATAATAAAAGGTTTTAGAATAAATATAGTTAAAAAAAACTAGAAAACACGCTTTTAAAGCACATCAAACTAAAAAGTGAAAAATAATTATTAATATAAACTGAAAACAATAATGAACGAAAAATACTAGTATTATTGTGAAAAAAGCGTGGGTTGCTCGATATACGAAAAATATGGCACAAATATTTTTTGGGAAGCCGGTCCAAGAGTCATGGAAATTGTTTGGTGACTAGAAGACATGAAAAAATATAAAAGATTAAACCCGCAATATTTTTATTTTTCTGCTGCATCTCTGTTATTTTAATTTTTTTAATCGGTAGAAACATTATTTATAAAAAAAGAAGTAAGCTTGTAGTTTCTTCTGCCTTGAAGACTGTCAAACTTGGTATTTTATAATACTAATCTTTTTAAATTGCTGATTTAACCGTTTTTAACATTTAAATCTATGTCTTCATTAAATCTATTAGGTGTACAAAAAACTCATAGAATTGTGGGAAAATCAATTTTCTTATTGTACCTAATACGAAATTTTTGTTTTTTTAGGGAGATATTAATTGAAATTGGAGGTATTTTTTTCAAACATTCTATTATTTGAAAATTTTAGCAACCTGAAGCACAGGCTACCGTTAACTGATGGGTATAAAATTTTCTAATCTTTAGTTTTACTCTCTTATACCTAATATAAGAAAGTATAATAATCGTGATTTTTTTCGACCTCGAGATTTTGATTGATTTATACGATTTGAACCTTCCTGAATCCATTAAACTTATAAAAAATGCAAACACACAACCATTCCCACTGACATTACCAGTACTGGTGGCGGGATTCGAACCCGTAGCCGATCGAAAGATTATCTAGTCACACTTACCATTACATGCCCTAGCCAACTACTCCACTGAGCCTGCAGGGAGGGATTTAAAAGTAACTTTAAAAAAAATAACGCTACTATAAATAATACCTATTCATATCATCGTTTTTATAGCAGCTATTTTCATAATTTAAAAAGATGCAGTAACCACAATTATTTTTTAAAAGTGTATCGTATCACTAGTTAAAATCCATACCTCAAATTTACCCAATAGAAAAACTTAGTCATTTTTAGCAGCAACTGATAGATGCTATCAAATTTGTTTAACGATTCATCAAACAAACTGTCTTACCTTTTAAAGTCTTAGTAACCGTCCGCGTCCGTCAGCAAAAATCCAAACTGTAATATTTTAAGACCATTTATTCAACCAAAGCCGCATTCGTGATCACATCTTGAAAACTCGTTAACAGGGTTATATGAAAGGAAAAGTTTTGTTGTCGAAGTTTGCTGAAATTTTACTTGACCTTTCAGTTCATAAAGTATGTTGATAACTTACGAACTACATTTTTTTTAAGGTTTTTCTCAATATGTCAGAAATGCTGTTTGAAATAATGTGATAATAATAAAAGTTAGGTTATGGTCGCCTCGAAAGTTGGAATCACTCAAGTTTTGTTAGTCAAGTAAAATTCTACTCAGCTTTATATTTGATAAAGTAATATTAAATCTGGTTTAATTTACAATATATCAGACAGAAGTGGTGAAATTATTGCAATTAAAAAGCCATAAATATCAATAAAACTCAGGATTATTTGCACAGATTTTGTCTAATTAAATAATTAGATTTTGACATAAAAATATTACCCACAGAGTCAGAGCTAGATGGGAGCGAGGGAGCAACACTGCTCCTAGCATAACATTGCGCTCATCCTTGAAAGTTTGATTCATACATAATTATTTGTGGCAATTACAAAAGTATAGAATAAATTATTTCTACATCAAATGATGGAAAGTTATCGAAGATATCTCAAAGAAGTTGATTTCTAGTTTCAATTGCGCCTTTTGGTTTTTGGCAGATAACATTTTAAAATTACTTCATGACTTTCATGAATCAATCAATCAATCTAAACAATATATTTAAATATTATACATAATGGTCAATTTCGGGATTGTTTGGACCAAAAAAAAAATAATACAATTTATTACAGCTGACGCGTTTCGTTGATTTTATTCAACTTCTTCAGAGCCTACAATAACTTTAAATATTGTTAAAAAGTTGATTGAAGATGAAGTTACTTTGTGAAAATCCATTTTGATTTAAAAAATTATAAACACTTTTTTACTTGTCTAATTTTCACTTTATTTGTTATTTTACAACTAGTTTCATCCTATTCGGACATTTTCATATAAAATGAATTATACATGTATAAATTATACGTGTATAATTTAGTTTACTTGAAAATGTCCGAACAGGATGAAACTAGTTGTAAAATACCAAATAAAGTGAAAATTAGACAAGTAAAAAGTGTTTATAATTTTTTTAAATTAAATTAAATATTGTTGTTTATATATAATAACAAAAAGTGGGCAAAGTAACATAAGCATTTAAAAAACTTACAACTATAAAAATCTCTGTTCATATATGTAGTTAACATCACCCAACTAGCCAGCAAAAGTCATGGTACACCATGATGCAAGGGAAAGACACGACCGTGTTCAATGTAAACAGTAAAAAAAACACAAGTTCTGTATATGTATATCTTTTATTGAAAGAGTACTTTAGGATAATAGTCAAAGAGAACGTGAAAATGTACTAGAAAAATAACTACAGCAGTATTAGTGTAAGTAGAAGAAAAAGACACATCGCATAAGTCATGGTACAGCATTAATAATCAATAAGAAATACAATCTAAGAGTATGTCAAACAATACTATGGAAAAATCTAGTACCCCGTGGGATATCCCTTCAGTTTCAGAACTTCCTGCAATCTTTTTGGCATTGAGAGGACTAATTTTTGAGTCACAGTTGCAGGAATGGCATTCCACTCTTGAACGATAAGTTTTTGTAAGTCTGCCTTGCTACTTATAATATGTTTCCGCAGTTGTCCCTCGAGTACATCCCATAGGTGCTTTATGGGATTTAAATCGGGACTCTGAGGTGGCGTTACAAGCATGTGTGGGGTATTGTATAATATCCATTATCGAACAGCATAGGCTGTATGTTTAGGATCATTATCCTGTTGAAAGTAGTAATCCTCCCGTAGACCTAGTTTTTCAGCGCTGGCGTTCAAATTTTCTTTTAAAATGTTCAAATAGACATGCTGATTCATGATTCCTTCCCAATTATTACAAGATTGCCCACCCCGGAAGCTGCCATGCAGCCCCATATTATAATACTTCCTCCTCCCTGTGTCACTGTCTTAACAGTATTTTTTGGATTCAGTGCTTCGCCTCGTTTTCTCCATACTTTGCCACGTCCGTCACATCCAAAAATGCAATAGCGGCTCTCATCGGAAAATATAACTTTTTCCCAAAATGCTGCTGTTGCGGATTTGTATTTTTTTGCAAATTCTAAGCGCTTCTTCTTATTAACATCGCTCACGAACGGTTTCTTTCGTGGTGTACAGGCCTGATACCCACCTCTGTGAAGTACTCGGCGTGCTGTGTCTGCATGAACTGCTTTACTAAACCTTTCTTTTATTTCTGTCGCAATTTTTGGGGCACTTACGCGAGGATTGTCTCGAACCATCCTCACTACTTGACGTTCTTCTCTTACTGCGAGCTTTCGCGGCCTTCCGGTTTGGACTTTATTTTCTATCCTGTTTTCATTTTCGAATCTGTTAACTACCTTCTGTATTGTTGATCGACTTCTTTTTATTATCAGTGCTATTTCTGAGTAAGACTTCCCATCGTTATGCAAATTGATGCTAATTTTTCGCTCTGACTCCGTCAATTCTTTACGACTCATTTTGCAATCGAATAAACTCAAATGTAATGTTTCGCTCTCGACAACTCCAGTGGAACTGATGCATGCTTACAATGTTTCATGAATTAACGTATGCCTGAACTTGTTACAACTTGCAACAGTAGCGGATAATGTCACGGTTCTTAGCTGTACCATGACTTATGCGACGTATATTATTCTTATAATTAGAATTAAACTGCTCTCGTTATTTTTCTAGTAGACTTTGACGTTGTTTTTGACTATTGTCCTAAACTACACTTTCAATAAAAAGATGTACACGGAACTTTGTGCATTTTTTTTACGGTTTTACATTTAACATTGTAGCGTTTTTTCCTTTGCGTCGTACTGTACCATTTTGCTGGCAAGATGTAGTTAACATCACCCAAACACATTTGTAATATTATTTAGTTCTTACTTTTACATTAACGACGCTTATTTTTATATAAAAATTTTTCAAAAAAATTCAGTATTGTTTTCATGACTTTTTATAATATTTTCAAAAAAAATGGAGACAAATCAGATGACTAGGAGTATTTTTATTAACTACAGAGATTTTTATAGTTGTTAAGTTTTTTAAACGTTTATATGTATTACTTTGCCCACTTTTTTGTTATTATGTATAAACAACAATTTTCTATGATTTTTGACATTTAATGTTATTATAGGCTCTGAAGAAGTTGAATAAAATCAAGGAAACGCGTCAGTTGAAATAAATTGTATTATTTTTTGTCAAAACAACTCCGAAATTGATCATTAGGTATAAAAGATTTTACTGGACACAACATTAAATTGCAGAAGTTAAATATTATATACAAACTTATATACATTTCGACGTCCACGCCCAGAGCCAGACAAGCATCTACGGTGCGAGACACCGTGGCAATTGAAGGGCTGGATGGGGGTGGAATCGATTAAATACCTAACAATTAAACTTAAAATACTAACACCTATACTAAATTAAAAAAGGATATATTTAATACATATCATTAAGAACTTATGCCTAGGTTAAAATAAAAAAATAGCATTAAAAATAATTGATAAAAATGACTAAAAACTATGATTAAAAGATGTTTCATTGTAAATGTTGTTTATAAATTAAGAAAAAAATTTCAATCTCAAAAACGCTTCTTAAGATAATTTGTCTGCTGAGCGTCTATATCACACCGCTTAATTTTGATTTTTAACAATTTTTGATTTGATCCAAAAGTTATATTTAATTACAAGATGTAATGAATTTTTCAAGAAATAATTAGAAAGAAATGTTGAGGAATAAAGGAAACAAAAAGACAAAAAGAGAAAATAGATTAATTCAGAATTTTGGTGTGGTTGGCCTACAAGGGTTGTCGAAAGATAAGCAATAGATAGGTCTGGTGAGGTAATTAGTGTTTTATTCTTAAGGGTGCGTTATACTACACAATTTGTGTGATGTTGTTTAATAACGGACTATTTGATAAATATTTATATTTATAAAATTTTTGTGAAAAGTTTTTAATATTCGTATAATCCGTTATGGGTACAATATCGTTACAACACTCATGTAGATCTCTGATGGAGGTGTATCTATTTGATTTTGATATGAGGTGGATATATTTATTTTCTAAAATCGAAGGTTTCTTTAATGTCGTCACACACGCACTGCACCACGGTGGCGCCTCATATGTTAGGGCCAGCCTCAATATACACGCGTATATTATTTTTTTTGCTTGTTCTACTCAGTTTATAACCTTTTGCTATTAGTGGGAATACACTTCTGGACAGAGCGTAAACCTTTCGGACGGTTTAATTAATATGGTTCGAAAATATTTGTCCAAATATACCCCAAGACACTTGACACTCTTTTTTGCTTGAATTTAGATTTCATTTATCGAAATTGGCGTCAAGATCTTAGTATTCAACAAATTTCGAGAGAACACGATCGCCTCCGGTTTCCCAGGGTTAACCATAATCTTCCATCGGTCATAGTATTCCATAGCACGTACCATGTGCCTTTAATAGCTGAATCGGCAGTCGAGCGGTCCAGCCATGGCTGTAAAGGCTGTGTCGTCGGCGTACACGGCCAATTTTGTATTACGGAATTGAAAAGTCGGTAAACATATTCCTATATTAACAGAGAAAGGTTTTTTTTTCAATTAACACGATATTTGTCATAATTGATTAGAGATAATTTAATGATTTGCATACAATTTATTCCTCATCTTTTATAGGGGTGGAGAAATAATTATGTCCAAAGGGTTTTTTTATTTGAAAACAGTTTGTGTGTCATTTTTGGAAAACTCCAAAAAGAAATCTAATTAAAAGGTACCCCGTATAGTACATGGCCAAGATTAACTGTTTTCGTGAAAATGTATTGTTGAAGTCAGTTGGAAACTCGATAGTAAGAATTGTATTTTACGAGTTTAAAAATAAATTGTACTTATGGAAATAAGAAAAAAACATGAACATCAATTAAAGTAAACCAAAAATAAAGATGTAATTTAAAACAAATTAGGTATCCTTCTTGGTAAAAGTTCTAATAAAATAAGAAATGAAATCGAAATATAATAACGACAAAAATTATTGCCAATTATTATTTTCTAACTTTTACAAAAAACTTATCAAAGATAAGTATAACAATTATTTTTAAACAACTTCTTTCCCGGCTATTTGCCAGACGCTGATTAGTGCGACGGACTCAATAATGTTATTTTTAATTATAACTATTGTGTTCAGTAAAACCAAAAATAAATAACACAAAAGTACTCACCAATGCAACAATCACATTAAAACTTTAAAACCTTCACAGACACATGTATCTGTATCTTTGCGTTGTCAATGTGACCTTTTCAAAGCATTAGGAATACTAAGATTCCCGGTTACTTCCGGGGCTTTGAAATAGTCACACTGACAAAGCAAGATGCAGAAACACGTGTCTGGGAATGTTTTAATGTGATTGTTGTAATGGTGAGTACTTCTTTTTTTATTTTTTTTTTGATTTTAATGAACAGAATAGTTATAATTAAAAATATCATTATTCAGTAAGTCGTACTGAACATAATGTGCATATTATCTTTTATATAATTCAATATTTAGCGTTTACCAAATAACCAGTAAAGTAGTCGTTTAAAAAGATATATTATTTTATTATCTATAATAAGTTTTTTTTTGTAAAAGTTAAAAAATAATAATTAGCAAAAATTTTTGTCGTTATTATATTTCCATTTCAATCTTTATTCAAAAATACATACCAATTTCTCACGAGTCTGCGAAATTTAAATTTTCCGGATTACCTTTACTGGATATACTTTCTATTATAAATCGAAAGGTATGCCCTGAAGTGGGTTGGAACCTTTGATGTATAGAAAACACTGACGCAGTCTTCCAAACACCACATACTGCATTCGATGTGCGTTTTGCCAACCAAGTTGCCATCATTTGAAGATAATTAAAACTTTTCAGTTTTAATCATCTTCACTACGTCAATCGTAGCAAAAGTACGGACTTTTCACATATTCTATTTTACTCAAGCCATTAATGTCAATGGTTAAAGTAAATACCTCACCCTCATGACGATTTCTGGTCACCTCATTATGCATAGGTTTTGACCTTAATAAGCTGCCATCAATAAAATAAAAATAAAAATCCTTATAACAAATTTGATTTAAGTAATTCTTTCGGTTCTTGTGCACCCCGGCGCCCCCATAATCAATAAATGCAATTTAGTAAATACAAAACAAAACATTATAAATCTGGAGTTTGAAATACGGCTTTAAGTTGAAAACCTGCAATCACGTTTCAGTATCTTTTGACAAAATAAAAACTACATTTGATTTATTCTAAAACTGAATTTCACAGACATGCCAATTTTTGTTTAATTAACGCTCCAGAACAGATGTCCGCTAAACTGACATTGATCAAAGTGCTTTTTAGATTAATTTTTGGCGGTAATCCATATGGAAAACAAGTGAATCAACATTTCTCTCTTTATTTACTGCTTTATTACCATTTTTTTTTCTAAACATAACTGTTTTGTTGAGAAACTCTTAAAAATACTTCGATATGCAAAATTATATTATTCGCAATATACAGAATGTTTTTTTGTCAATTATTAAGGCTCGGTGACGGTGACATCGGATTTTTAAATGTGCGGTGTCACTGTGGCAACGGAGTTGAGATCTGAAATACTAGTAATTAATAGAGTCCGTATCTCTGATTTCCAGAGGGATTCTGACTTATACGATACTAGTGACGCGTAATTTACAGTGATTTTTCCATATCATTCTCATTATTGGTCAATTATTTCATTATCAGTTGTTAATCATAAAACAACAGTTCTCTAATACTTTTGTAAAGTTACAGTAGTTAAAAATATAGGGCATTAACTATTAG
>JANEYF010001424.1:0-42500 GCA_029963845.1 Rhamnusium bicolor
ACAACTGTCAACTAACAGTAATGCTTATTATTTGTTTTAAACCACAGGCTACTAAATTTTACTGAGTTATCTGTGAATTTGGTCGTTTTTAGAAAAGCATTTTTCAAATTTTACTGATTACTAACTACTTTGCATGCAAGAATGCCCTTGATGAAGAGGATTTCTTTGTTCAAATTTTGAACACTTTATTGACAATTTTACGACACATAAAACCTTAATGATCATCTAAAAATTGATATTTTTAGAAAATTATACAAATAAGTACATATACCGGTTCGAACAGGGTCACGATTTGGTACAACAGCCCTTTTCTTTTTTTTCCTTCGATTTTGAAGAATAAAATCGAAATCCCGTCAAAAATACTAAATTACGGATTATGAGCACAATGTAGAAAATGAAGTGGTCATCAAAAATGAGTAAATTTCAAATGGGGGGAACAACTCAATGTTTTCAAATGGAACCATATTGGCACCGTGGTGCCATTTATTAGTACTATTAATAAGGAATTTATTCATATGTCGTATTAAAATGTGCGATAAATACAAACAAACTTACAGCTAAAAGAAAATATGAAAATACAATTTTGTTCTAATTAAATGTTACGAAGTAACTAACTAAGGTGGCTTTGAAAACAATGAAATATTTAGCTTGTCAAACATCTGTTGGTGTACCGGTGTTTTTATTGTGTCTTTAAAAATTGTTTAAAATTCTTGTTAATTGTATTCAAAATGCCGCAAAATTATACAAGAGATGAAAAAGTGGACATGTTAATTATTTATAGGGAATGAAGAAAAAAGGCCGTTACGGCTACACACCTTTATGCAGAACGATATCCTGAAAGACAATGTCCAGAGAGAAATTATTTTAATGGTCTTGAAAATCAATTTCGAAGTGAGCACAACAATGATCCCGAAGAAAATTTCATTCTTGACGAAGGAACGGAAATTAATGTTTTGGCTCGAGTAGAAGTTGATAAGACTGTTTCTTTAAGGCAAATTGGGTTTGAATTGGAAATGAGTCACCAAACAGTAAGCCCAATTTTGCACAAATACCACTATAAATCTTTTAAATACCAATTGCACCAGCACTTGTACGAAAATGATTACGAATGTAGGATGGAATATTGCAATTGGATTTTGCAGAATAATGTGCAGCCAAACAATGATTTTTTGGGAATGATTTTATTTTCAGATGAGTCTAGGTTTACAAATTTGAGATTATTTAACAAACAAAATACAAAATATTGGTCACAAGAAAATCGTTATATTACGGGAGGGTAACTTTCAAGTGTGGTCTGGTTTCAATGTTTGGCTTGGAATAATCGGTAGTATAATCATTGGTACAATAATATGAAGAAGCCATTAGATACTTGGGATTTCTGCAAAATGAAATTGAGGGCAGTTTAGCTAAATCACCTTTCCATTTACGACAGGGAATGTAATTCCAACAAGATGGCACTCCTCCCCAGAATTCAAGGATAGTAATTGATTACCTTCAACTGGAGAGGAATTCGGATGGTCCTGTGAGGTAGCCTCCCAGTTCACCTGATTTAACACCCCTTGATTTCTTTGTTTGGCGCCTTTTAAAAATATTGTCTACGCAACCGCTGTTACAATCCGTGAAGACCTGGAACTACGAGTAAGACGCGCAATTAATTGCATAACGGCCCAGCAATTGGCGAACGTTCTTCAAGAAACAGCTATGCGAGTTCAGAAGTGCATTGACGTTAATGGGCAGCATTTTGAACAACTGTTGTAACGTTTTGTGTTCACTTTTTGTATTCCAAAGCCACTTTATGTATAACAAGATAATTAGAACAAAATTGTATTTTCTTATTTTCTTTTAGCTGTAATTTTGTTTGTATTTATCGCACATTTTAATACGACATATGAATAAATTCCTTATTAATAGTACTAATAAATGGTACCACGGTACCAATATGGTTCCATTTGAAAAAATGTAGTTTTGTCCACAAAAACCATTTTAATGTACTTTATTTGCTCATAAATCACGTAATTTAGTATTTTTGACGGGATTTTGATTTTTCTAGCATTACACGGGTCATTTAGAATAAATCAGAACCGTCAGGGCACACTTAAATGGAAAACTAAAAATTATATTATAAAAAATATTGACGTTTGAAATGTCACTTATTTGGTATCGTTGGATTCAGAAAATTATGGAGAAATCAAAAATGCAATAATATACAGGGTGTTCCATTTAAAAATTGAAAGCTATTGTCACTTCCGGCGAAACCGGAAGTGAAAAAAACACTTGTATGTCAAAAAGTGCTGCTTATTATGTAGGTATATAAGATATCCCAAATTTCAATCAATTATCCTCCAAAACTAAAGGAGAAAAAGGGGGTACCATGATCCTGTACAACCGGTATAATAATTAGTCGCCGTCTGAATAAGCAACTTCCTTGTCTCTGGCTTTACAAAAACTTTTTGGTTTTCCCTAGCCTACTATTTTGTTTTGTTAAGCAATGGATAACTTTTTTAAATTAGTCCCTTGAAAAACAATTTTTCCTCGGCATGTGATACATCATCTGAAGGCTCTTTTTAAGCGCAATCTGAAAAACGAAAAATCCAATATAGCTGCCATAAGAAAAATAAAAGTTACCTAGGATATCTCCAAACCAAAAACTATCGAGCATTCATTTCTAGACCAAAATATTAGTCTCCAAAAAATGTCCTAATAACGTAAAAGTCTAAAACCTGTCTGACCATGGATTACTTGGATTACACAAAATTTTCGCTTTTTGGAAAATCTCAAAAACGGTTTCAGTTAATGGATTTGGAACCAACATAAAATTTGCTAAAACTTATCCCATTTAACCGACCTTGTAGCTCTTGCAATTTCCGAGCTCGTAATGGTGAGCATCGAATTTGGGATACACTGTATACACTAGTATTTTTGATTTACAGAAAAAAATTACGATTTCGTCATAATAGGATCAGGTTCGGCTGGATCTATCATAGCCAACCGACTGTCAGAAGTTTACCATTGGAGAGTACTCTTATTAGAAGCGGGAGTACCAGAGACACTTCTAATGTCCGTACCTAATACTGCAGCAAGTTTTCAAAATACAGAGTACGATTGGCGCGACCTCATGGAGTACCAGCCGAATGTATGTCTAGGTCTTGAGAGTCACAAGATGGCCTGGCCCAGAGGAAGGGCCTTGGGTGGCACCAGTGTAATTAACTATATGATTTATACCAGAGGAAACAAGTGGGACCATGATAACTGGGCAGCACAGGGGAATGCAGGTGAGTAGATGTAATCTGTAGTCACTCTGGTGAAGACAGGAAATTTCTGTTTCAACAATCCCTCCGCTTCCTACGTGTAGTGTGGGCATTTTGCATATACTGTTGCATAAACGTCGAAAAATATTACGTCTCCACGCTTCTAGTGTTGATTGACACTAAATTCAGAGTCCAGTTACTGTTAAGGGATTGCATGTACCGGATGGGGAATTAAGAATGGACGCCGGCCATATCTCAGAAACTAATCATCGTACAAGTTTAGGGAAAAAATTGTCTTGCGTAAAGTGACACTGAAAAATCGCTGGAAAATATTTTTGAGTTTCTAAAATGACAGCTAGGGGGCGTAACAGCCATGACCAAACAGAAAATTCGGTTTTTCTCCGTATTTTGCCCAATTAAGTGGCATTAGAAATATATGCATCGTAATCCTGGGAGAATTTCGAATCTTATTAGTTTTACAATTTTTTTATCTATCTGTCTCGTTACAGAGGGCTTTTCTTAGTCTATCGAGTACGTTTTACGGTGTTTTCATTTGATTATTATCATCGCCGCTAGAGAGCGTTATCTGACATGGCAAAAAATATCGTGCTTTTTTTTTTTAAATTTAAATAGAATGGTATGTTTATTTTTACACAGTAAAATAGAGAATTAAACGCTTCAGATGTCAGTGAAAACCACAACTCGATAAATTTTTTCTAATAGTAGATATTAGCAAATAAAATTGAAATTATGAATTATTATCAGATCTTGGCGATGAAATTTGCAGAATAGCTGTTGAAAACACGTTAGCTGTGAAAATGACACAAATGAAACAACATAATATGTCAAAAATATTCAACTTGTCATTGTTGCTATTTTGTGTAGTATTTACTTCTCTAATTGAATTTGTTTACGTTTTGGAATTAGTTCTTAAAATCATAATGATTCTTAGAAATGAAGAAGAATTTGACATGTTACAGATTTACTTCGAATACATAAGAAATGCAACTGTTGCTGCCAGAGTCTAGCGTTGCAGTACCCTGAAAGACGTCATCACAGTAAAGGAGTTTTTATTCGACTGGCACATCGTTTACGTACGACAGGATCTGTGCAAAATGATAGAGGAAGATCCTGGATTACTTTCACGTATTTTGTGATCAGATGAGGCTTCATTTAGGAGTGATGGTACTGTAAATCGCCATAATATACATTAGTGGTCTGATACGAATCCTCGTTCGATGCGAGAGGTCCAATCTTAGGGTCGTTGGTCTATAAATGTGTGGTGCGGAATTCTAGGTGGACAAATGATTGGGCCTCTTATTTTCAATGAAACCCTGAATGAATTTTAGAAGACGTAGATCTAGCAACTCGTTGTGGTATGTTTTTCCAACATGATGGATGCCCGGCGCATTTTTCTCTGAACGTTCGAGATTTTTTAGACCAGACATATCCTGACAGGTGGATAGGACGTGAAAGTCTATTTCATTGGCCAGCCAGGTCTCCAGACCTGTCTTCCCTAGATTTTTATTTGTGGGGGCGAATAAAAGTTCTTGTTTCTGCCACCAGACCCACTACAAGGGACGACATGATTGGGAGAATAAGAAATGCCATTCAAAGTATTTCGATAGAAGAAGTAGAGACTTCCGTTCAATCCACTCGCCAAAAAAACGAGTTCTTGCATCGAAAATGATGGACGACATTTTGAACATCTAGGGCCCCACTAATTATATTCTAATTCCTTTAAAGTATTGTAATGTGTTTCTTGCGTTTACTTTATTATTTACTAATTTTTGTATTACATAATACATATTCTACTAAATATTTGACATATGTTGTTTCTTCATTGTGTCATTTTCACAGCTAACTTGTTTTCAACAGCTACTTTGCAAATTTCATCGCCAAGATCTGATAATAATTCATAATTTCAACTTTGTTTGCCAATATCTACTGTTACTGAAAAGTTATCGAGTTGCGGTTTTCACTGACATCTGAAGCGTTTAATTTTCTATTTTACTGTTTAAAAATGAAGATACCATTCCTTTTAAATTTTTTAAGAAAAAGCACGATATTTGTTGACATGCCAGATAACGCCCTCTAGCGGCGACGGTAATAATCAAATGAAAACACCGTAAAGCGCACTCGATATATTAAGAAAAGCCCTTTGTAACGGGACCAAGTTTGTTTAATTCCGTTAAGTATAATCGGAGTAATCTACATTTAAAAAAAAATTTTTTTGACATCTCCCCACCACTTTATTTTTGAAGATAGAAAAAAAATTGTAAAACAGTTAAGATTCGAAATTCTCCCAGGATTACGACGCATATATTTTTTATGCCACCAAATTGGGAAAAATGCGAAGAAAACCCTAATTTTCTGTTTGGTCATGGCTGTTATGCCCCCTAGCGGCCATTTTAGGAACTCGAAAATATTTTTCAGCAATTTTGCAGGGCCGCTTTAATTTTTTCCTAAACTTGTGCGATGATTAGTTTTTGAGATATGGCCGGCGTCCAATCTTAGTTGCTAGCCCGGTATGTACAGAATTTTTCACTTACTTCTATTTTTAGGTTGGTCTTACGAAGAAGTCCTTCCTTACTACTTAAAATCCGAACGAGCTCGATTAAGAAAAGCGGACTACCGGTACCATAACACCAACGGCTATCTAGCCGTTGAGGACACATACCAGTCTCCCTTAGTAGAAGCTTTTATAGAAGGTGGAAAAGAACTAGGACTCCCCTACTGGGATTACTCCACCCCTACTTCATCTTTCGGTGTGTCAACAGTTCAGGCCACTGTAAGGAATGGTCGCAGAGCCAGTGCCGCCTATTCATTTTTGTGGCCAATTAGAAATAGGCCAAATTTGGACATCATGACTTCAGCGTTTGTCACAAAAATACTCATCGACGAAAATACGAGGAAAGCTTACGGGGTGAAATACGATAGGTTTGGGAAAACATACGAAGTTTTCGCAGAGAAAGAAATAATACTATCTGCAGGTTCGTAGCCTAACAATATTAGATATTTTCATGGTGTGAACTATAAAACAATATTACATGACAAATCATACGGCGAAACAACACAAGGTTAAAACTAAAACAAGCCTTAATATACCAGTCAAAGATAAGATATACAGGGTGTCCCAACCAAAAGTATGCACCCTGAATAACTTTGGAGATAAAAATGTTTTGAAAAATTGTCCCCCTTGTTTCCAAGGGGGACATATTTTAATGTAATACTTGTATATCTATCATCACCCCTTTACCCTACATGGCCACCCTCTCAAAAAATTCAAATGGCAAGGGGGGTCGAGTGATACATCTTTTGAAAGGTTTTTCAATTCCCTACATAACTGTGTATTTTTTTTAACTTTTATAGATTCGTTCTTCAGGAAAATAATTTTATTTTTGATGATTACACACAATCGAAATCGTTTAAAAAATCTAAAATTTGGAATTTATAAAAAAAAACTACATTTTTTAGTGCTCTCAAATCAACACGAGTTTTTTGACAAAAAACATGTTCCTTGTCCGTTTAGTTATAGAATAATAAAAGATTCATAAGTATTTGATAGTCCTTGAACATTAATTTGTTCACACCAATTTTAAATCGAGATACATTTTACCAGAGTGAGTTCTCAAAATGGTTTATACCCTTCAGGAGAGAATGGAAATTGTCAGCATTTATTTTAAAAACGATAATTGTGGTAGAGCTACGGAGCGCATATTCAATAGAAATCACCCAGATAGAAGGGTTGGTTCTCAGTATGTTTTACAATTATTGACAAAATTTATGGAAACAGGTCTGTAGGAACCCCAGAAAAGCCAGAAACCCCGCGACCGATTAGGAATGAAGCAGTCGAATTGGCAGTTCTGGGGCATTTGCAGATGGATAATACTCAATCGATCAGGAAAGTAGTTGAGGCTTCCGGTGTATCAAGAAGCAGTGTTCGTCGAATTGTAAAGGCCCACAAATGTCATCCATGTAAATTCAAATTGGTACACGAATTAAACGAAGATGATCCTGATCGTCGGCTTGAATTCTGCGAGATTTTGAGTGAACAATTAAACGGTAATGCCAAGCTACTGTACAATACGTGTTTTTCTGATGAATCGACATTTCAGTTAAATGGGGAGGTAAACAGGCACAATTGTAAGTATTGAAGTGAAACCAATCCACATTTATTCATGGAAACTCATACCCAAAGGCCTCAGAAGTTAAATGTTTGGGCTGGCATCTTAGGGGATTACATTGTCGGGTCGTTTTTTATTCCTGACAATTTAAATGGCGAAAGGTACCTCGATCTGTTAGAAAAAAACATCGGCCCAATGATTACCCAAATCCTCGAAGAAGACGATAATCTTTTAGAGGGCGAACTGTTTTTTCACCAGGATGGGGCACTCCCACATTCTGCTATAGCAGTCCGTCAATTTTTGGATAATCGGTTTTCTGAGCGATGGATTGGAAGAAGAGGTCCTGTGGAGTGGCCCGCTAGGTCACCAGATTTAACTCCCTTGGATTTCTTTCTGTGGAGATATTTGAAATCGAATGTATTTGCAACAAAATCCGCATCTCTGGAAGAGTTGCGTGAAAGAATTGTTCGAGAATGCCGTTTATTGACTCCAGATGTGTTCAAAAATGTTCGTACAGAATTTCAAGACAGATTATACTACTATATGGAAGTCGGTGGGGGTCATTTTGAACAATACATACGATAATTTAAACTGCTTTTTTTATTTTTATTTCTCGAACCTAAAATAATGAAACAATTATTTCTCAGGAACGAATCGATAAAAGTTTTAAAAAATACACAGTCATGTAAAGAATTGAAAGACCTTTCAAATAATGTATTACTCGACGCACTTTGCCATTTGAATTTTTTGTGGGGGTGGCCGTATAGGGTAGAGGGATGATAATAGGTATACATGTATTACATTAAAATATGTCCCTCTTGGAAACAAGGTCGACGTGTTTCACCAATTTTTCAAAAAAATATTATCAAAGTTATTCAGGATGCCTACTTTTGGTTGGGACACCCTGTATATTATCTGTGTATCAGTATGCAATTTCGCGAATGAATCCTAATGAGAACAAATTATGAAATTAAACACTAGTTTTGACAAAGCTTTTGATATTTTACTGCATAACTGTATTTATCCGTATGTTAACAATAGTATTTCCATCAACAACATGCGTTTATGAAACGCCGCTCTACAACTACTAATTTAATAAATGCCACGCAATACATCTATGAATCCATTGACATGCAGGTTCAAACAGATGTAACATACTATGATTTCACGAAAGCTCTCGATGGGCTTAATCACAATATACTCATTAGAAATCTCTCTACCTTTGGCATTTGTAATCAATTGACAGTTTTCTTTGATTCTTACTTAACTAATAGACTGCAATATGTCGCTTATAATGGGTTCAAGTCTTCTGATTTATCTCGTCTTCAGGTGTTCCTCAAGGGTCTGTTCTTGTGCTTCTGCTTTTTAATATTTTCGTAAATGACATGTAATATAGAGTGGAATAAAAAATAATATTAACTGAAAATTTTTGTTAATTATTATTTACTAACTTTTACAAATCTTATCACAGATAAGTATAACATATATCTTTTTAAACAATTATTTTTCCGGCTATTTGCCAAAACGCTGAAACTTGGATTACAAAAAAGATAATATGCATATTATGTTCAGTATTACTGACTCAATAATGTTATTTTTAATTTCAACTATTCTGTCTACACATGTAATATGCTAGATGTCTATTTTTTAATGTATGCGGATGATATAAAACTACATAGAATTTCTAACTTAAATGATTGTATTACATTACAAAACAGCATCCCTGGTGTCTCGAGAACAGTCTCACATTAAATGTGCAAAAATGTAATGTAATAATGACATATTCCACTAAAGATTCCGATTATACCTTCAAATATACACTTAACGGCGAACTGCAAACTCGACCGTCCAGAAATCTAACTTTTGTTAATCATATCGATACGTTAATAGGTGACGTAAATAAGTCTTTAGGTTAGGTATTATACGCAATGGCCATGATTTCTCAAATGTTGCAACTTTAAATTATTGTACTTTTCATTTTTGCAGTCTAAGCTAGAGTATGCGACAGTATGCGTCCTTTGTATGGCAACCGTGCTATATTTATATTAATAAATTAGAAATGTGCAACGCCATTTTCTTAAATATCTTTATTTGAAATCTCATGAATATATCCACCCACTGATTTCCCATAAAGTGATCTGCTTGATATGTTCTTTATGAGCGACTTAAGTGATAGATGTAACAACTTTGTCACAAATTTCTTAAAGAAAATCATCTTCATCATACTTCATAGATTAAATTTTCATGTTCCAAGAGACATCAATATACTTTTTATCTACCTAGAGCTTGGACTAAATGTCTCAAAGTTTTCACCTATTTGTAATATATGTTCTAACTATAATAACAGTGAAAATGGCATTAGTATTTTTAAAAAATTTGAGACAATTACCTTGATACAGTTACAGTTATTATCTTTTTATATGTATATCTATCTGTATGTGTGTATTATAGTATGTGTATGGGTCATTCTACAATAAGAGGTTCTGAGTCCATAGGGGATGCGGCCAAGGGGAAAAGTTGGAGTTTTTTGATTAAACACATATATTACGATTTTAGTCCCTTTTATGTACACATTCACGTAAGGGCAAGTCACTTTATACATATTTAGTTACTTTTTAGAAGACCAGGGTAAATACATCGGGCAGGGTAGAGACATCAAGATCAGGGTAGATACTTTTTTGACCAGGGGAGAGACTTTGACGTAATAAAACAATGAATAAAATCAACTTTTATTAAACATTGTACTTAACTTATAATCAGAGTATCATTTTTGTAATACAGCCTTTCTTTAAATCTAAAACTAGAGCTTCATTAGAGTCTGTGACAAAAAATATCAGTAAATTAACATGAATCATCTTCAAACAAGTTTATAATTTTCCTCTTCATTATTTCATAGCTTGCTTTGACTTTTCGTTTAGTTTCCATCAATCGTACTTTTCCAAATTTTCTCAAAGGTTTCATATTTTTTTCGTTCTGTAGTATGCCATATTTATTTACCAATTTCCCACTTATAATTCTATTAAAAATTCGTTTTTCCTTTTCATTTGGAAGAGCAGAATAATGTTCTTTCAATTGTTGATTGAGTACTTCTGCAAACAGTAATTTTTTCTTTATTGTGTCTCTGGCACTTGGAGAATTC
Source organism: Rhamnusium bicolor (assembly GCA_029963845.1). Taxonomy (NCBI): domain Eukaryota; kingdom Metazoa; phylum Arthropoda; class Insecta; order Coleoptera; family Cerambycidae; genus Rhamnusium; species Rhamnusium bicolor. Next base: position 10,515 of record JANEYF010001424.1, read on the forward strand.
ATCACTTGTTCTACTTTGCTGTTAGGTGTAAGTTTTTCAGGCTTTTGTAATCTTTTTTTTGTAACGCGCTAATTTAGTCTTTAGATTATTTATTGTTTCATCTTTTTTTTTTGTTAATTAAATATCTTTGTCTTCTAGCTGGGTCTAATTTAATTGTAGCAGCTATAACTCTTCTATCAAAAGTCCCTTGCGGCATTTGAGCATCATCATCCGAAATAGATGGTGTTACCGGGACATTAGTAACATTTTGAAGGGCAAGTCGTTGCCTACGCTCTCTTGCTTTCTTTTTCCATTTTTTTCGTGCCTTACGTTGCTCTCTGGGAGTCATTTGGTCGACAGTTTTTATTATTCCTTTCTCCTTCTTTTTTAAATATTTTTCCTTATCTTTTTGTTTTTGCAATTCATACTTTTCTGGATCATTTTTAATCCTTTGATAGTGTAATCTCTCTGCTTGACGCTTCTTCTCTAATCGTTCTTCACGTGTTAACTTTTTGCGTGGTGCCATGATCTTTAAATAAAAAAAATCATTAAAATCGGATCATAAACAAAGAAATTATCCACGAACACACATAAAAAAAATGACTGATGAATTGAGAACCTCCTTTATTTTTTTACCATACTCCTTTTCTTTTACCATAATCATTTAAAACGTTTCTTGAGAACGTTGATAGAAGTTAGCTATATCTGAATTAGTTTGCACAAACATCTTATGATCCACATTATCTCCCCTGGTCAGTGAGTATCTACCCTGGTAGTTATCTTGCCAGGGGAAATACGGCAGAGGAGAGACGTTTTCGTGGCAAATTTAAAATTTTTAACTGACATAAGTTAATATTGGGTTAATAATATATCACACCTCAACTATTATAGTATTGTTGAATTAAGGCTGTAAATGCAAATAAATTAAGTGAATTTTATAAATTTTACGACTTACCAGTGGAGAGACACAATGACCTTACAAAACCACTGCACCGCACTGTCGCGTAACGCCAACTAACAAATGACAGCGATTAAACGGCTCGTGTGTTTAGTATTACTAACTTCACGTTGATATGCGTCCTTGAACGCTATTTTGAATATGGTCGTCTAATATTTCTGTTTCTATTAACGGACCAAAATTCGCCAGGGTAGATACGCAAAAAAAGCGGGACAAAAATGAAGTTCGAAAATTATTGAAAATAAACAAATATTGTTGTATTTTACCTTTATAACACTTAAGTATACTTCTTTAAATTCATGCCAAATATACTTTAATTTGGCAACTGCGACAAAAAAAGGTAATTACTGTCTGCATGTTTAACTAAAAACGTCAAGGGGACAGGCCAGGGTAGAGACTTTTTCAGATTTAAATATGGAATTTCAGGAAAATGTACTTTAATTGGGCATTTAATCATAATGCTATTTATAAAATACATTAAGATGCGGTGATTTATTGCATAAAATGACAACACGTAGAATAAAAAAGCTATTTTATAATGATTGCCTTACACATTACCTCTTATTGTAGAATGACCCGTATATATTATGTACATATATAATATTTGTTATTTTCAATTTTTCTTTTTGTACTAAATGTGTTTTTCCCATCTTGTAAATGGTATTTGTACTGTTAGATGGTGTATAAATGAATAAATAAATAAAACTAACGGATATAGGATTTAAATTCCTAAATGACAATCCCTTTTACCAACAACAATTACCTTGATTATTTTTTTAAGCAGTTCCAATTGCTGAGTTTTATCTGAAAGAGCCATAGAGTTATTCAAATGAAACTGACATGTCTTTCTTTTAGGGGCGTTCAATTCACCGCAGTTGCTCATGCTCTCTGGGATAGGTCCAAGAGAGCACCTTGAAGAATTAGGAATACCTCTTCTTCAAGATTCCCCCGTAGGTCAAAATCTACATGATCATTTAACCTTCCCAGGCCTTTCTTTTCTCATAAATCAGAATATAAATATGGAAATGATTAGTGCACTTGCTACTACAGGAGAATTCTTGAAAAACGGCACAGGCCCTATGACCAGTTTAGGAGGAGTGGAAGGTATTGGTTACATAAAAACTTCTGTATCCAGAAACGTGCAAGATCAACCTGATATTGAACTTATTTTTGTTGGGGGGTCGTTGGCATCTGACTATGGTCTAATTACAAGAGTCGGTATGTACTTAATATTTCACTATATTCTAATTTGGTATATGTATGTCTTCGTAACGCCTTTGTGAAAATATTTAACAAAGTTTTGAATAAACCTAGAGTGATTTTGGAGAGGTTTCGTTAAAAGAAAATCAACAATATGTACATGAATATTCAAAAACATAAATCAACAGATGAAAGCACTTCGCTCTGTACAGATAATACTTGAGTAGAGACAATTTAAACCAATAAGTAAGAATAAAGACAGATGTACCACTATGTATAGTACGGTGTTCCGCAGTGTAGTAATTATTATGGAAATAGTAAATATTTTACCAAAAATAAACAAAACACTAGAAAGTAACAAAATAAATTATTTTATTTCGCGACAATTTTTTCCTTGAAACCATTATAATTTATTTTTGTAATTTCCCAGGTATGCGAATTCGAGACGACGTCTACGACAGCATCTTCCGCCCGCTACATTTCAAACACTACTGGACCATTTTTCCAATGTTGCTGCATCCTAAATCCATCGGTTGGCTCAAGCTGCGAACTGCGAACCCTTACGATCGTCCTCTTTTCTATGGAAACTTCTTTACCGATCCTAATAACGAGGACATACAAACATTTATAGCAGCCATTCGGTTTATCCAAAGACTATCAAACACCGCTGCCTTTCAAAAATATGGATCTTACTTGAATCCAAGGCCCATGGCCGGTTGTAAACACTTGACTTTCGATAGCGATCAGTACTGGGAGTGTACTTTGAGGTCTATTGCTGTGACTCTACATCATCAAGTTGGTACCGTGAAAATGGGTCCATCCAATGATTCGACAGCTGTGGTTAACAACCGTCTTCAAGTCTATGGGATCGACAGGTTAAGGGTTGCAGACTGTAGTATTATACCCTTTGCGTTATCGGCGCATACAAATGCACCGTCCATTATGGTCGGGGAAAAAGCAGCTGATATTATCAAAGAGTTTTGGGGACAGCCTATAAAATCGTAAGGGCGATGGAGCATATCATATGATATTAAGGAATTCTGGGCGGAATTTACATATACATAATGGTTCTGGACTATATACACACAATATGTAGTATACACAGGGCGTACCCAATTTTTTGTAAAAGATTATAAGGGGTAATTCCTTCTAAGACAAAAAGTTCATATAAACTTATGTCCTAAACGACCTATACTGAATTTCGATGAAAAATTAGGTTATTTTCAGAAATCTCAAAAACGCTTCAAGATATGATTTTTGTTATGCATTAGGAAAATCTTTTGGTTATCTTTAAATTTTACTTGAGGTGCCGGTACGTATGGATATTGTAGTTCAACTTTTGTTCTTAGATATCTTCAAATTTTAGAATATTGAGAATATTGATTTTTTTGTTGTACGATAAGCCGTTTTTGATAAAAATGCGAAAGAAATCGATCCTTTGAAATTAAAGTTTAATTTTGAAAATTTCTCAACGACACAAAAAGAAAATAATTGTTTAAAAAACCTAAAAAATCAAAGTAATTGTTGAAAATCACCACCCTCAGCTATGACACGTGCATCCATTCTCCTTCTTATTGATTGCAGCACACGTTAAAAAATTTCTGTAGTATTCCGGATTGACTGCAACATGCGGTTCCTCATGTCTTCAATATTTTCAATCGAGCTGTTGTAAACCAATGTCTTAAGGTGTTCTCCCAAAACATAATCCAGGGGATTCATTTGTAGAGACCGTGGGGACTAAGGATGTAGTCCTGCTCTACCTATCCAACGATTAGGATGTACAACATCCAAATGTTGTTGGGCACTGAGACTAAAACTTGGTTTAAAACTTGCTCTAGCACATTTTCCAGCAGAAAAGGGAAAAGATACTGATGGCGGGTCTCAGTTGTTGTATGTGAGGTTTCTTTGGTCCATAAGTATTGTTGCGAAAGTTCATTATGCCTTCCCCAGAGATGTAAGTTTTATCAGTGAAGAGTATTTGTGATAAAAATTGAAGATTATCTTCTATCTTTTGATTAAGCAATTGACAGAAAACAAGTCTTCGTGGAAAATCACGAAGGAAGAAGCTTGGTATGGTAGAACTGTTGGTCCTTTAGCACTCTCCAAACAGTTTATGTACTTGTTTCCGAATCTTCTTCAATTTGATGAAGAATTGCTTCCTGTATCTGCGGCGTTCGAACTCCTTTAGGTCCTCCGCAACTGATTATTTTTCAAAATACTCGTTTCATGTAAACGTTGATGAAGGCGGGCAAATAATTGATGTTATGGTAGTACGCGCTGGGGGTACATTTTTGCGTATAGACGCATAGCATTTAATGAATTTTTTTCACACGATCGTAAACACAATACACGTCTGCTAGTTCTACATTGGAGTAATAATTATTCGGTCTATTATTTTGATTAGTATTGACAATAAGGTGTATTTAAAAATCGCAGAGATTTTATTATGACTGTCACTTTGAAAGCAGAATCAGTAATCAATAAATAAAATAAATAAACAAAAATACATGTTTTTCTCCTGATCGGCCGCAAGAAAAATTTAAAGCTAATCAAAAGATGTCTCCTAAAACACTATAAAAATCACACGAAATTTCAGAAAAATATTTAAAGGCGTTTTCAAGAGTTTTGGAAATTCAACGCCTTGAAAATGGGATGTTTAGGATATATGTTTATATGAACTTTCTGTCGGAGAATAAGCAAAGGAATCGCCTCTTAAAATTCGTTGCCGTCATTTGGGAACACCCTGCATAGATGCCTGTAACTGTAAATTTGTGATCTTTTCTTAGTATCTGTCTTTTAATCTAGCATTAAAACTCATACATGGTACTTACAACTCGATAATACAACTACTATTAAATAAATTTTAAAGGTTTATACAGGAATTGATACTTATAATTCATTTTATTTCCACAATTGTTAGAAGTAACAGACAAAATTTACCTCTCTGTCATACCGACACTGATATTCATCATTACATATCGTTTTCATCGGCAGTGTCGGCATTCAATAGGCAAATGGAATTGGGCCACTCAAATGGAACAGATGCAACTTCTCTTCTTTTCATCAAATTGTGAAAACCAATAAACTAATTCTGTGATTTTGATAAGATACGGTACAATTCAACTAATAACTTATCACAATACTTATCGGAAAAAAACTATCTGTTTAAAAAAATTTGATGTTCTCTCACTAAAGTCAAGGAACGCGGTAATAACCCAAAGGTATCATATCTCCTGCAATTTAATCTCTATGAAATTTTTAAATGTAGGCATGGAGAAAACATGCAATTGTGGCATTATATCAAATATATCTGCATATGAGTGGCATTCACCAGGTTGCTGCGCTATCGCATCTATAAATTCAGGTTCATATATCAGTAAAAAAATACAACACGAAACAATGATAGCGATTAGAACGTCCAGGTTTAATAAAACAACGTGAAATGATTTTATTTATTACACTTCATTTTGTCGCTATTTTTATGATCTTGATAAAACAAAATAACGTAAATAAGATAGTAAGAGGAAGTTTCATCATAGCTGACATTGCTACAAAACAAACAAGAAATGTACATCAATGAGATTAGTTTGGATATCGCTTCGGATATCACATATTTGATCTATAAATATAATTAGGTGGAGCACGTATTTTTTATCTCAGATTTTAGTGTATTTATGGAATTAAACCGATATGAATTAATACTCATTTTTGGCGGAATAAATAACGAGCGCTAAAAAAACGTCAAGTTGCCCAAGCAAATGAAAACGTCGGGCTTAGATTGGTTTCTAGGCTGTCATGCGATGAAGCATATTGGATTATTTTTCTTATTTGTCATTACTATATTTGGCTAATCGGTCCGCAAGTCCCGGACGGTGCCAGGTAAAGAAATACCCAAATAAGTAAGCGAGACTTGTTTACTATTTTAGCAAAGACTAACATTTGATTTTAGTCTATTGTTATGCCTCGTGATGTGTACAACGTAATTTATTCCTCTCCGTTGTATCGTTGATAATTTTATTTGTTGTATTTTATTCGTGATATTAATCTAATAAAGTATGTCAGACCTGCCCAAGGGTAAAAAACGGCCATACGCTTACAAAGTGAATAAATTTATTAGTGAATTCTGATTTATTCTACAATGGTGCTATAATAATTTGTAAGGTGTGCGAAACAGACCTGATGTGCCGGGACAAATGTGACTGTAAACGTCTTGTAAATTCTGTGCAACATAAAACTAAAAAAAATGACGTGCCTTCGACAACAAAGTTTAAGTTCGATTCACTCTTATGCTGATCGCATGTGATGTTCCTCTGCATATACTCGATAAACAACCATTTCAGGAGTTGTGGGATAAATACAATATCAAGGTGACGTTACCAAGTCGTACAACGTTGCGTAATTATTTACCAACTGTAAGCGAAGACTTGTAAATAAGATCAAATGTGTACTAAAAAACACACGGCTGTGGTTATGTGACGAGACGACAGATTGTAAAAAAAAATCTATTTTAAATGTTATAATACGTGTACTGGACCCTCTTAAACCGACATTTCTACTGTTACTAGCTAGCAAAAGACTAACTGAGTGTACTGCCAAACAATTACGCAGATGGTGCTGGAGACTTTAGAAAAATTTGACCTGTTAAAAAGTCAAATGATGATATTTGTGACCGACGGTGCAGCGACAATGCGTTTGGTAAGGCCGTTCTCTTCAAGAACACAGTGGTAGGTTGGTACATATTACGTGTAAAGTGCATGCTTTACACCTTGTGGCAGAAACTATTAGACAAGGTTTTCCAGAGGTAGATGCATAAATAGCAAGTACAAAAAAAGTGTGTCTTAAATCTCCTAAACGTCTTCGCGCATTTCATAGCAAGTGTCCGGTATTCCCGAACCACCACAGCCGATTCTTACACGTTGGGGAACATGATTCAAGGCAGCTTTTTATTGTGCTGAATATTTACAAGAAATAAAAGCTGTGATATTGCAATTCAGTCCAGACGAGACTGCAGCTATTAAGGAAAGCCAGACAAAATTCGAAGATATTTCTGTTGAAACAGCTTTAAAAACTATTCACAAGAACTATAAAGGATTACATACGTCATACAAAAGTTAGAAAACGGTGCGTTGTCGTTAGCGGAGTTACTACAAAGAGTGAGCGAAGTAAATTGACTGCTACACTCTATAGGTGACCCAAAAAATAAGCCCACTGCAGCAAATTAAGACAAATTTGTGATGGTATTGATGGTGCATCTGAAGAACCGTCAAGTGAGTTCAAATACTAGATCTTTTCCAGTTTGTGATAACCAAGTTAGTTAAAGGGGTAAGTTGTGCAAACATTGTTATAAATTGTAACAGTTTATTGCTTTTATTATTAGTTAATTTATTTTATTACACTTATTATGATGCGCTACATAATTCGGTGTTAAATACGTACTAAAACATTTTCCACTTTGTTGTTTTTTGTATCCGTACTTTCATCAACAGTTAGTTTTCCATAGTTTTTTATCACGTAAGTCCAATCGTATGTTTTTCTCAATTTGTTCTTTCACATAAGGAACATGACGTCGTAGTCCTCCTCTCGTAGGTAGTGGCTATTTAGATACATATCTTTGTCCAAATAACCGAAAATTTTGGTTGTTAAGTACATGTGACGGAATGTTACACACACTCAACATAAAAATGAGACCATACAGAAACACCCAGTATGGAACCCACAACTGGCGATTTTTTATATGTTTGCTTTGATGTATTTTACAATTACTGGAATTCCATCCCACCAAATTCGCCTTGCACACAAAACACTTTATTACTGCTCCATCGTAACGTAATTTAGGAAAACGTTTAAGAAATCTGTGGATTTGATTCACAAACGGCAAAGCTCCCGGCAGCCGTGACATTTTACAGCAGGTTATATCGCCAACACGCATCGATGGTCATCAAAGAATTACAACCTGTGGAGTATATGTATGTGCGTGACTACGCCGCACACCTGTCGTATCCCCTACCCTTACCCTGCTAGCTGCGGTAAAAAATTAAGTCCCATTCCAGGTGTACATGACAAGAGCTAATAAAATTACAACAAAATTATTAGAAATGGGGTCAGCCAAAGTATCAATTTTTCAAAAACACTGCAGCTCGGAAATGGAAAAAGATGGATGATCTCTGTTTACACTATCGTTTGTTTCTCAAAAATCAAACCTAGAACATCTACATCAGTTTTTTTCCTATGTCTCAGAGTTTTAGAAAAAATCACACATCCCATCGAATTTGGTTCACCCTGTTTTGGCTTCATCACATCCTTCTTGTATTTACGAAGAAAAAATAATCAATATCAACTTCCCAGTACGTAAGGATCATGGAGACAATAGTGGCGCCTACCATATTAAATATTGGCGTCAATTTGTAATTTGGTCTAATTTATATATAATATATCAAAGAAAATGTTCCACAATAAGGATTCGAGCATGCAAAGCCAACGAGCGCTGGGCAATGATTACATGTCGTCCCCACAAGTTGTAGATAGTAAATGGGTGGTATCCCAATATCTTTTTTATGACAACTGTTCTGGATTGGCGGGATATATTAGATATACAGGGTGGGGCAATAGTGTGTCGGACTTCGTTATCTCGAGTTCTACGATAGCTAGAAATTAAAAAACAAATTCAAGTAAACTAGATAAAAAGTCTATCACTGGAAATTATTTTCGAATATACAGGACGAGCCAAGACGAAATTATAGGATTAAGTGCCTATTTTTTTAAATTGAATACTATGTATATCACTATATTTTTTGAAGCCTCTTTCTAAACTCATTCATTCCTTTGTTATTATTGACTATCTTCCCAACCACTTGGATGTAATGAATTGTTTTGTTGAAATAATGCCATCTGCAGGAGCATATTGAAAAAATCACCAGTCACAATTATGGGTTTTAAGAAAAACTTATGTGAATACTAGTTACGAGACATCTAGTTAAGGTTCTTGAATCATTTTTACTTCCTAAAAATGTACAGGGCAGCAAAAAATTATTTTTTAATTAAGAACTTTTTTAAATTGATTTTCTCAATTTTTTTTCAAATGGAACACCCTGTATATTTTTCGACGATGTGATGTTGAAATCAAAAACGAACATTTTTTGTAAGTACTTCCCTATGGCTAATTGCAACCATTTCTGTTTTATTGAGTAATAAGTACAAAATTCAAGAATAAACTTAAAAATAGAGGTTTCTTCAGATAATTCATTAGAAAAATTTATAATAAAATCTCCACATGTTGCCCATTTTGATTGACACACGTTTCTATGTGCTTTTGAAATGAGGCTATTTAGTGGTACCATTTCTTCCAATCCATTAAAGTGAGTAAATAGTATTTAACTGGTCCCTTACTGTAATAGTTTTTTTGTATTTTTTTTTGCTGTTTTCGTTATTCAACAAGCAATAAAACATCAGTTTAGTATAAATTGCCTTGTACAAACGAACATTTATCGCACTTATCGGTCGTCAGTTATCATTTGTATTAAATTTAAAATATTTCGAGTTTTACAAAATGAATTTTAATAAAACGTTGTAGACATGAATTTTGTTTTGTTTAGGGCGAGTCAGACAGAAATTGTTTGCTTGCCAAAAGAATTTGTAAGCAAAGGTATCCAGAAAAAAAGGATTCCTGATATTAGCAGCTTCCAAAACCTTCTCGATAGATTTGTGGAAACTGGAAATGTCGAATTTAAAAAAAGTGAAAGAATAAAACGTGTTGTGAACGAAGAAAATGAGTTTTCTGTGGTACTGGCAACGGTTGAGAATCCCCATATTAGTCAGAGAGAAGTGAGCTCATTAATAAAAATAAGTAGATGGTCGAATCTTAAAAACAAATAAGTTTTATGCTAATCATATTCAAATGCACCAGGAACTGTCTGATGACGATTTTCAAAGGCGTCCATAGTTTTGTAATTGAGCCAGAGATAAAACGCAAGATGTCACCTTCTTCAGTAATGTTTCATTCACTGATGAGGCAACTTTTCATAAAAATGGATCTGTTAATAGGCACAATTTCCATTATTATGCTTCGGAAAATCCTCACTTTTTTAGACAAGTTGATAACTAGCACAGATGGTTTATAAACGTTTGGGGAGGAATTATTGGAGAACATGTAATAGGGCCACATTTCTTTGATGGTACATTGACTGGAGCTATTTGTCTTCATTTTCTGGAAAAGTGTCTGCCACAATTATTGGTGAATCTTCCTGAAATGATTCGAAATAGGATGTGGTTTCAGCAAGATGGTACTCCACCACATTATTTAAATGCAGTTAGAGACCACTTAGATAAAACCTACCCACTTCAATGAATTGGAAGAAATGGACCCACTAAATGGCCTGCTAGATCCCTGACCTTACAAAAATGGATTTTTTTTATGAGGATACGTGAAGGAAATTGTTTATAAAGACACACCAACTACAGTACAAAATATGAAAGAAAGGATAACTGCTTTTAGATGTATCACACCGGCAATTTTAGTAACCGTATAAACCTCATTTCAAAAGCGCATAGAGAAGTCAATCAAAATGGGCAACATGTGGAGCACTTATTATAAATTTGTCTAATGAATTATTTGAAGAAACCTCTGTCTTTTAGGTTTATTCTTGAATTCTGTGCTTATTGCTCAATAAAATGAAAATGGTTACAATTAGCCATAGGGAAGTACTTACAAGAAATGTTCGTTATTCATTTCAACATCAAATAGTCGAAAACTACCCATCGTGTTTCATTTGAAAAAAATTGAGAACATTTAATTTAAAAAGTTCTTAATTAAAAATAATTTGTACCACCCTGTACATTGTTTGGAAGTAAAAATTATTCAAAAACATTAATTAGATGTCTCGTAACTAGTATTCATGTTTTTCTTAAAACCCGTAATTGTGACTGGTGATTTTTTCAATATGCGTCTGCAGATGGCATTATTTCAACAAAAAAATTCATTACATCGAAGTGGCTGGGAGATAGTCAATAATAATACAGGAATGAATAGAGTCTAGAAAGAGGTTTCAAAAAAATTATTTTGGTGGTTCGTGGACAACTACGTCAGTGTTGTTAGTCTGTTTGATTAACTTTGTTAAAGCTGGAGTTGGACTACCTTTTAAAACAATTTGTTTTTTACCTTCAAAATTATAAGTTGAAAATCCCTTTATCACTAAATTGCACACTTCACATTCACATAATATGAGGTTTGTTCCAACAGCAGCCTCGGACCAGATCGTTTCACATCAGAAATATTCACTCAGCTGCCTCATATACGCTAAAGGTACATTTACAACCAATTCGCTACAGGCACAATTTACTAACGGATTGTGAATTGTGCCGAAATAAAATTTAGGTCATTTATAATGAGTTAGAAGCTGCCATCTGTTGAGATTTTTTAATATTACGTGTGTACAAATTCAGTTTGATTAAATAATTACAATTATTTAACATCTAACTTCTAAAAACTTCATATTTTCTAATACTAAAAGATCTAATCTTCCAATTTCAAATCACAAACCGACTTTAAATATAAACAATAAATTTGTGTCGTAGTACGCATGCGCAATTTGAAATTCGTGCCGCAATTGAATTGAATATTTGCGATTTGCAAGCATCCAATTCAAACCTGAAGTGCAGTTCAAGGTCGTGCCGACTTAAAATTTTATTGTAAACAAATACATTCAACCAGATATGCTTAAAACCCAATTTACAATCCACCAGCAGATTGTGCCCGTACCGAATTGGTTGTAAATGTACCCTAAGCTCACTGTACATTAATACTTAACTGGGCGAATATTTCTGACGGTTTCTTTCAAACTGGTCCGAGTCTGCTGTTGGAACAAACCTATAGTTTCCGTAGTTTTAGAACTATTTTGCGAAGTTGAGGGACCCGGACGACCCGGTGTCTCCATTCTCCTAGCATGTAAGCTGTTTAGCCTACAGCTTACATCCACACTATTTTTGTTTGTTTTAAACGTTTCTCGCAATTATATTTGCACTATATTTTAAATAATAAATAATTTTAATATCCAAAGTCAGTATAAACACTAATAGTGCGGAGCAACCACCAAAAAACACTAACTAAACGTCTCGATTGTATATCTAATACACACTCGCGTCTACTCACAAAACATTACACATCTACCGTATTTAAGTACGCTGTAAGAAAACTGCTTATACTCGAACAACTCACTTTGCAGCCGTTCGGCATAGCAATTTAAAACATTTATTTGACACATATCGAGTTCATAAGCGCCGTCGAAGAAAGAGATTGGGAGCAATAAGAAAATAAATAACATATTTTATTATTTTATGCTTTTTTGTAAGGGAAGCTGTATTTTCCTAGCTTCCATGGAGAGCACGCCACTGAGTAGTAATAATGTATGAAACAAATCAGGGCAATCTATGCATAACACGTTTCTTTAAGATTTGTGTATATTGTTTTGTTCACTACATTACAGGAGGTTTCATAAAATTTTAAGACACTCATAGATTAAATATATGGGGTTATCATAAAGTAAGGGGTCCATTTTAAATTCTTATATAGTTTTAAGAAATTATGCTAGTAGCAAAAAGTAAACAGAATCTAGTTGCCTCAATAATTGGATTTTAGTGTATCTATGGAAAACAAAAGAATTGTCGTGACAACTATTGATACAAGTGTCAAACGAAATAATCTTAATTTAGAGAATTGTTCTCAAAATAAAACTCGCGGAACGTAAATTGTAACAATTTCAATATGGATCTACAAACAAGAATTGGTTTAGTGCAATGTTATTGAAGGCGGTAAAAATTACACTACTGGATTACGAAGATTTCGTACGAAAATGGGTTTGAGATCAGGGCCGTGCAAAATGAAGGCGTATCGTAATTTGATTAACAAATTTGAAAGAACAGGGTCTGTAAAAGACCTTCCGAGATCAGGAAGACCTAGGATTAGTGATGTTCAAGTTGCAGAAGTTCTTCAGGAAAATCAAAACGTAGCCAATACTAATCCGCTATCAATCAGTAGTGTGAATGCGATATCAAAACGATTACAAATGCCATACATCACGGTTTGGAAAATTTTACGGAAAATCCTAAAAATGTATCCCTATAAACTGCAACTGCTGTTTGAATTAAAGGACGCAGATTTTGCTCTCAGGTACGATTTTTCATTACACGTATTGGCTCAGATGGAAATTGAACCCGAATGGTTATCCCGTATTTTATGGACAGATGAGGCCCATTTCTCTCTTAATGGTGGAATTAATACTCAAAACTGTCGAATATGGTCAACAGAAAATCCACATGAAATCGTCAGCAAGGCCTTCATGACAAAAAAGTCATCGTTTGGTGTGGTTTCACAGCTAATTTCATCATTGGCTTCGAGGAAATACAGAATGGGGAGGCCGTATCTGTAACTGTTACTGGTGAACGATACCTGCAAATGTTAAGGGATTATGCAATTCCACAGTTGCAAAACGAGCACGAAGGAATTGAAAACATGATTTTTATGTAGGATGGAGCACCTCCGCACATTTACCGACCAATTAAATTGTTAACTGCGGTTTTTCAAGATCATGTTATAAGCAGACATTTTGCAAATTCATGGCCACCAGAATCGCCTGATATTAACCCAGCGTATTACTGGTTGTGGGGTTATTTAAAAAATTTGATGTTTAGAACACGGCCAACAACGCTGGAGGAATTAAAAGACAGTATTAGAGAGCAAATTCATGCAATTCAACCAGAAATGTTGAATAGTGCTGTATACAATTTGGAGGAACGGTTGGTAATTTTACAACAGCAAAATGGAGATCATATCGAGCATTTGCGGTAACTAGTGTTTGACATCAGGAATCCCATTATGTAAGCAACTAGATTCCATTTACTTTTTGTTATTAATTTGATTTGTTAAGAATATATAATAAGTTGAAATATATCCGTTACTTTATAATCACTCGTTACATAGATAGTCCGTCCTTATATAAATACTTATCGCTCCAAATTCCTGGACCCAAAATTTTTAAATCGACACGAACAACGCCTATTTACGATATTGTCAATTTTGACATAGAAAATACGTACAATTGATCTATTACAACATATTTAGAGTTTCTAAACTAACAAAATCCTTCGCTCACGGCAAAGGAAAAATTTTGAGGTCCAGATTTTTAGAGCGATAAATTTTAACATAGGATGGAACATCTATGTATATTTAATCTATGAGACATTGCAGGTATGTATGTATTTTAATAGTTCCGTACAAATTACTGTTATTGTCTCTTGCCCCATATGCCAACTCTACACGCATAAAAATTAACCAATGTCTAGCGATTATCAGTATTCATTGTTAAGTTAATTACGTATTTGTTAATTTTATTAATACGTTAAGAAATAAGAACAATCAATAGTTTGCAAGGACAGTAACCACGTATAGTATCATCGCCTTTAAAGGACCTAAGGACGCTAATATCCATGGGTTACTTGTGGCGATTTATTTATTACTGAAACAAGACAGCTTAACCGTATTAAAATGATCTATCAGTTTAATACTCTGAGCTAACATGTTTCAATAATAAGCTTGCTTCGTCACTGAAAGCAGACATGGATATTAGCACTATCCGGTCATTTAAAAACGACGCAGTTATACATCACCAAAAAAAATCATTAGATTACGCATAGGATTGGTTAAATCCTGAGGATTTACTTTAAAATATATTCTAGACGTTAATAAAATCGCACAAATTTCAAATTTACGGCTATGACTCTGCGCTCTGTTAACGACATAGTTACTGCAGATGAGATGAGCAAACAGATAACAAAACGATAGATTCCATGAAGTCGTCATAATTACATACCTATTAGCTGTTTTCATCCTTTTTTTTCAACAAGAACAAAAAACCTAATGAAGACGAGTTGATTTATCCTCGGATTTATCTTGGAACTTGCTGTGACAAACTGAAAGCGAATCGCTGTTGTCCGACAACACATTGTTGATTCGAGACTACCCCTATAAAGTTCAGACGACTCAACCCCAGCAGAGGGTAAACACCCCAGTCTGTTCTCATTTGTTTTATATAGGTCGAGCTCGATGCCGCCAGAAATATTTTAGTAAGTACACTGAACTTTTATTTACATGAAAGCTATATGATAGGGCTTTTGGTCGAGTTTCTCATTACGACTAATGGTTTAATTGTCAAGCTGTCTAAAGCACCCTGCATACATGTACGTGAAGAAATTTTAAATAAGAATTTTTATATGATAATGATTCAACTTGAGGGTTTACTAGAAAAAATAATCTAATTATGATAGTTAATTCGTTAAAAGTATGTTATTTCTTTTTAAATTTAATTTCATCAATTAATTACTGTTAGTAAAATAATTACTGTAAACACATTAATTAGAAATCGACAACCATGACCAAGTTCACATTTAAAAAAAACCTTTACAGGGTATTGTTAAAAAAAATCACACAACTAAGACATTTTACTCGACCTCGAGGGTCAGTGCTGGGGCCGCTGTTGTTTGTATTTTTCGTAAATGATCTTACCCTCCATCCTCCAAGAAGGTGTAATTGTGATGTTTGCGGATAACATATAAACGGTGATCTCAGCGGATCTCCCAGATAACGTTGATAGAATATTAAAACTATACAAAGATTGGTGCCACAAAATCCTAGACATTAATAAAACCAATTATTTATACGTCTTCAAACGTAGATCACATTCAAACCAAAGCCTACGTACTGACAAATTTTCTGACTCAGTAACGGAGTCAGTAACATTTCTTGGAACAATTGAGGATAGTGGTCTATGTTGAGATCAGCACATAGCACATGTATGTAATAAATTTAATAAAACTTATTTTACCCTAAGACAGCAAATGGTAATGGTAATGGTAATGCTGGGGGAATGCTGATGCCTGGCAAGTAGGCCGCAGACAGGCCCTTTTTACCAACCACCACCTGTCCCCTCAGCCATGTGCTTCTCTTGCACCCTCGTCGAATCTTTCCGATTTTCTAATGAAGGTCAGGATGTTACTCATTGAAATGGAGCTCATCTCATCCCTTAGAAGCGCTTCAGAACCGAAGATACTATGTCTCAGGCGCCCAAGCGCTTCCCACTATCCCAGGAAGTGGTATGATGTTTCTTCACCACTCCCGCATCTTGAACATGTAGGGTCATCCTCAATATCTATCAATGAGAGATGCCTCCTAAGTCTGCAGTGAACTGTCAGAACTCCGATTAAAAGATTCAGTCTTCCGTCTCCGGCCCAGTAACCAGGCCGATCTCGATTTGTTCAGCCCCGTTACAAAATCTCGAGTTTACCTGCAGGCCCTGTTGGTCCTTCAATGCTTCCTCAGTATCTCGTGGGCCCACTCATTGATGATCGTTATGACCTGCCTTCTTGTAATGCTCAGGCTTGAGACTCCAAGTCTAGCCAATTCTCCTGGAACTCGGGTATGTCTTGGGACCCACACCAGTCTCACTTGTTTATGCCTGGCAAGCTGTTCTAGGGCGTCCCCATACTCCTGAACGAGAACTGATCTCGTCCTGGAGGAGCACACCGTTTTCAGAGCAGCCTGGCTATCGGAGCAGATGTATATCATCTGCTCCGCCCCGTTCCTAACCTCAGCCTTACCCACCACCGCTAGGATGGATAACTACGGAAAATGGGTCTTCCTTTTTTAGTAGACACAATAGACACATCTGGAAATCTACATACATCTGTATATTTAACAGAACTTGCAACAAACTTAATTAAAACTCTAAACACTGACTATACCTGTACAGTAAGCAGTTTTGTGACGGATAATGCTGCCAATATGAATGTTATGAGAAAGCAAAGTAAAGAGTCAACAGAGCTAAATGTTATTACTTACGGTTGTGCTCCACACATTTTAAACTTATTATGTAAGGATTTGGAAATTAGTGAAATTAAGGAACACGTTATGTTCGTTGTGAATTACTTCCGAAACGATCATTTTGCCCCCTGCCACATACGCAAAAGGAGGAAAAAAACTTACTTTACCTTCTGACGTAAGATGGAACTCACTTGCCGACTGCTTAGAAGGTTTCGTTAAATCATGGTCCACACTTTTTAAAATTAGCGAGGGACATAAAAATGAAATTGACAGCATAGTAAGATAGAAAATATCAAACATTTATTTAAAAAGAACAGCTGAAGATTACTTATCAATACTAAAACCTATATCTGTTGCACTTGATAGGCTTCAATGAAACGATGCAATTTTATCAGACGTCGTAGAACAATTTAAAATTCTTGAGTCGCATTTTGACGAAACTGAAATTAACTTAAGGCAAATGCAAACATTTAGATACCGATACGGTCAGTGTATCACCTCATACCATATGCTAGCCTTCATTCTAGACCCTACGAAAACAAAGCATAAATTAACAGAAGGCGAAAAGTATCGTGCTTTAGAAGCCGCTAATGAATTATATCCCGAAAGTGGCTTACTACCACTGATTATTAAATTTCTGGCAAAATCTGTGCCTTTTGCCGATATTATGTTTCACGAAGAAATTCTTAAACACACAAAACCCTTGGACTGGTAGAAATCCCAAAGAAATATTGATATTATTGACGAATTATTCCCGATTATCAAGCAACTATATTCTGCTGCAACTAGTTCAGCCTCGGTTGAGAGAATATTTTCGACATTTGGTTTGATTCATTCTAAGATTCGAAATCGTTTAGGGACCGAAAAAAGCAACTAAATTAGTTTTTTTGTACAAGCTTTACGATAATTAACCTAATTTAAAATTTTTGGTTTGGAGTAAATCATGTTTTAATTTCTTTTAGAGTTGGTTCTGTTTAATTTGTTTACTTTATGTTTCTGCTTTTAAGTAGGCACCTAATTTATAATGTACATTTAAGAAGGTAACTTTTGTTTTATATGTGTAACATAACTGTTCTTTTCTTCTTTTTATTTGAATTTTTTTTCAGTTTAAGTTGTATCTAGCTTTTAAATAAACTATACTTTTTATTTGAATTTTCTGAAGTTTGATTTACTTTACACGCCTTGATTTAAATCATGATTTAAATTTAAAAAATCAGTTGATTTAAATCATGACTTAAATCACGATTTAAATCAAATTGATTTAAATCGTCGCAACCCTGCTTTAAGTTAAAGGTCCTTTAAAATGTTGATAATACGGCCATTACTTAATTTACTTCTCATCTTAGTCGTACTTATATCCAACATTTTAGGACATTCATAATTAATTCTTATTTTTAAATACAGCTTAAGTATTAATTTTATAAATTAAATTGCATGATTTTCCAAAATATCATTATCATATAAATGAGCATCAAAATATTCAATCAGTTCCAAATATACTCGAAAACTTTCAATTCTTTAGTCTCGTTGAAGTTTTTTCCAAAGTATTCTTCTTCTTGTAGCAGATCGTCTTTCTCTTATCAAATTTAATTTTCATCGCAACACATTTCGAATTTTCTGTCTAAATATACGAGTTAACTATCTAAGCGTACGCCTATACCACTGCAAAACAATGGTTTCCTTGTGAAACGACATGTTTGGGGCTCTTATAAGCTAGTTGTTTGCATACCTGGCACCATATTTGCAACTCACAAATGCACTTAAGTCAAATATAATAAACAATAATCACAAATAACACAAACTGACACTGTAAATAAGCTTACAACTTCTTTTAACTACTCTTATACGACGTTGCCACGATTCTAAAAAATTCAAAATCACATTCAGAAATACGAAGTAAAACATATTTATTCGAATAAATCACATAAAAAAATTTGATAAAATTATTGTTTAAATATTATTTCAGATATACCTTCGATTACTATGTAAATGGTGTATAAACTCGTGTATAAATCACAGCACACCACAGTGAGTTGTTATTCTATTCCGTACCGACAAACGTTGCTTGTTTATTTATGAACAGGTTGTTAGAATGTGACTTTCAGTGGCAACACAACAAACGATATAATTAATAATCGTATTTGATCCACTTTTATTATACATCCATGGTTGCATTAATGCTACTGCACTGGATATCCGAACGTATACCTAAGTTTTTGCACACCTAAGTCGTATGTCTCTTTTCTATTTGAATATATCTACTTACGCAATGAAAAAATATACTTCACTTAAACTGTTGGGCTATCCAACTTTTCTTGGCCACGCACCGTCTTTACATACTAAGTAATTTTTATTAAAATTTAAATATGTTTTTTCTTTGCCGCCATATTATGACGTCAACTGCTAGTGCTCTACTGATAAAGAGGACATTAAAGTTCAGTAAGGGCAAATGCCCCTCTCGCCCCCCTCCAACGGCGCCCATGTAATAAGCATAGATATATTCCGTCTAAGTGGACAGGGAGTATGCATATTTTATAAACCGCGTTATAAAGTTATTTTAACAGATATAATTCATGTTTTTATCACGGGCGTATAATATTTACAGTAGTCTTTAAACTGATAAAAGTATTTTTTTATTATCCATCTCTCACACATGCATGCATATTTTTCTTGGATCTAAACTTCAATTTTTTCGTATTCTCTGCGTAGGGTGTGTCAGTGGCGAACACACTCTGTACAAACTCAACATATACGATTGAGCCTCTGATATTAATAAAATGAGTTGAACTTTATCATGCCTTGACCTTTTGTGAACAAATAAACGTCTATTAATACAGAAATTTGGATCCTAATTATAAAAAAAAATTCCACTATTTTTAGTGCAAATATCAGGGCAAATATTTTAAAAATATAAAAAGTATATTTTTATTATCTATAGGTAGGTATCTATCTAGCAGTTATCTGATACAATAAATCACAATTTTCATTAGGTATTACACAAATGAAAAATCTATCTAATTATTTCATTCAATGCAGAGAAGCTGAACGTAAGAAAACAAAAACATAACCTATCCGCAGTCTGACAGGCGGCCTTGATAAAAATGCGAATTGTGTAATAAAAAAAAATCAAAACATTGCATAAAAACCAGTAGGTATTTAAACGCAGGTTAAACCACATGATAGAAAAATAAAGGCATGAATAAAAAATGTATAGGGAATGTGTTTTTAACTTTTCTAAGGACACCTAATCATTATTGGGTAAAAATTATGTATTAAAAACCAATTGGACACTGGAAAGAATTATTTTACGTTTAAAATTTAAATATCCAGAAAATAATGTTTTTCCCACTAACCTGAAACAATTAGGGCCTCATTTGGTCCAACGGTATGAATGTTTCCCATCTTAAAAACCACTGTACCAGGACACTTCACAAAACTAAATCACAAACCAACCGAATTTATTTAATAAATTTCACTAAAAACATCAACTATTACAAGACCGCTTTTTGCACGACGAACGCTATTCAGCCATGCTATGTCAACCACATACGCATGCGTAGATTCGTCGTTCGTAAAGAAACTATTGTTTATTTGTTTTTCTTCCAAAACCTACTTATGTGACTAATAATCACTTCTTGCTGAGAAAATCTCTATTTTATTCCATTAATTAGTAATATTCTAATGCATTTTCAATAGTATTGATTAGACAGTGAAACTATTATTTATTGGCGTCTTTCAGTGTCCGAATTTTCAACGACGTACGTTATAGGCGTCGCCTGTTATAAATAGTGACTCACTCAAGGATCGTGCGGCCTAGACAAGTTCCTGAGATTAGGGAGTTTCGAAGCATTGTGTGTTATACTTTTTGTTGAAAAAGTAAGATTTCTCATGTTTCTGTAGTATATTGGTACATTTTGGGTTTTAATTTGATTGTTTACAATTGTAGTTTGTTAACTGTAAGTAGAAATCATTGTGTAGTAGGTTTTAAAGAAAATATGTCAACATAACCTTTATTTATAATTTAGTGTTATGTGATGTGAAACCATAATGAGGCAACTGTTGTTTACATTAAATTTTAATTTGTTTTGCTTGCAGAATTGTGTAGAAACCCAGATTTTTATTTTTGTTCCAGATGTGTGATAGCAGTGACTTAGATAGACAGATAGAACAGCTAAAACGATGCGAGATCATCAAAGAAGGAGAAGTTAAAGCTTTGTGTGCGAAAGCCAGGGAAATTTTGGTAGAAGAAAGTAATGTACAGCGAGTAGATTCTCCTGTAACGGTGAGAGCTTACTAAAAATTGTTTTGGAAATAGTGCTCATAGTGTATTCATTTTAGGTTTGTGGAGACATTCATGGACAGTTTTATGATTTAAAAGAACTCTTTAAAGTGGGTGGTGATGTTCCCGAAACCAATTATTTATTTATGGGCGACTTTGTCGACCGTGGATTTTATAGCGTAGAAACATTTTTATTACTATTAGCACTTAAGGTAAATTTTTTAAGTAGAAACAGGCAAAGTAGCTTCTAGTTCTAATTATGAGGTTGAATAGTTATTATGTTATTCATAAATGTAATGGGAATTTCGCACAATTTTATTTTATTTGCTTATCTGAGAGTGGTGTAAATTTTCAGTAATTTATTGATTGTTGTGATGATCATTTAATTTTTTTAGGAAAATATAGATATTTTATGGAGAATATATAAACTGAATGATAAAATATTTTCGGTACCTACATGGATTAATTTAATTATAGCTTTAATGGCATTTAATTTTTGTTACATTGATGTAGGGAATTATTAAAACTCTAAATATTGTCTGAATGTTATTTGTGGCATTCTCTAAATTTGTCTTTTTCTTGGGGCTCATTACCACATGAATAATTCTTGGATATCATACTTGTAACTAACTGTATTGTTTAGATAACTAGAAGAGCACTAAATATTTTAATTTTATCTTAATACACTCTTTCCACTAATTCATACTAGGTAACCAACCTTTGCCAAATGAAACTCATGTCGTGCTCCACAAATGACTTCTGACTAAAAAATTTTGTGAATTCCACAGAAGGTATTCCTCTAAAATCTATGTAATTATGTAACCTTTGACCGAAGTTTTGAGTAATATTGTCGAGGATATTCCCGAAAAATTCTCTGAAAGTTTCGGAAATATTTCTTTATTCCTTCTTAGGGATGCGTTTATTACTGAAACTTACGTAGTATTCGGGAATATTCGCTCGGAAATATTTGGCCCTCAAAACACTATCTGAAAGCATTTAAAAGTCTAAACTTTAAATTGTATGAATATCATTATAAAAAAAGTAAATCTTTTCTATGCACAGTCATGCTTAATGCTTATCTTAGAATAGACAAAAGGCCCTTGCTTGGTGGTACAAAGAAAGTCCTCACGCATCAGTGACCTGGGTCGTCTTGTTGGTGAAATTACAAATTTTCGAGTATTATAAATTCGATGTTTTGTATCTTGGCTTTTTGGGTATTACAAAATATATCGCTATATGTAATACTATAGTTTTTGCAATTGGTTTTGTAATAATTAACCATTGCTCAAAAATCTTGAAATTTTTTTTAGGTTAGATATCCAGATCGCATAACCCTAATAAGAGGCAATCATGAATCTCGACAGATAACACAGGTATACGGTTTCTACGATGAATGTTTAAGAAAATATGGGTCAATAACAGTCTGGAGATACTGTACAGAAATATTTGACTACCTTTCCTTATCTGCTATTATTGACGGGAAGATATTTTGTGTTCACGGAGGCCTGTCGCCATCAATACAAACCTTGGATCAAATCAGGGTTATAGATCGTAAACAGGAAGTTCCACATGATGGCCCTATGTGTGATTTATTGTGGAGCGACCCTGAAGGTATGTGTGGAATAATTTATTAAGCCCTGTCTGTAATCTAAAAATGTCAGTAATATTTCAACGTCTTAGGAAATAAAGCAAATTCCTAAATTTAAAGAATCTCGGTGTGGAATGTTATATACCTCGTTTTTTATATTGTGTCAATATTTGTTTTAATATTGGTTTGTGGATAGAGCCATGTTTATATAAAGCTGTAACCTAGTGACATGCATAAACAAAGTGTGGTGTTGTCATATTTTTATAAAGAAATAAATATGTTTTTGTGTTTGTTGTTTGAATACCTGGCTAAAGTATATTGTAGTTTCAAATACGTTTTTGTCATACATAAAACTTTAAAATGAATAGATGATTAAATATCCATAGTTATTATGAATATTAGTACTATCAAAAGATAAATCACTATGGGCTTGAGTCATAATGCAAGCTCATCATGATGTACATCTTTTACATATTGGATTATCTTTTCATTATGTGATGTCTATCAAAATAGAGCCACATCACACTATGAAAATGTAACCAAATATGTAACTCACGCCTTAAATCTCCAGTACAGTATTTTTGATTTATGGTTTGCCTAGGCATGATAATCGATTTGACTAGTTTATGTGTCAAAACAAGCACTATGATGTAAAGAGATCGGGAGGTAGCAATTATTGACATCAATTCCACGTAAATATGTTCATCCATATATGACAAAATATCTTACCTTGTTATATTGGCGAGTTCAATTACATCCAAAGTCAATACGAAGAGGGCTGAAAGTATTGGTGAATGTAACACTAACATACACATATACATATGTTTAATTATCAATCACGAGTTAAAGTATACTATTAATATTAATGTGTCCACTAATACATTTGCATTTTTCAGCCACAAGCATTGGTAGTTTCATCCACGCTCATCCAGACGTATTTGTCATTTAGTTTAGAATAAATTTTTTGTTTATTACTGTCACATCTCTGTGATAAATATTTGCTATACTGCCTACTAATATACTTTTGTAACAATCGTTTAAATAGTGAATTATCGAGTTTCATCCATGATATATTAAACCCAACCATAGTTTCCACAAATTTAAGTTAAAATTTGTTTGCCTGTCACTATCAGTAATACTACCACTAACACACTTTTTATGACTGAGGAAATATGTCTCTTAATATTTGCTTTGACGTTGCACGAAAGCACATTTTTATAGCTTGTGCAATGTAACCTTTAATTTCACACTGTTTACCTATCTACTTGTTATACAGATAGATGCTTTATAAATATTATATATTTAGAGTGGTATTCAGTTTCAACATGGCGAGGTGGGTGTAAACGTGATAGTCAGTTAAACCAAACGATCCACCTATAAGGTATCTATCAATGCATTGCTATTAGACACCTGACAATAACAAGCATTTTCTTGTCAAGATATGATTGTCAGTAAGTAATTGTTTTTTATAGCTGCAGGGCATCCAATTACCTGAAATTTTTTATTCCTATTTTCATAAAAAAAAACAGATTTAATGCATGGTACATAAGAAATTATTATTTCTTGTTGTTTGGTAATGTTTCATTAGGTGTTTACAACATAATATATCTACGTAAAAGTCGTCTCAGGAATTTATCGCTACCTCCCGGTCTCTAGTAATATACAACATCTGTTACATATTTGATTCTTTCTTATACTATTGCACTTCGATGTACGTTTATTAATTCAAATATACTTATCTCAGTTTAGTACTGTCCTTGATTCCGAGGGTAGCGTCGAAGTTGAAGTTTTATTACTTGCCTATTTTACATTTTTGTTAACACCTGATAATTTTTTCCATAGATACGCAAGGATGGGGTGTGTCTCCTAGGGGAGCCGGTTACCTTTTTGGATCAGATGTAGTAGCACAGTTTAATGCAGCCAACGATATCGACATGATCTGCCGAGCCCACCAACTTGTTATGGAAGGATACAAATGGCACTTCAATGAAACTGTACTCACAGTTTGGTCTGCTCCTAATTATTGTTACAGGTAGGAATATTTTTCCAAATGTTTTAAGATTTTGCTAGGTATCAAATTTGTTTGCGTTACGCGAATGTTTCACAGTGGTGGCTGGTGTTTAGGCTATGTCATATTTTAGTATTGGAGCATGGGAAACAAGTGATACTTTAAGGTATAACTAGCAAAATTAAATGAAGAAGTTTTGCAGAAAAAAATTGCGACCGAAATTTGCAAAAAAAAGTTGTGAATCTCCAAGGTTATTTTTTTAAACGATTGGTAAAATATTTGCGAAACATTTTTTTCCAGAATCAGGTAGAAAATATAACAACCATTTTGAAATTTTATTTTAGATTCATTTTTGACTGTGCCTAAATTTCATAAAGTACTTAGTATCTTTTTAAATGGGAATGATAGTTGGCTATGTTTAGTTAAAAAGGATTTTTTTTTTCTTTCAAACTATATATTATATGAGGGGTCGCTTTTGATGTGTAAGTATTTAATAACAAAAATAATCTTTCAGTATATTATTTTTTGCGTTTTTTTATATTTATTCCAAGTAGGCATGTGTCATCTATGACAGTGTTTATCCATTTGTCAGTAAATTGCATATTAATAATTTTGTTTCCGTCATAATTACACCCCATTTAATCATAAAAATGAAGATGTCTTACGAAAATTACGAGAAATATTATATGCTAGAATGCTTTATTCAAAGTAATAACAATTGTGATATTGCATCTGAAATATATTTTAATTGCTATCCAGAAAGAAGACAACCTAATAAGAGGTTAAAAGAAAATTTCATTAATTGTGGGTCCTTCAATAAGTCAAGACCAAAAAATCAGATATTTATATCTAATTTTATAATATATTACAATTAAAAAATTAAAATTCAAATTAAAGTAATTGTTCAAACTAATGTCCGTTATGTTCGATACATAAATTACACCTCTTCATAATACTCTGAACTGCATTATAAATATGAAGATTTGAAGTGGAATTTACACAGTCTATAAAATTTTGTCCGAGTTCATTTATGTCGGTACCGGTTTTCTTGTATAATTTGTCTCTAATGTGGCCCCAAAAAAATCCAGTGGCGTTAAGTCAGGTGATCGTGGTGGCCACCTCACTTGTCCGTTACTTCCCATCCAGTTATTTCCAAAATTGGTATTTAATAATTCAGAAACGGTCCTGATGTTATGAGGTGGTGCACCATCTTGTTGGAGGAACTGATTTTTTGCCTCAGTAAGGGTATATTTTCCATAAATTCCTCAATAATTTTCTGGTTTAAGATTTCATAGTACCGTTGGCCATTAAGAGTCTCTTGATATATGTGATATGTTAAAACACGATTTATACGTAGAGCACACCAAACACTGAAGCCAAGGCGTACCTGAGATCGCACGTCAACCGTGTGGTGGGGGTTCATATCAGACCAATAGTGCTTGTTATGCCTGTTCAAAATTCCTGCACTGCTAATGTAGCCTCCATCTGTTCAAACTACATTTTTAGAGAAAAATGGATCTTGTTGACTTTTTTGACGATATCACATGCAAAGCTCCAATCGTCGCTGAAGATCATCATGAAATTGAAGGATTTGCAACCGCCATTCCAATTACAGTTATAGAAGTTTCTTCAGCATCTTCAATGTTGTAATTTTTTGGGCTTGGCTTGTTGAAGGACCCATAATTAATGAGATTTTCTTTTAACTTCTTAAAAATAGCTTTATTAGGTTGTCTTCTTTCTAAATAGCGATTGAAATATATTTCGGATGCATATCACAATTGTTATTACTTTCAATAAAGCAATCTAGCATATCATATTTCTCGTAATTTTCGTAAGACATGTTCACTTTTACGGTTAAATGAGGTGTAATTATGACGGAAATAAAATTATTAATATGCAATTTACTGACAAACGGATAAACACTGTCATAGATGACTCACGCCTATTTGGAAAAAATATAAAAAAACGAAAAAAATAATTTACTAAAAGATTATTTTCGCTATTAAAGACTTACACAAAAGCGACCCCACATAGTTTGAAAGAGAAAAAAATTCCTTTTTAACTAGACCATAGCCAACTATTATTTCCATTTAAAAAAATACAACTTTTTGCCATAACTCGAAATTGCACCTTTTTTTAAATTTTCTCGACGCCACTGTATTATACAGAAAAAAGTGCCTGAAGAATGTAAAAGTTGTTTTTTTCATAACTTTACAGACAACCAAACATCTAAAGTCGAAAAATTGAACTTTTGTTTATAACTTGAGAACAAAAGATGATAGCAAATTTTTTTTGGCCAATAAATTTGTCAAAAAAAAGAGATGGAGAATGTCTCTTCCATTTTTTTGTATCTCTTACAGTTACCTAGTTACCCTGTAGAAACATCGAAATTTGCCCACACTGTACATGTTGATATCTATCAGAAAATTCAGAGTATCCAGAGACTGAACTTATTGGATAAAATACAGATCAAGCCAACCCTCTAGATACACAACTAGCGTTATGCGCAGTTTACAATTACCCGTCTGAATACTAAGTCCGAACGAAAGTTAACGACTGCGTCAAGTCACTTGCTTCGAGGAGCATACGAGACAAAGTAGATATCAATATCGCTACAGCTGTGATGGAAAGTGTTGCTCGTTAATATAAAGAAATCTTTGTGTATTTACTAAAATTATTTGAATTTTTCACAATTTCAGTGTTTCTTCCGAGATAGTAAAACACTAATATTATGAAAAATAGCAGAACAGCACGAAATCGAATTTTTTTTTTTCGAAACAAAAAATAATTCTAAAAACAAATTAATATTCTCATAGATAATATTGAAAAATAGTACCAACCCTAGAAAAATAAAATATTATTTGAATAAATATATATATATAATTCAAATTAGATGCTCAAACAGACGTACTTCTTGAGCAAGGCAATATCCAACCTATTGTAATAGCCCCTTCTGACATTCGCGCTGCGATTGCGTCATCGTACTGGCAACAGACGGGCAACTGCAAACTTCGCATACCGCTAGTCTTGTATCTAGTGGGTTGACTCGATCTGTATAAATAGGAGTGAGCCACAATAGGTCTGCTGATGGCCGCAATGGAGGGCCCATAAGGATCCTCTCACAAAAACCTAATCCCAATCCTAACGTTGGAAAACTCCTTACCAACGTGCTACTTAAGCATAAAGTTTCAACATGTGTATTTCTGTTCTTTCAGATGTGGTAACGTAGCTGCTATATTAGAACTTAACGAACATCTGCAAAGGGATTTCACAATTTTGAAGCAGCACCTCAGGAGACCAGGGGGATACCCTCAAAGAAACCGCAGGCAGATTACTTCTTGTAATATGAAATTAGTAGATTATTTTATTTGTTATGCGTAATACCCCTATTCCATTTTTAATCATCTGTGTAAATTGGAATTAATCATTTACCGTTGTTTCGTTAAGGTTAAGGTTAGTTTAAATTTTTTTTATTGAATATTCTGATTGTTCCTTATAAAAATGTGTAAAGCTAAGATTTAAAATTTTGAGTAAGCCGTGTCAGAGTTTGGTCATTTTTATAAAGCACAAACAGTAAAAAAAATTACTTTGAAAAGGAAATGAATGTATAATATTCTTGGAGCAAATCTAGTTAGCTGACTGCAAATCACGCCTTAACACAAAAGACTTGTCAATTGTCAATTTGACATAAAGCTGCTGGGTTTGCGTTAAGAATTAAAGCCTGTATATATAGATTAACTACCGTGTATCATTATTTTGTATTTTACTGTGAATTTTCGGATAGAGATAATGTTTTGTACTAGGTCGTTAATTATTTACCATTACAATTGTTGTACTTATTTTATTAGGCCAATTCTGTGCAGATTGTCAAAAATGACTGTTAACGCACCTGCTTCATGACGTTAACCGCCATGGTTGAATGTATTGAACAATACCACACCATCTTGTACAACAAATTTAATAAATATTGTAAAACATACTGCCAAAATACATCTTTTTATATTAGAAATGTGTTTCATGTGAATTCCAAATAATTTCTTACCAATTAAGTCCTAGGTGATCATTCGATTTTCTGACTACACTTGTGAGCCAGGAAAAAAATGCAGGTTACAGTTTTTTCCCTGCAATATAGACAGAAAAACAATTAAAAATCAACCAAAACAAATTGTTGTAAACCAAAATTTTACCTGTTAAAAATATGTTGGTCAATGGACTACAATTTTTGACCGACTATAGATCAGGACAAAAATGATTCTTTGAATTCCATAGAATTTGAATTAATCTATTCAAGACAATCCGTTTCGACCCAAAAAATGGTGTAAATTAAATCCTAGCAACATGTTTGAAAAGCAAATTTTACTCAACATTTTTATTTTTGAGGAAACAAAAACAGTAGAAAAAAAAATAATATCCTTGCATCTGTTTAAAAGATGGTGGCGTGAACAGGTCACTGTTAAACTGGAAAAGATGCCGTAATCTGTTCTGAAGATATTTGAAAAATGATTGTGCGTACCAGTCACATTTAACGCCCTGTATCTCAAAAACGGCGCACTTTGGTATATATGTATGGCTTGAATAATTTAGGGTCTAGAATCTACCATTAAGTGATTGACTTCCAATTTCGAGAGACCCTGTATATAAAGATGACAAACGAAATGAAATATATTAAAAGAAATAAATGATGCCTATAAACCAATAATATTTTGTAAATCAGATACAAATGGTTGTCTCTTATATAGCATATATATATATTTTATATAACTTTACTATTTAAAAATAATACTTTATTTTTTTAATATATTTCATTTCTCATTGTTATATATACATATATATATATATATATATATATATATATATATATATATATATATATATATATATATATATATATATATAATATATATATATATATATATATATATATATATATATATATTTTATATATATATATATATATATATATATATATATATATATATATATATTTTTTTTCTTGACGTTAATATCAATTAATATTGATAGTTTTTTTTTTAAGGGTTTCTCAGGTAGGTATAACTAATTTAATTTTTTTTTCTAACGTTTGGTTTATTACACCATCATCAGAGA
This sequence comes from Rhamnusium bicolor, assembly GCA_029963845.1. Lineage (NCBI taxonomy): Eukaryota > Metazoa > Arthropoda > Insecta > Coleoptera > Cerambycidae > Rhamnusium > Rhamnusium bicolor. The sequence goes on from JANEYF010001424.1 coordinate 40,499, forward strand.
ACTACAATTAATATAATATTTTAAAAACATTTATGGTTTTGTACATTAAAATTTACTTACACTATTAATTATTAGGAATTTGTTTTAACCAAACACCTTACAAAAAATTTTAAAACAATTCCTAATAATTATTAGTGTAAGTAAATTTTAATGTCAAAACCATAACTATGTTTTTAAAATTTATATTAATTGTAGTTCTCTGATGATGGTGTAACAAACCGAAACGTTAGAAAAAAAAATGTATAGAATAGAAAAAATATTTATTGTGCTATATAAAAATAAAATTACAGATGCACAAAAGGTGGCATTTGCATGAGCATTCTTCCATGTCACCTGCTTACACTTAAACATATACAGGATAAAAAAAAAAGAAATTAAATAATCAGGTACCAAATTACAATAATGTATAGAACATAAAGGAAACTAATTTAAGTTATTCTGCAACTCTAACCAATATTTCTTATGCTATCCTAAAGCTTACTAAAGACTTTCCTTGGATCATACTGAAATAGCTATCAGAATTAAGTAGGTTTGCTGCGGAATATGCAAAACAACGTTCAAATTTTTTTGTACTATGGTGCGGAATATCAAATCTTACCAAATTTCTTAAATTTAAATTATCTAATTCCTGTCTGTAGACTATATAGTCCAACGTGTACTCGGGTATCCTATTTCTATAAACTTTGGATAAAAATATCCCAAACAGCAACTTGAATCGAAATTTAATCTTTAGATAAGAATTTTGCCTATATATTGGTGTTATATGCTCAAATTTGCCTACACAATATATGAATCTAATAGAAGAGTTTTGTCCTAACTGTAATTTATTTTTTGTATTCAAGAGTGAGGAAATTGTAATATACTGTGAGACATTAATCTATCTGAGAGTCAAAAAAGAGATTTCCACCAACATATACGTAATTTTTTCAGAAAGTAAATATTTAAATTTGTATAATGTTTTCAATTTCATATAAAGCAGTCCCAATTTCTTAGTAACGTAATATTCAAAATTTAAGTTAGAGCCAAAAATTACACCTAGGTTCCTGGGAAACTCGTTTTGCGGTATTATCTCCCACTGATATTTCCTGTCGTAAAGTTGTACATACAGATATTATTTTTAATGGAATTTGTTCCTATTATCATGTAATAATTTTTTTTGCATTTAAACTTAGCCCATGTGACTTAGATCAATGTAATATTCTGCTCAAATCAGAATTGACCTTCTGGAGATCACGACTTGCTTGTGATGGGTCAAACGTTTTTATTAATTGTGTGTCATCTGCGTAGAGATGAACTGAACGGTCAAAAACTGAGAGAGGCAGATCTGAGGTGTACAAACTAAATAATACTGGGCCTAATATAGTGCCTTGTGGGACACCACAGTTTATAATGGTAGGAGTTGATCTCACCCCACCTGTACAATCTGAATCCTTCCCGATAAATAATTTATGAACCATAAGCAGGTGGCCTCACAAGCAGCTTCTGACTCTCTAATCTATTCATGTATGTTGTTATTTTGCTCAGGGCAGTAACAGTATTATATGTAATTCGCTCGGAATCCAGATTGCACAGCAGGTAGTATGTTTTCAGCTGATATATATTCAATAAGCATTGGGAATACCAGTCTTTCAACAAGTTTTGACAAAATCGGTAGAATATTTATAGTACGTGGATCACTAAATGTAGCAGGATTAGTTACTTTAGGGATAGGTCCGATTATGGCCGTTTTCCATACTGTAGGGAAATCACTGAACTGTAAACAGTCATTAATAAGAATTGTGAGGAAACTAACAGTAAATTTCATACTCCATTCTAACATACCAAAGATAATTCTATCAATACCAGAACATTTTGAATTGAGTAGTCTAAAGGTCATCCCAAGTAGCACAAGAAGTTGTAGTTTGGACATCATGATGTTACAGTTGCTAGAAAGCTTGACTGTTTGGTTATAGTGGCTATTATAAAAACCGCATTATTAGGTTTTAAAGATGTAATGGTGGTC